>JARHVA010004417.1:812500-1360000 GCA_037957365.1 Torreya grandis
GGCACTTGGGCAGTAAGTTCCTTATGCATCAAACTGTTATTTTTTTGCTTTTATAAGCACTCTAGAGCTATAAAGTTGGGACTTGGGAATATTGTCTTGGAGGAATATAAAGATAAGAAAATTATAAGATGGAATCCTGTTAGGAATCAAAGAACATTGATGAGGGGTAAAATCCCTACTAGGAAGGCTATGGATGAATTTTATAGTGACCATGACATAGAAGGTCTGAGCACTGAGGATAATCCTAATGCCACTGAAGTAGAAAGAATGAAAAAGTTTTTTGAGGGGTTTAAACTCATAAAATATAAAAATTATATAAAAAAAATAGAGACAAAGGGACTAGGAAAGTCAAATGAAAATTTGGCAAGGCTTCGAGGAATTGACTAAAACATTCAAGAAGTAGGGAAAATTAAAAAAACTGACAAATGAGCTAGATTTATATAGAGACTTCCTTAGATGGTTCTTTAAGGACCATAATATACTCAAAGATTAAATAAATATTCATTCATGGGATACATATGTTGGAAGTATCTACTGAGAAGGCAGGGGGGGTGAATTAGTTACACAATAATAATGACCATTCAATTCCATTTACCATTCCATGAAACATACATTCACATAAGAGATCAATGCATAAGCAAACAACTACACAATCATACAAGAGAACATAAGAGATATGTGAAAAAACCTCTTGGGGGATAAAACCCAATGAACCATGCACATGGAATACTATCTTGTTGTTAGTAATTTGACATGTCAAGGTCAAATTACTACCCCTATCATTCAAAACTTTCCTAAATCTCACTAATATCCCTTTGCAATAGGTTATATTGATCAATTATGGAATAAAATCATTAATTTTAGTAAAAAATGTCAAAATGGATAGTAAATGGGTTATTATCATTTCAAAAAGAGCATTGTCAAGTTCAAATATACAGATAATCCATGCATAGGGGTCAATTTTGTAAGAAAATTAAGGTTTTTGGGAGCTTAAGGTGGTTTCAAGACCCCAAATTTTGTAAATAGGATAATAAAGAGTTTGATAAAATTTAAAAAAAAATTCATGGCCATTAGATAAGTGGAGATAATTTCTATTTTTTAACAGTCTTTAGCATGTTCGTTAGAGATCACCATTAGAGTAGGCATCATTATGGAGTGCCATAGAGGTTTCTAAGTTTATTTAAAAGTTTGAAAAGAATGGTATGATATTTTTACATCATAATAAGACATTTAAAGAGTTTAAAAATTCTAAATTTTAAGAAAACCATGCTCATACAGGCTTATGCAAGTAAATAGGCATATAGGCCAAAAAGGTGTCTTTTAAATTTTCAAGAAAAATGTGATTTTAGAGTATTTTGATAGCATGGTAAGAACCCATGATGATGTTTTTAGGCATTGGAAATTGGGTAAATATTTATTTTCATTTTGGTGAATTTTTCATTTTTTGTAGTTCTAGACACCCTTCCAAGCCTCCTATTCAGATGCTCATATCTTTCACCACGTATGGAGTTTGGAAAAAATTTATTATTATGTTTTGATGAAAAATATTTAATTATAATTAATTAAAAATTGAGACCAATTTATTGTATTTTATTTATGAATAATCATTAAGAGTGTAGGTAGCTTAGAATGCAGTCAAAACCACACAGGCAGATTTCTCCACGTTATAAATTTTCATGTATTTTGCATGGAAACCCAATATTTTCAAGGATGTTATGGGGGTAAGTTTAATACACATAAATGGAAATATTTTTAGATTTTAAGGTATGTACTTCATGAACCATCATTTTGAAGATTCAGCTTCAAAGCCCTCCCAAACCCTAAAAAAAACTAGTTTTGAAAAAAGTTGATTTTATTTCCATAAAATAATCTTGGATCAACCTTAAAAATTTTAAAATTTAAATTAAACTTAGAGGGGATTACAAAAATGTCAATTTTATGTATGGAGTTATACAGATGAGGGTATAAATCATGTTTTTTGTGGACAAAAGCATGTAAAATGAAGTAAATGATAGTTAAATGAAATATAATAAATGAAGGTAAAATAATAAGACTTGTTATTCATTCTAAAATTTTCATTTTTTTATAAACAATTCTATAAGCATCCGAACCAACTTGATCAAAATGGCCAGTTTGTAGGAAAATGGAGCAAAATAGGCCTAGTCAACCGTGTTGATTGAATGGTGAGTGTTTTCTCATAAAAATAAAATATATTATGATGATAAAAGTTTTTATAGGTCTATTTAATTATTTTTTCAAGTTTCATGGCATATTTTTTTAGGTTTAATGGAGTCCAAATGTAAGAAGATAGGTGTTTTATTGAATTTAGGAAACTATAGGTTTAATTTCTTAAATAGTAAAGGGGTTTGGATTAAGGGTAAAATTAGTAAATAAAATGTGCCTTAATTAACTTACTAATTTATTGAATCTGTAAGTGCTTAATTGATTTCTAAAAATATAAAAAAAGGGGATAGAGAGTAAAACTTAGCTGATTTTAGGCTAAGATGGAGGAGACAGAGGTTGCAAATTCCTAATTTGGCTATGTAGACTATCAAAAATAGGATCCAAAAGTATATTTTTTGCCTATATAGGAGTGCAAAAAATGGGACACCTTGAGGTCCAATGCTATATTCCAATTTTTTAGTGCTATAGTCCTTAGTGTTTTAGCTTTTTGAGCTTTTTGGGTTATGTTCGTCTGCTCTTGGAGACCCTGTACTTGAAATATCAAGTCCTAATTGTTTACAAAGCTCTATGTGCAATTGATTTTGTCTTACAAGATATTAGTTCATATTTATGATTGATAAGTGATATTAAATCCAATTGGAAAAAGGGGTTAGTGTGTAATATTCACTAAACATGTGATCACACCCTCTGTGTGGGCATGTTGCCTACATACTAATACTCTAAAGAGGGATCAAGGCCAATGTAGTTCTCCCAATTTGAATGTGTATTTTACAATATTATGTATGTGATGCAAGTATATATGAATTTGATCAAGCTTGAGATCACTCATGACTGGTGTAGGATCTTGGATAGGCTAGAAATAATAGTGGTTGGTTGTATGCAAAGAATATGAAGATTTACTTAAGTAAGCTTTAGTGTATTTATAGCTTGTGCCAATTGAATGATTGCCAACCCTTATAAATTACCTTTGAATTGGATTTTATAGGGAAACTAGTGATCCTAGGTTAGATGAACTTGCATTAGGCTGATAAGAGAAAATATAAGGATTCGAGAAAATCTGACCATTTGAGGCTATTGTGGACTTGGACAACAATGCTAGAAAGTGGACACCCTAGGTCCCAGTGCTATAGTCCAAATATTGGCACTATTTTACAAGGGGAAAGGGACCCTAGGGGATATATTTATGCCTAAGAGAGGAGTTTGGGATAGTAGGAGCTGAATTTAGAAGGCTTTGAATGGCTGGGAAATAGTGAAAATATGCCTAAGTGGGTTATGTAAGTGAGTAAGAGAGACCTATGGTTTGGGTGTCACAAGTCATGCTCAAGTTGTACAAATTGAATTTTAGTATGACTACATTTACCCCCCTTTATTCTAAGTATGTATCAAAGAAAAATACTAAGATAAAGGAGAAAAGGAGAAGTGTACCTAAACTTACTTATGAGGCTAAGTCCAAGAAGTTGTGTGATGCTGGATTGTGCATAGTGAGAGCATGTTGTACTATGTAATTATACAAAAAGGAAAGTAAAAGTAGATCAATTTTTACTAAATACACTATATCTAACATAATAATGTACAAATATAGGTAAAGAGAAAAGAAGGAAGAGAAATAAATAAATACACTTCACTAGGTACATGAACCAATACAAAACCTGTTATGTTGTTAGGTGGTGCTGGGTGATGCTGGAAGTATGCTGAACCAAGAGTTATATTGATGAATGAGATAAGTGCTCAATCTCTTATAATTTGGATCAAGAATACAAAGGTAGGCCCTTTATCTCCATCTTTGCCAACTATGTGAAGTTAATGAATCACGTGTGTGTTAATTGATGTCTGGACCATGTGCCCAATCCCTCTAAATAGGTGTCTCAAGAATACAAAGGCTATCTAGTCCTTTGGCTCCATCATTAACCTATGATGTGAAGTGTAATGAGAAAATATTTATATAGATGAATGTCAAATGAGATGGCTCACGGAGCCCCTGAATGTGCTATGATATGATAATGTTGGCATGAATAACTGAATGTAAACTGGAAACTAGGCCACTATTGGCCATTTCAAAAGATGGAGATTGGAATTGTATAGAAGGCCCTCCTAAAACTAGAATCAAGGCTTTGAAATCCACTCAAGAACTCAGGTACATAAGAAGCAAACTTATATGAAAGTTTACTTGAATGTGATGCTAACCACCTACAAATGGAGTAAGGCACACAACTATTGGGAATGTGCAAGAAAATGCTATAAACTCAAAAATAGAGAAGGCCCATGTGCCATGCACATTACCCCCAATAACTGGTGTCTAGAACATAAATTTTAAATTGAAAGTTATATCAACTACCATGTCTAAATTGAAAATTGAAACCCTCATGCTGTTCATGATGCCCCCTATATTTGGATTTTCTAGGTGAAATAAGTGTTAAAAACTATTGATTTCTAGACTAAAATGTATTGGCAAAATTGTGACTAAACTCACCTCTCTACTTGATTCTACAAAAACTAAATATTCATCTATTTAGATAATAACACCATAAACTAGACACTTTAGGTTCAGTGCTATAGTCCCATTTTTGGCACTATTGTCTAGAGCCAAAACTGATGACTGATCTAGATTGTTTATTGTCTCTTAGTCTGGTTTGCTTATGCTGAGTTCTGGATTCTAGATTGTACTACTTTGAAACTATTTTTTTGACTATTAGGAGCTTTGATCTCTATGACAAAACCTTTGTTTGTTTCCCCCTCTTCTAAGGGTAGGAATGAAGACCCTATAATGACTATCCTCAGAAGAAGAATCCCTACAAGTGTGTTAAGCTATGAAAACATTTGATATATCATTGATATACATTATCTCATGATATAGAAAAACTTGTAGAGAGAGAATTTTAGATTCACATGGGTATACCTAGATCGATATAATAATATAATAGCATGTACATAAGAGTAAAATAAAATTCAAAATATTAGTTGTTAGTGACATGGATGGATGGAACATGATGTCCATTAAGGCATCCAAAAATCAAGGTAAATGCATGATTGAAATCATGGTATTTCACACAAAGATAAACAATCAAGCAACAAGCATACAAATCAAGAATTAAGAAACATGTGAGGGTGGCCAAGGGGCCAAATAAGCACACAAGGCATACAAAGCATGTTCAAATGCTACACACACACAATGGGAATATGCAAATATTGGAACAAGGGCCACAAACACATGAAAGGTACACACAAAGGACATTGGAAAGTGTCCAAAGGCACATGCATATAGATAGGAACAAAGGACATTGGAAAATGTCCTAAAATGCAGGTAGGAAACAACCAAGAAATGAAAAATGTAAACACATATAGATAATCAAAGTGAAGAGTGGAATCATGTCAAATATTGGAAATATAAATATGCATCTAACTATGGAAAGAAAGAAGCAAGATTATACAAGATATGTAATACAAGGATAATGTATATGCTATGAAATACAAAAGTGTGATATAGGCTAATGGATGTCGATGTGATATCTATGTAAGTAAGGAACATACTAAAAAAAGATGTCTAGAGTGTATAGTACAAGAATGACATAACCTGGATGGTGTAGTCATGTAGAGTATGCCCCCAGTGGGTAGATGTATCGATATGTAGCTAGAATATAAAAGTAAGATGCACCCTCGATGGGTGGAGTGAAGAAATCAAGGATTTGGATGCATTATAAACACTTAGATAAGATCAAGTGAAGCCTAGTAATATAGATAAATCAACAAACAATAGCATAGAATAATGTAATGTAAGTCTAGCATAATGGTTAGTAATGTAAAACATAGATGATTCATACAATTGACAAGTGTTTTTATTTTTTAAATATTATATTGTTTTTGTGTTTTGAAATGTTTGAGCTATGTATAGTCAAGAAAAATAAACTATTTACAATCAATAATATAAGGAATGATACTAACCAAGGAGTCTCATGATGGACTCCCTATCATGGTGTCTTGTATCAAGGAGTTGAATCATGTGTGATCATGAAGCATGATGGAAATGCTGAGACTCTGGCTTTGAAAGCTATATATTCTATAACTGTTCTAAAATATCTGAAGTAAAAACAAACTATGGGGACCCTATATAATTTTAAGATGTGGATGTAGCTGTAGGGCTCTTAAGGACCCATCTAGAAGTAGGAGAAACTCATTGAATATGTGCTTTATGTGTAGATGCATGAGATATCAATGAAACTTATCTGGGTGTGAATACTATAGCTACAAGTGATATAAAATCTTAAAACTATGATTTCATATCTATGTTTGATGTTTAATTAGAGAAAAAATTGGTGGTTAAACTAAAATTGGTAATGGAACTGAAACTAGCTCTGGAATTGAAAATATCTCTAAAATTAGAAGTGGCAACTCGTATAAAACTCTAATAACTATGATAACCTAATTAGCATGAATTAATTTCATGCATCGATGTACTATAGATGAAACTGCTCAAATTTTTTGTATCCAAGGTATACCAAGTAACATGTCAAAAACTCATATGATAGGAACTATAGTAAATAAGGTGGTATTGTGAGTAGGACCAACCTATAGAGGAATGAGGATCTCACCTAATGTAGTTTGACTATGCCCACTAAAACCACTGATAACTATATTTTTTGGAGTAATATCCTACTCTATATAACCCAAGTTCTATGGTAGTGTCATAGTACACTTGTTAACACTAGATCCATTATCAATTAAAACACTGTGAATGGGATGACCATGAATAAAATATGTAATGAAGAACACAAGATAATCTATGTCATCCTCAATAATCTACTACTCAAAAAGGGAGATGGAAGGCCAAACTAGAATGCTATAATGAAAAGTACCAATCATGTGGCTCAATAGATGTGAATCAGCTGTTGATGCCTTGTATGTAACTTGTGGAGAATATGCATGACATACATGATGTACACCTGATATGTCTTATGTTTTTGAGTTGCCATGCTATGAAAATGGATCTAAAAAGATTTTTTGTGACTTATCCTATGTTGGTTTAGCCAAAAGAGGCTCAATTAAAGTGCCTAAATCAATTTTATTTCCATCAATTAGATCCTATATCTTATGCCTGATACTAATGCATTTATTTGTAGTATGGGTTGTTGCCCTATGATAGTCACAAAGTGCATTTTGGTCATATCCTTGTGGAAGAGGCTTTGCTGGATCAATTTATTTGATAAGAATAAGAGATATGATGTTACATTCTAATAACTATTGTAGAAATCTAGCTGGAGGAACTGGTAGATTTATAAAAGTTCATTGATGAGGTGCTGATAAAGTGACTCTCTATGAGGGCTCTGAAGTTGCATTAACTATCTTTTGAGTTGGTCCATTACTATCATTGAATTTGACCTTATATGGGGATTTGCTATTACTCTTATTAGTTGTATTTGGTGCACTTATGTACTTAAGTTTTCCCATTGAAATGAGTTTGATTTCTCTTTTTTTAAAAGTGTGACACAATTCAGTGAAAGAAGCTAAATGTTTGAACATGATTGTTTCATTAAAAACTAGTAGAAGACTATGTTTGAAGAAGTCCTATAACTCTTAATCTTCTATAGGGCTAGTCATCTTAGCCAATATGGTCTTGTATCTAAGAAAATACTCGGTGAGAGGCTCATTTGATTTCTATTTTTGTTGTGCAATTTAGGCATATGAAACCTTATCATTGATATTGATACTAAAATGTGCTAGGAACATGTCAACAAGAATATTGAATGCATTAATCGACTAATTCAATAGACTATAAAACCATTGTAATGCATAATCCTTGAGGCTCTTATAAAATAATTTAGTTAATATCCAGTCATTTAGTATATAATCCAAACTTGATATGTGAAAGGCTCTCAAATTTATCTGTATATCACCCTTACCATTGTAAAGAGTGAGCTTATGTTATACAAATCTATGTGGCAAGGGTGTATAAGCTATATGTCATGCCAAAGGTGTATGTAATAGAGTGAATGAGTCTAATTCCTATGTAGATCTAGTGGTACCTTGATCAAGATGTTGCACCTTGGATTGAAGAGGTTGAATCTCTTACACAAGGGCTACCAAATTAGGAGATGGGGATGTACTAGCTACATCTGGTGGCATAGAATAAGGTTGGGATGCTATAGGGGGTTGTTGTGACATAGTTACCCCTATAGTGTCATGTGCAACTATTGGCTCTATAGTTTGAGAGGACTCAACTTGTTTGGCCTTCTTTAGTTCCATGATAGATTTCAAGATGTTAGCATGATTGTGAGGTTGTTTCTCGAGTCTTTCTCTAAAATTTTGTAAAATCTAATCTTTGTTAAGTATAACTGCATTGTCAATAATGGGTGAAAGTGGATTAGTAGTCCAATGTGATAGAACATGAGCATCAATATGTGTCTCATCATTATTGTTCTCATATTGCTCATTATTAGAATCATTGATTGAAATTAGTGTAATTTAGATGTGTAGGATCTATAATAGGGACTTGAGTTGATTTATTATCCATGTTATAGGAATAAATTACAAGAATCTAGTTGAATTCAAGAGGGTTGCCACTAAGTCTTGCACTCCATCTCAAAGGAAAAGATGCAAGGAGTTTAGATGGCATAAGGAAAAAAAGTTGGAAAATAATAGAGTAGACTACATAAAAATAATCTAAACAATGAACTTGAACATGCATAAAAAGGATATCAATCTCCAAGTATGTAAGGTGATAGCTCAAGATGAAAAATATGGACTAGTATATGCAACTAGGGATTTTACAGAAATATTATTTACAAAATACTATGAAATTTTGAATTTGAAATTGATTTTTTGAGATAAGTATGCAAGATAAAATTCAAAAAACTATGGGAAATTACTTGATTTAATGGGACCTAGTAGATGTAACTAGGGTTTTGAGATAAATAATTTTTAAAAAATTACTATGAATTTTTTAAATTTGAAGTGATTTTTTAATTTTAATATTCACTCAAAATTTGCAAAAAATAAGTGGAATATTACTTGAAAATTACTACGATTTAGTTGATGCAACTAGGGATTTGAAATGATTTTTTTCAAAATTAATGTAATAATTTGAAAAATTTGTTATAAATTTGTAGAATTGAGTTTGAAAAATTTAGGAAAATTTTGAAAATATTTCTAAAATGAGGAATATATTTTTCCTAGGGTTTGAAAGTGTTTGTATGCAAATAGGACCTAGTATGTGTAAACTAGGGTTTTAGTGAATTATTGAAAATATTTTAATTAATTTTTAGTTTTTAGTTTTTTAAATTTATAAAAAATCAAGAAAATATTGAAAACAATTAGAAATAATTAGCCCTAGGGTTGTTAGGGTTTTTATGCAAAAATTTGACGTAAGTCGGGTTCACTAAATGTTTTAATAAATATGGGAAACTATATGGGTTAATTTTATAAATAGTAAAGGGGTCTCGATTAAGGAAAAAATTAGTAAATAAATTGTTCCTTAATTAACCTACTCATTTATTGAATTTAGAAGTGCTGAATTGATTTCTAAAAATAGAAAACAAGGGGATAAAGAGTAAAATTTAGCTAATTATGGGCTAAGACAGAGGTGACAAAGGCTACATATTGCTGATCTAGTTGGGAAAACTATTAGAAATAGGATCCAAAAGTCTATTTTCTACCTAGATAGGAGTGTCAAAATTGGGAAACCTATAGGTCTAGCTCTGTAGTCCAAATTTTGGCACTATAGTCCATAGTGTCTAAGCTTTCTAGGTTATGTTCATCTACTTCAGGAGACCTTGTGCCTAAAATATCAAGTCTTAGTTGTTCATTAAGATCTCTATGTAATTGATTTTGTCTTTAAGGATCTTAGTTCCTCTTCATGCTTGATAGGTGATCTTGAATCCAACTAGATAAAGGGGTTAGTGTGTAATATGTACTGAACATGCGATCACACCTCATGTGTGGGCATGCTACCTACATATCAATACTTAGAAGAGGGATCAAGGCCAATGTAGTTCTCCTAATTTGAATGTGTATTATGCAATCCTATGTATGTGATAGAAATGTATACAAATTTGAGAAATATTGAGATGACTCGTGACTGGTGTGGGAACTTGGATAGGCTGGAAATAATAGTGGTTGGTTGTATGTAGAGAATAAGAATATTTTATTGAGTGTGATTTAGTGTATTTATATCTTTTGCATTTTGAATTATTTCTAACCCTTCTAAATGAACTTTGAATGAGATTTTATAGTGAAACTAATGATCTTGGGTTAGATGAACTTGCATTAGGCTGATAAGGGAAAAGATAAGGATTCAAGAAAATATGACCATTTAAGGCTATTGTGGACTTGGAAAATAGCATTGGAAAGTAGACACCCTAGGTCCTAACAGTATAGTCCAACTTATGGAATTGTTGTCTAAGGGGAAAGGTACCCTGAGGGATAGATCTTTGCCTCGGAGAGGAGTCTAGGATAACAAGGGCTGAATCTAGAAGGCTTTAGATGATTGGGAAATAGTGAAAACATGCCTAAGTGGGTTGTGTAAGTGATTAGGAGAGACCTATGGTTTGGGTGTCACAAGTCATTCTCAATTTGTACAAATTGCATTTTAATATGACTATAATAGGCTATTAGGTCTAATTGGCCTAATAGGCTTAATTGGTCAATCAAGTAAGTAAATAATGGCATTACAAATATATCAAATGAATTGATTTTAGAGTTAACACATGAAATATATGTTTGTAAGTGGATATATCATTCTAAAGTCAATCCAAAAGTTCCAATTCATGCAAGTTGAGCTCAAGTTGATTTAACTAGTCCTTAAGGGTCAAATCTCTTTAGTTGACTAGTTTGACTAGTTTCATGCATCTCCCATGTTTTTCATGCAAGATAAAGAAATTAAAGAACTTGAAACCACATTTAATATGGATTTATATTCTAATTTATGGCATGATTTTCATACAAGGAAGGTTGACAAGCCAACATGGGCCAACCACTTCTCAATTCTATGCCAAAAATGAAGAACATGCAATTTTTGAAGACTTGGAAGGTTTTAAAGCCTTTATTTAATATTGTAAAGGGATTTTAGTTTTATTTTAATTCAAAGAGAAGACTAATCATTCTTTTTTCCATGCCACTTTGGATTTATTTAAGGTTTTAGACTTATATATTGGCTTTTCAAGCCATTATTGTACTATTCCTAGAGCGAAAATAGAAATTATAATCTGGACCATACATCAATAAAGGAGATTTTTATTTTGCATATGAGTCTTGACAAACAATAGAATATAATTGATTATGGACCAACATATCAATGAGATTATATATCATTTTGGTAGGTCCATTCCTCACCTATTGCTTTCTATCTCACCTTCTATAGGTCATTTGAAGAGGTAAAAAAGGAATTTTATAATCCAAAGTTCTATTAATCCTTCATCTGAAATATTTATGCTTAAGGGAAATTTAAGACTTTTATTGATTCACATATTTGCATTAGTTTTAGTAGATTTTAGAGGATATAAACAATTTAGGTGCATCACCCTATTAGATAGGATTTACTTTCAATTTTCCCTTCCCCTTTTCATCCCAAAATCATAGTAAATAAATTTAATTGATAAATCTTAAGGGAACCAGACCTCTCTAGAGGTTCTTCTCAATATAGAGTCACCCAAAATTTGAAAAGTTTTAATTGTATCAATTGGAGTGAGGCTGTGTTTTATAAAACTTCAAGAAGGATGCACTCTAGAGTGATAATAATTTTTGGCACACTTGGTGGGATATCATTCAAAAGATCAGTGTAAATTTTAGACACTCAAATCTAGTTATGAACATCAGGTATCATTTCAATATTGATTACTTTCAACATTTGGTATACTAATGGTATCTAATGGATTATTTTAATATGAATCCATATGATCCTCACTATAATCAGTATGACCAGCCACACTACGATCCCCATTAGGAGTTTGAGGATCTATATTAGGCATATATGCAAGAGTACTACCCAGATCCTCCTTATGAATAGCCAATCCATCATAATATTACCTCTTACTAGTCTAATCATGGCTATTTTGCATATACCCAATCCATACCAGCACTGCAACAAAATTTAGTGAGTCTTGAAAAGCATGCACTAGAGTTATATTCATAGAGCTATTATGGCCAAGATACCCCTACTCACTAGATCCATTATGTGAGATGGTCATTGAAGCAAATAAAAGAAAAATGGGCACCTGTTGAGAGGGAAACTTAGGGTAATCTCACTAGTGAAATGATGGATATAAGTCATTACATTCAAAGCATGGATAAACTAAAAGGCCTTAAAGAACAACAAGTCTAACCTCACTCTTCTTATATGCCATTCGTTGCTCATAAGGAGACTATTCAAAGAGCCCCTTTGAGTTTGCCAAATTCTTCATATGTTTTTCAAACCTTCCCTTCTTGGAGTTATATCCAAGAGAACTATCAAAGATATGAGATTGTTATGGCACAACATGTTGTTGAGATCACTAACCACTTTAAAGAGAAGATATTGGAGGAGAATATTGATAAGTAGATCAGAGAGTTAGAGCCAAAGACAAGGAAAGAGGAGGAGAACCAAAATCAAAAGGTCAATAAGGAGCCTATATCTTTCCCATCTTGGAACCAAATCATGGAGTTAAGTAAGAAATAAAAACAATAAATCATAATTTAAGATGCTAAATTCAAGCAAGAGATCATTTATCCTTCATCCCTTCCTCCTCAGAAGACAAAATCCTTTCCTTCATGGAAAGCTATTTAAGAAAAAGTGTAGAGAGATGAGGTGAAGGTGATCTAAGAAGAGAAGCCTCATGAGAAAAATTAGGTATCTATAGTTACTTATGTAGATATTTCACATCTTATTAAATACTTCTAGGGATATACCATGCCACTTTTAGAGCAAGAGCCTCTTCTTTGTGAGGCAAGTGAAGAAGATGTAGCTAAAGAGATAAAGAATGATTCAGTTTCTAGGATGCCAAAGAAGATGACTTATAAAAGGATTCTCAAGAGTTTGTAGTTGAGATAGATGAAGTGCAAACAATTTTTTATTCAAAAGGTAGTCATGAAGACAACTCACATAGAGCCATTACTACAATGGAGAATATTCCTGATAAAGATGAGAAAGTGAAATAGATCAAGAAATTTCATTTGACTTCATCCAAAAGGTAGAAATATGTGATAAACATCTTTCAAATAGTAACAATACTAATGAATTTCACGTATTTTCCATTGATCATGATGAATAAGCCTTTTGGGATGACTTGGAGAGTTTTTGTGCAAAATTTGATGGTCGATCTCCACCCCAAGTGGAGATTGATGAATCTCTTGTAAATATTACTATTGCAACTATTCATTAGGAAGTAATTATAGTCATATTATAACCATATTTGGATGTTTATCAAGGATCTAAAGACTTTGAAAAAGTATCACTTCAAATGGATTTAAATGAATACATTAGTCTAGGTATAATAGCTGAATTAACAATACAATCATTGAATGAGAATGTGTCAAATCATGGTCAACCTATGAATGAGGTAGAGATAGCACCTTTAATGCAACAAAGGAGAATATAAGAGGAAGATGATTTGATCTTAGATCCATATCTTTAATCCATACACCTAAGAATAGAATTTGGAGGCCTAACTGCATCATCTAGGACACATGAACATATAAGTACTCCCATTTGCAGAAGAGGGCTATCAAAAGGAAGCAATCATGTTTCAAACTTCCATTATGCATCAAATAGCTTTCCATTTGATATAAGAGGGCCAAAAATTTGGAGGTTAGTTTGTACATAATATGATTCTTGTTATTTCTTTCCTCTAAGTGCATATCTACACGTGATTTTATTTATTATTTTTTCCCTTTTCGATTATTGTTGTCTATTCCTCTAAGTGCATATGTACACATGTTTATTATTATTTGTGTCAGTTGTCTTATTTGTGTCTTTGACCACAAAATATCTTCCAATATTCAATGTATATCAAAATTTTCCATAGCCAAAGTTTTTAAGTTTTTTGACCAATAAGCTGGTCAACCCCTGAAAGTCCCCAAAATTGTTAGTAATTTGACCTATCAAGGTCAAATTACCACCCCTATCATTCAAAAATTTCCTAAATATCACCAATATCCCTTTACATCATGTAAAACCAATCAATTATGGCCTAAAATCATTAATTTTGGTAAAAAAAATATTAAATATGGATTGCAAATGGGTTATTTTCATTTCAAAAGGAGCATTGCCAAGCTCAAATATGCAGACAATCCATGCACATAGGTCAATTTTGTAAGAAAATTGAGGATTTTGGGAGCTACAAGTGGTTTAAATACCCCAAATTTGTAAATAGGGTCATGAAGAGTTTTATAACCTTATGACAAATTTTCATGGCCATTGGATGAGTGGAGATACTTTCTATTTTGTAACAATTCTTAGCATGTCTGTTGGAGATCACCATTGGAGTAAGCATCATTATAGAGTGCCACAGAGGTTTATAAGTTTAGTTAAATTTTTTAAAAGTATACGATGATGTTTTAAAATCATAATCAGACCTTTAAGAGTGTCAAAAATCTAAATTTTAAGCAAACCATGCTCATATAGGCTTATGCAAGCAAATAGGCATATAGGCCAAAAAGGGTTTTTTTGAATTTTCAAGAAAAATGTGATTTTAGAGTGTTTTTATATCATGGTAAATACCCCATGATAATTTTTTTAGGCAATAGTAATTAGGTGATGATTTATTTTCATTTTTGTGAATTTTTCATTTTTTGTAGTTTTAGACACCCTTCCAAGCCTCGTATTCAGATGCTCATATATTTCAACATGTGTAGATTTCAGATGAACACTATTATTATTTTTTTATAACTAATATTTAATTATAATTCATGAAAAATTGAGACTATTTGAGTGGATTTGATTTATGAACAATCATTAAGAGCGTAGGTAGCTCAAAATGCAGTCAAAACTCCTCAATTAGATTTCTCCATGTGATAAATTTTCATATATTTTGCATGTGAACACAATATTTTCAGGGATGTTAGGGGGTTTAGTGTGATACAAATAAATAAAAATATTTTGGGATTTTGAGGTCTGTACTTCATGAACCATCATTTTGAAGATTCAGCGTCAAAGCGCACCTAAACCCTAAAAAAACTAGTTTTTCAAAAAGTTAATTTTATTGCCATCAAATAATATTGGATAAACCCAAAAAATTTTCAAACATAAATTAAACTCAGAAAATATTCCATAAATGTCAATTTTATGTACATAGATATATGGATGAGGGTATAAATCATATTTTTTTGTGGAAAAAAGTATGTAAAATAAAGTTAATGATAGTTAAATGAAATATATTCAATGGAGGTCAAATACTAATAATTTTTATTCATCCTAAAATATTAATTTGGTAATAAATAATTTTGGAAGCATCCAAACTAGCTTGATCAAAATTGTCAGTCTGCAGGAAAATGGAGCAAAATAGGCCTAGTCAACCCTATTGACTGAATGACGAGTGTTTTCTCATCAAAATCAAATATCTTCTAATGAGAAAAGTTTTTATAGATATATTTAATTATTATTTTTAGGTTTTATGGCATATTATTTTAGGTTTAATGGATTCCAAATTCAAGAAGATAGATTATTAGGCCTAATTGGCCTAATTGGCCTAATAGGCTTAATTGGTCAATCAAGTAAGTAAAAAATGACATTGAAAATATATCAAATGATTTAATTTTGGAGTTACCACATGAAATATATGTTTTTTAAGTGGATATATCATTATAAATTCAATCCAAAAGTTCCAATTCATGCAATTTGAGCTCAAGTTGAGTTAATTAGTCCTTAAGGGGCAAATCTCTTTGGTTGACTAGTTTCATGCATCTCCCATGCTTTTCATGCAAGATAAAGAAATTCAAGAACTTAAATTTTTTTTTAATATGGATTTAAATTTAAATTTATGTAATTATTTTCATGCAAGAAAGGTTTACAAGTCAACATGGGCCCACCAATTCTCATTTCTATGACAAAAAAGAACATGCAATTTTTGAAGACGTAGAAGATTTTAAAGCCTTTATTTAATATTGTAAAAAGGTTTTAGTCTTATTTTAACTCAAATAAGACTAATACTTCTCTTTTAAACACCAATTAGTATTTATTTAAGGTTTTAGACTTATATATTGTCTTTTCAAGCCATTATTGTATTATTCTTGGAATGGAAACAAAAATTGTAATCTAGACCATATATCAATAAAGGAGATTTTTATTTTGAATATGAGTTTTGATAGATAATAGAGTGTAATTGATTGTGTATAAACATATTAGTGAGATTATATCTCCTTTTTTTAGGTTCATTCCTCACCTATTGCTTTCTATCTCACCTTCTACATGTTATTTGAAGAGGTAAAAAAGGAATTTTGTAATCCAAAGTTCTATTAATCCTTCATCTGAAATATTTGTACTTAAGAGAAATATAGGAATTTTATTGATTCACATGTGTGTATTAATTTCAATATATTTTAGAGGATATAAAAAATTTAGGTGCATCACCCAATTAGATAGGATTTCCTTTTAGTTTTCCCTTCCCCTTTTTATCCCAAAATCATAGTAAAGCAAATTTAATTGATAAATCTTAAGGGAACCAACCCTCTCTAATGGTTATTATGAATATAGAGTCACCCACACTCTAAGAAGTTATAATTAAATAAAATAGAGTGAGGATATATTTTACATAACTTCAAGCAGGGTGCACTCCAGAGTGATAACACGTATAATGATAAGATTCAACATTTAGTGAAGTACCCACTTTAGAAGGAGCTCCTACCCCTACCTAGTTAAGCACCCACCCGGCTAGTCTTCTGCAAGTGATGTAGGGGCATCATGAAAATATGTACAAGTTATTCATAAGTAGGTGTATTTAGTCTTATAGTATGCCTTATAATGTATTAGAATCATCAAATTAGTCTTAAGGTGTGTTTAGTTGGCCATTTGTTATTTTATTGCCAAATTGGTCATTTGAAAATTTGTTAAAGAATTAAGAGTGTTTTGGTGAATTTTCAAGATAGGTCAAGTTTTCAAATGTGTTTTTTGGGTCTTAAGTCTATTTAGGTATATTTTAAAGATGTTTATATACATACATGTCTTAGATGAGGTGACATATAGTAAGAAGAGTGAATGTAACATCCATGTGAAAATAATTACTAAGTGAATGGGTAGTTATAAGAAGTAGTTTCTTGTGTTATAATAGTTTTTGGATTTAAGATAGGTTTAGTCTTGTAGGAGTGAAGATATATTTAATTGAGTAATTTAATTTTGAAGTGAGAATGAAGATAAAGGTATGGATGGATTGTATGTAAGAGTGAAGTCAATAACCCTATACCTATCCATAATGATAGTGGTGACTATGTAAAGTGAAGAGATTAATAAATGATAGTCTATTTGAAATGCTATGTATATATATTTGTGTTAATATATACTTGTGTATGATTTTATTTAAATATTTTTAAGGCTTAAAACAATATTTTGTTTCGTAAATGCAATTTGGTAGACTGAGTCTTCTGACCCTATACCATACAAGGATGGAATGTGATTATGAATAACACAAGTGAAGATCAAGGTGGAAATGGGTGTGAGAAGGTATAAAAATAATTTGATTGGATTTTTTTTATGAGTGTAAGAATTTTATATAAATAAAAATAAGGATGACTATTCTGAGTACCCTATTTCTTGAGATAGTCAAAGAACTGTATTTCAATTTAAATGTTTGAATATTACTTGATATGGAAGTTGGTGTGGCATAAAATAATTGAATAAAGATTAATAGAGGAATTGAAAAACCTTAGAGAATATTTTTAGTTTTAGGTGAATTTAATATGCTTGAAAAACTTATATAACCTTGTATAACATTGATTGTGTGTAAGTTTTATTGTTAAGTCAGTCAACTATCTCATTTGGATGGTGAATATTGAATTGACATGGAGTGGTTGGGGTGTAAAGATGATGTAGAAATATAATAGGAAGGATTAAAACCTTTTAACGAGTCTTAAGAGGTGGAAAATTAATTATTATTGCATACAAACCCTATTTGTAGGTTACACAGGCTATGTTTGTGATATATGATTGGGAAATCCATCTTGAAAAGAATAGGAAACCTTTTCAAAAGAAGTGAAAGAATTGAGGAGTGAAGCTAGGTCATAAAAACCTTATAAGGGCATTTGGATGATTTTAAGATAAAAAATATGATTAAAAATCAATTAAGAAGGATTTTAGGCCTGTTACAATTACATAAACCCTAGGTCTAGGGTTCAACACAAAAAATTGAATATCAAAATATTCAACCTATTAAATTCACTTAAATTTTATAGTTTCCTAGTGTTGAGCATGAAGTAAGATATTTTGAAGGATTCATGATAGTATGGCCACTATCTATATAAACATAGCTAATGGAGGTGAAAATAGGGTCGAATATGCCTAAAAGGGCTAAAGGAAAAGAATAAGAGACTAGTAAGGGGTCAAGCCAAGGGGGTTAGCTAATGAAATTTGGTTGAGGGTTGAATCGCAATAGAGGGTATTGGAAAATAATTTCAGTTTTCAAAGGTGAGGTGGAATTTTTCATTACAAGTAATAAGTTCCAAAAAAGGGCTACTACAAAAACCTATCAAGATTCAAGAAGTTGTGAACAAGGTAAAAAATGCATTGAAGGTATATGTGGGATGAGTTGAAAGAATCATAGGAGTCTAAGGTAGATTGTATGGATTAAAAAGAGGATATTAGTGCATAAGTACATGAAAGAGAGTGAATAAAGGCCTATTAAAAACCAATAAATTTTAGAAGTATTATTTAATTGAGTTTGCACTTTGTAGATGTGAGAGTGACTAGGTAGAGATGGGGTTTTAGCTCTACATCATCAAGATCCAACTTACAAGGAGTCTCCAAATCCCTAAGAAACTAAGCACCAACTCAGATAACTTGAATATTTTATCATATTGAACACCTAATTTTGACTCTTCAACTAATCATGACCTCCTTTGTTACTACTCTTTCCTCTTGACTCTCACTCAAACAACCTCTAGGGCTCAGGCACTCAGTATGCCTCTTCTAGTCTCATTAGGTCCATTGACCTATGTACCCACTTGAATAAACTCAATAATATATGAATGATCTTATTAACCCTCTAATTGTCCTCAATGACCTACCTCTGCTCTTTTAATGAGCTATTTCATTTGCTTGATTCCTCTTCAACTTAACTAATCCAAATAGGCCAATTAGGCATTGCCTTTATACCATACTCTTCATCTAACACATATTGGTCATATAATATACTTAACCCACTTAGATAAAAAATAAATAGGCTTTTAAAAAAATTACATATGAGAACCAAACACTCCATAGATTTATTATAACCTATAGAGGCTAAAACTCAATTAGGCATAATAGAGACCTAATGGAATTAACACTTCTTCAAGGTACACATTACCCTTGAAATATTTGGCCCATATTTAACTTCCACAAAAAATTAAAAAACTTCAAATAACACTTGAATATTTCCATACTAATCTATCATTGGGTCCTCACTATTTGGAACTCCATTTCACACCTTGAACATATCAATTAGGCCTTCTTACCTTTTAGGTCTTCTTACATAGAAAATTCTATCTCTTATAAATGAAGAAACAAGTCACTTTTATACAAAAATCACTTAAACAAAAACATTAATAGATCATTCATGAATTCAAAAACTTATCCATGTCCATTGGACACGTTCACTCAACCTCCAAGCATCCAAAACCACCTCTGCAACATGACCACTCAGACTGGTCAAACATAATCAAATTATAATCAAGCAAATTTGACATTTCAAACTTTAATATGAATAAAAAAAGAATTAAAATTCCTTATAATGAAACTTTTATATTTAATTTAAATCTTTAAACTCATTTTCTTCCTCATCTCATGTCAAACAACTTCAAACTCACTTCTTCAAATTGACCACTCAGACTACCTGTAGCCTCCGAAAATATAGTCATGAACAACTTATTATTTGTACTTGAAATGACACTTTAATGATAAAAAATACACATACATGGTTCCTATAAGGTCTATAGATCATTATATATCAATTATATCTCTTGTCTTGGCATCAAACATTGGTCTAATAGACCAATCTCTCATACCACTCTCACATTGTGCATACACATCTAGATAAACCATTTTGGATTTGACAATTCAACTCCTCAAACTATATCTATACCTACAAAAAATATTTTTATAGTTAATTTATGTCTCAAACCATAAAAAAATATGCATTTTATGCATCACCTCTTTCTATAAGGACTCAGACACATCACTTACCTTATCACACCTAGAACTATCAACTTGTCTCAAAAACACAGTCATGGTGAACATGAATCCTAACACCTATATAATTAATTAATTGAGATCTAAATGTATTGAAAAGTTACTTAAAAAAACTTATCACATTTCCAAACACTAATACATATATGTCTAATAGCAAATATGGAACATATGGATGAGCTTATGGAATACACACCTTCATAGTTCATCTTACTCAAACAAGTCACTTTGAGATAAATTTATTGATTATGTATGGGCACCATAAACAATAACCAATTCAAGGAAAATAAGGAATAGGTATAAAACAAGGACCCTAATTAGTTTGATTCATACCTAATCACCTAGAATTCTTTCTGAATTAGTTTTTCACTCTACCTAGTCATTTCTCACTATTTTCACTATCTATAGTCTAGTGATAAGACATTTTGATTGGCCAAAATTATTTAAATAGAGACTATTTATATCCATAAATAATTAATGGACATAAATAAAAATTATTGGCCTTAAATCTCCATCAAATTGTATGAATTGACTCAATAAACCTTGCCTATAAAAATAAATTCTCTAGAAATAAGCACTTTTATATACCTTCTACTCACTACATTGACTCACCAATACCACATGGAGGTTTTTGGAGGAGTCTTATACAACATAAAATCATCAAAATTGATCAAATAATCCATTTTGGGTCAAAACTATTTGCATATTTCCAATTGCTCCAATATGAGGGTTTGCAGGCATAAAACCTCCTTAACTTCTTAACATTTGTTCATAAAGCTGAGGGTTTGGTTTGTCTAAAAAATGATTCTATAAGATTATTAAGACAATTTTATAACTATTTAAAATGGATCAAGTCACCATGCAAACTTTATGTGTGTCAATGAACATCTCAACTTCCTTCTCAAGCTCTCATCTCTTCATTTTAAACAATCAAGAAGCTTTAAAACCACTCTTATGCATTTTGATGCAAACTTATGATGTAAAACATGGTTTAAACCTCCAAGACAACATACTATGTCTTTTTCAACACTCACCTTTTCCATATTGTACTTATAATTAAAAAACCTATCTCATTTGGTTAGGCCTACCTAGGCTTGCATACCCTTGAGATCACCAAGACACTATTCATGCACATTTGTCTTTATTACTTGAATTGTAACTACATATATACACTATATATAACTTATTATATCATGAAAAAAACTCACATTATCTCACAAGTCATTAATCCTACTCAAACTACTTCATTAGGCCACCTAGGGTCATAAGGCTAAGCCTAGATGCAAGCCTTTAATGAGGATTTGATACTATAGATCACTCTTGAGAGTCATGAACTAACTCTATACTTCATACACATGATCCAAAATTACCATGATAAATCTCAAGCTTATAATGTTCTATCTTATATCCATCTTATCTTTACAAGTCCACTCTTATAGGTTACAAAACATCTCACTACACTTAAAAATATCTTATAATCCTATCATATCATTCTACATTGATCAAGACAACTCAAACCACATGGATCACTTATAAAATAAACAAGGTCTTATTTTCACTTCATGATATCATCCTTCATCAATTACCATTTTATCATTACCTTCAACATCAATGATAACACTTTTGCCAACAATCTCCACCTTTGTCATTGATGGCAACCTATTTTTCTCCTTTGTCCCCTTTGACATTAATGAAAAAGTGGACTAAATAAAAACTAATCTCCCCCTTACATCATTTATACATTCAAATATACTTTAGGTTCTCAATATACTCACCTATCTTTCATGCACATGGATGAACAATTGCTCCCCCTTTGACATACACAGCTTGATCATCTTCTTCATGTACCAGACCTATACCTTCTTATTCTTTTACTAGGTAGATTGTATTTGGATTTCAACTCACTCTTTATTACCTAATCCTTATACCTATTTACTTACATATCTCATAATATCCCCCTATGTCCATACATGAAGATTTAATAAATTTTCAAAATTATGATTTTGTTTGATCAAGTCATCATATCAACTTTTGTGACTTATCTCTTGAGATTACATCGGTATTATACTTATCCATCATGAATTAATATTTAAAATTAAACATATTACATATTATCCCACTCACATCATGCACATCTATTGAATCCTCAAAAACTATCTGAGTTAGCTCCCCCAAATTTTATGCTCCATCTAGAAAAAGTCATTTTTAACAAGTCTCCTCAATGAACTAAAAATGAGACTTAATGGTCCATAATACCCTCACTAAGGTACTAAACCATGCCAAATACTTAATTTTTAACCTCTATAATCATCCCCCATGCTTTAAAAAACTTCCAATCATTCTCTATCATTATGAAAGAACCATTAGCCCTCATGATACCAATAGGTCTCATGGAGACCTAATTACCATGGATCCACTCCTCACTTACCTCTATACTCTTAGATTAATTAAACCACCTCACACAAGAGTAAAAAAATTCAAAAAATTTAAAATTTACTCCTCATAGCATCAACAAGCATTTAATGATCCTTAGATCATTCTCCCATTATAAAACATATCATCTAGAAGGCATAGACTCAAAGGCAACTTTTAAAACAACATTATTTGTGATAGGCACACTCAAAATCCTTTCAAGAAACTTAGAATAAATAAAAATATTAGATGACATAAAAAACATGCCATAACATTCCTCTATGATGTTATGAAGTCATCTTGATGTATCTAAAATAATGCAACCTTCAAGATTACTGTTACACTCTCTTTCTAGCTCACAACAAACTTGTGAAGCTTCAACAACAATATACTCAATATATCATTGTCACATGTTTCTAGTATGAATTTATTAGGTTACCAACATATCAAAAACCATGTCTCATTTAGATAACCCTATCATGTAAGTCATAAAACGTTGATGCTTACTCTCAAGGCACATATAACATGACAACAACATTCTTAAAACATCTCTTATCCTTAAAACTCAAGAACAACTTTACCAAGAAGACATTTGTCTTGAGGACCAATCATCAACTCTTATTAAGCTATATCTTCTATGATAATTTCAAATACCTTTACCTATCATGCTAGCTAACCAACACACCACCTTGGAGTGCCTTGATTTTACCTTTCTCTCAATATGTCATTAGAGTTCTTTTGTCTATCAACTTAGGTTTGATCTTGGACTTAGATTCAACATGATATTTCTTATTCAACCTTTCTAATACCATTATGTAGACTTCAATCATGATCTCCATAAACTTATCCATCACTACAAACAAGATAAACTTTATCCTCATCACACTTTAAGCTACTTAGGATTACTTGTAAGATATCATGCATCCTCCAAAAGGTTTAGATCGAATACCAATTATTAAAAGTATCTACTTAGAGGAGGGGGGGGTGAATCCGTTAGAAAAAAAATGACCATTCAATTCCATTTACCATTCCATGAAATATACATTCACATAAGAGATCAATGCATAAGCAAAAAACTACAAAAGCATACAAGAGAACACAAGATATATATGGGAAACCCTCTTGGGGGATAAAACCCACTAAACCATGCACATGGAATACTATCCTATAATGATAAGATTTAAAATTTAGTGAAACACCCACTTCATAAGGAGTTCTAATCCCTACCTAGTTGAGCACCCACCCAACTAGTCTTTTGCAAGCTCCAACTTGAAAGGAGGATCTAAAACCCTAATCAACCAATCACCAAATCAGCCACCTTACATCTCTAATCATATTGAACACCTATTTCTAACTCTTCAACTGATGATGACCTCCTTTTTTAGCACTATTTCCTCTTTAATCTCACTCAAATAGCCTATATGAATTACTCACTCAATATGCCTCTTCTAGGCTCATTAGGTCCATTAAACTATGTATCCACTTTCATAAAATTAATAATATATGCATGACTGATATTATTCACCCTTTAATGGCCCTCAATGACCTACCTCTGCTCCTTCAATGAGCTATTTCATTCCCTAAATTCCTCTTCAACTCAACTAATCCAAATAGGCCAATTAGGCCTTACCTTTATACCATACTCTTCATCTAACCCATATTGGTTGGCCAAAATAATTAATTCACATGGATCACACTTAAAACAGGTTCATACACACATTACATATGAGAACCAAACACTCTATAGGTTAGTTATAGCCTATATAGGCTAAAACTCAATTAGGCCTAATAGAGACCTCTGAAAAAAATACTTAACCCACATAGATCACACTTAAAATAGGTTCATATACATGTTACATATGATAACCAAACACTCCATAGGTCTGTCATAACCTATATAGGCTAAAAATCAATTAGGCCTAATAGAGACATGATGGAATTAGCCCTTATTCAAGGCACACATTAACCTTAAACTATTTAGACCATATTTATCTTCCACAAACACTTAAAACACTTCACATTCCACTTGAATATGTCCCTCCTAATCTATCATTGGGTCCTTACTATCTAAAAATCCATTTCACACCTTGAACCTATTAATTAGGTCTTCTCACCTTTTATGCCTTCTTACATAAAAAAGTTTGTCTCTTAGAAATGAAGAATAAAGTCACTTTTATAAAAAAAATAACTTAAAAAAACACATTAATAGATCATTAATTACTTTATAAACTTTTCCATGTCCATTGGACACCTTCACTCAGGCTCCAAGCATCCAAAACCACCTCTATAACAAGACCACTCAGATTGGTCAAACACAATCAAAGTACAATCAAGAAAATTTGACATTTCACACTTGAATATGAACACAAAAAGACTTGAAATTCTTTATCATGAACCTTTGAGA
This sequence comes from Torreya grandis, assembly GCA_037957365.1. Classification (NCBI taxonomy): domain Eukaryota; kingdom Viridiplantae; phylum Streptophyta; class Pinopsida; order Cupressales; family Taxaceae; genus Torreya; species Torreya grandis. The sequence continues at coordinate 837,835 of JARHVA010004417.1, forward strand.
CTTTATTGACATCTTCAAACTTATTTTTTTCCTCGACTTAGGTCAAACAATTTTAAACTCACTTCTTCAAATTGACCACTTAGACTGCTTGTAGCCTCTAAAAGTATAATCATGAACAACTTGTTATTTGTAATTGAAAGGACACTTTAATGATAAAAAATATAAATCCATGGATCCTATAAGGTCTATATATCATTATACATCAGTTATATCTCTTGTCTTGTCATTAAATGTTGGTCTAATAGACCAATCTCTCAAACCACTCTCACACTATGTATACACAATTGGACAAGCCCTTTTGGCTTTGATAATTCAAATCCTAAAACTATTTATATACCTTGAAAAATAATTGTATAGTTAATTTATGTCTAAAAACATGACAAATATTTATTTTATGCATCATATATTTTCATAAGGACTCAAACACATCACTTACCTTAGCACACCTGGAACTATTTACTTGGCTCAAAAACACAGTCATGGTGAACATGCCTCCTAAAACCTATAAGATCACTTAATTAACCTCTAAATGTGTTGAAAATTTCCTTCAAAACCCTTATCACATATCCAAACACTAATACATAGATGTCTTATAGTAAATATGGAACATATAGATCAACTTCTAGAACACACAACTTTATAGTTTATCTTACTCAGACAAGTCACTTTGAGATAAATTTATTGATTATGTATGGGCACAATCAACACTAAAAACTTAAGGGAAAATTAATATAAGTCTCAAAAAATGACCCCAATTAGTTTGAATCATCCCTAATCACTTTTTCACTTTACTTGGTTATTTGTCATTGTTTTCATTATCTATATTCTAGCAATAGAAAATTTTTATTGACCAAAATGATTGACATAGAGAATATTTATATCCAAAATAACTTAATAGACATCAATAAAAAGTATTGTCCTTCAAAATCCATTAAATTTCATGTGTTAACTCAGTCAACCCTACTTTTAATAACATATTCTCTAGAAACACTCACCTTTTTGTACCTTTTACTCACTGCCCTGACACACCACTTCCACATAGAGGTTCCTAGAAGAGTTATCTACAACATACAATCATAAAAATTGATCAAATAATCCATTATAAGCCAAAAAAATTCACATGTTTCTAATCACTCTACTATGAGGGTTTGTAGGCACAAAACCCTCCTTACCTTATTAACATTTGTTCATAAAGATGAGGCCTTAGTTTCTCTAAAAAATAATTCTAGAAGCTTCTTTGTACCCTTCCAAAACTACTACAAATGGCTTAGGTCACCATACAAACTATACACATGTCAATGAACATCTTAAATTCCTTATCAAGCTCTCATATCTTCATTCTAATTGCTCAAGAAACTTTAAAACCACTCTTAGGAATTTTGATACAAACTTATGAGTTCAAACTTGGTATACACCTCTTAGAAAACATACTAGATTTATGTCAACACTCACCTTTTCCATCTTGTACTTATAAATCATCAACCTATCTCATTTAGTTGTGCCTACATAGGATTTCATACCCTTTAGATCATTGAGACACTATTAATACACCTTTGTCTTTATTCCTTGATCTGTAACTGCATAGATACACTAGATACAACTTGTTATATCATGAACATAACTCACATTATCTCACAAGTAATAAATCCTACTCAAACTACTTCATTAGGCCACTTAGGGTCATAAGGCCAATCCTAGATGGAAACCTTTAATGAGGACTTACTATGTTAGCTTACTCTTGAGAGTCATGAACACACTCTATACTTTATACACATGCTCCAAAAGTACCATTCTCAATATCAAGCTCATACTATTTTATCTTATCTCCATCTTTTCTCTACAAGACCACTCCTATAGATTACAAATAATCTCACTACACCTAAGAATACACTATAAGATTATCATATCATTTTCCATTGATCAAGACAAATCAAACTACATGGATCACTTATCAAGCACATAATGCCTTCTTGTCACTTCATGATATCATCCTTCATCAATCACCACTTTGTCATTACCTTTGGAATAAATGATAACAAATATTTTAATAAATTGCATTATATTCACAAAATAGGAATCTAAAGAGTTGATATTATAGATGAGAAGACTTGAGGAGAGAGTTGGAATTCAAGAAGAGGATAATCTCTCCCTCATAAATAATGTGGAAGATTTTGTGGGTTATAGAAAAATCACAGTCAGAAATAGTTTAACTAGTATGGACATGATTATCTAACTCATCAAAGGAAGATAGAAAAGTGAAGGCTCAAGAAACAAAACCAAAAAGGATAAAGGTATGAACAAAGAAAAAGGCCATAATTTGGATTATATTAATATGGATTACATGGAACACGCTTTGAAGAATATGTTGTCTACCTAGGTTAAGGCCCACTTAGATCCCCATTATTTATTGTCATCACTTTATTGCTATTTTGATTTGTTGTTTCTATGAAGTGGTTGTGATGTGGCTATGATGTAGTAATGTTTTGTATTTTTTTTCTTGTTTTCAAACTTCTTTACCATTTCTATTTTTTGTGACCTTGTCATTGTTCCTTTGTACTAGGGTAGAGTCCCTATCTTAAAACACCCCTTTAAAAATTAAAAAATAATAATAGAGGCACATGATAGTAATAATAAAAAACATATTAAAGGGAAAAATATCACAAATAAATTTATTCCACAAGATGGTGTGGTTAGTTATGCATAACCTACTATAGATATAAAATATGCATTTGGTTATGCACGTCTTACTACAAACACAAAAGATGATTGGATTGAGATGTCAAAATTATAAGATGATGATGGAAAAATAATATATTATTAAGACATGTATGATATAAAACATAAGTATGACCATCCCATAGATATTATATTTAACCTATAGGAACCTAATTTATTATACATAACATCTTGATGTTTTCTTGATTGCTCATAACCTCTATTATTATATGTTGACACACATGTGTACATATTATTTTAATTTAAAATTATTCTATCCCTTGGATTTATTTTCATTTGGATCTTGAATTTTGATTATTTAACTTGATTTATGACATCTATGACATAAATCCTACAATTATACATCTTTTATAGCAGCCTCATCCTAATGCACATCATTTTGTAGCATATTAATTTGTCATCCTTACATATTGATTATCCATAATTTTTAAGGCCTACACCATGCTTACACGACCACATAAATTTATGTATATATATATATATATTATAATAATATACACTAAATTATAATCATTTTTCCTCCACCTCGATAACATCAAGATAAAGGAAGTCTAAATATCATATAAAACACTAAGTTTCTTCCTTAGAAAGGGTGATTTGAGCAACCTCATTTTAGGCTTTATGAATTTGTTGGAAATGGAACAAGGCATAATATGGGACTAAAGGTATATATTTTAGGGCTATATATGCCTAGATAGTAGTAAAATAATGCCCAAGCCTTTTTTTCCTTATCCAAGATTCTATAGACTTCATACTCATTCAAAAGGCTTCAAATATACTAGGTTTGTCTAAGCTTACTCAATAGGTTCAAAGGGAAATGAAAAGAATATAACACTAAAAAACATAAAGCTACCATTTAAAGGAACCAAATCCTAGTATGTCATTTACTAAAGTAGACTTGTGCACTTTGACTTCCCAATGTTTATCAGAATGAGTTTTACTTACTTATCTCTGGGTCTGATAATGGGATCTCATAGTTTGGGTTCCAAATGTTGGGGAAACACTTTACCCAGAAAGTCAAAATTTGTTGTTTATAACATGAAACTTGTCATATAATAAAAGGGACCTATATAATAAAGGGGTCCTATATTGAAACATCCCATTGCACCATTCTACTCACTCTTGATCTTGGACTTTATAAGATCCTAAATATTTTCTTCACCTTAAATGTGTGAATATTTTAAAATGATTGTAATGAAGGATTCACTTCTCTAGATATCCTTTTTATCATGTCTAAATTATTTAATACCTTTTGTGCTTAATTAAAAGGCTTTTATACTTATAATATTTTTTCATGTTAATTGTATTTCCATAGGATTTTATTTGGGTAGGATTTCCTAGAGTCATAGTAATGAAATATAAGTTGGGAATCTCTTAAAAATATTTTGGGTTGATAGGTAAGTGTCCTTTGCTTATGATGTAATTTTTAAAACTTAGAATTTTTTCTATATTTTGTAGTTCCTAGAGATTTCAGAGTCATTAGAGTTGTTAGATCTTCAATAAGGCCTGATCAATGAGAAGGTGCCATATGTCTTATGTCATCAGACTTGTCAGAGCTTAATATCACCTAGAGGAATTAGATCTATCAAATACCTAGGAATACCTAATCAATAAGAAGTTACCATGTGTATTCTATCAGTCCCATAGTGTCAGACCTATTATAGCTCTAGAGCACGTAGAGGCATCAAATCTATTAGAGCCCTAAGAAAGCCTAATAAATTAGACTATACCATATGTACCTTTCATACACAAAATAATAGAAGGACCAAAATCACTTGATTGCATCAAAAGAGGTACAGTTAGATCTAGAACTAACAGTCATGTGCCACATGTCTCTCTCATACATGGAAGTACATAAAATCCTAGGGGTGGACTGATGGAGTTAGGAAAGGGTAAAATTTAATCCCTAAGCCTATTTTGAGGTGCCACATGTACTTATTAGGTCCAGGTGGTGAATATTGGTACACATAATGATAAATAATGAGACTCCCCATTATGTTTACTTGGAATAGTACGTGCTATGCTAGCCAATATGTAGATGATACCTAACTAAACCTAAAATAACTCATAGTGACATGAGACCTGTAATAGGTATGTGCATATCATGCTCTTCTCAATCAACTTAAGTAATTGGGCCCATGATTAGACAAATAATAACATCCCATCACCATAAATTTTTTTTAGATGAAACTAAGTTGACAAGATCAACTTAGTTATATTTAATAGGTGGATGACCTAGTTTACTAGGTGGCCAACATAATTCAATAGGTGTCTAATTTAGTTTTTTAGGTGGTTGACCTAGTTCAATAGGTGGATGAAATAGTTCATTAGGTGGATGACCTAGTTTAGTAGGTGGTTGACATAATTCAGTAGGTATCCAACATAGTTTAGTAGGTGGTCAATCTATTTTAAATAGCCTAATAGTTTCATAATGATATCATATTTTTTAGCTTCAAATCCATTAGAAACACTACATAATCAAGGATTTATATCATAACCTCACTTATATTATCACTTTAGATGAAACTATTCAATTCCTTCCTTCATGTATTCCTAATCTTAGACCAATTACTACAACATGCAACCAATGATAACTCCTTGAACCAAATACGTTGAACCTTGTCCCCACTTAGTGTGAGTGCACAAGTATTTTATTAATATTTAAAAATCAAGTACATAAGGGTGCCTTTACTCTGTTAACCCTTTTTCATAGCAAACATTGATTGATATAGTTTTTACCAATGACCGGTAAAAACAACTAACCTATAACCAACTATTTATGGGAAAATAACCTGTAAGGTAGTTCTAATTAATAAATATAAAACATGAAAACTACCTAAAATTAAACTAAGTAAATTTATTTTATGGGGGTGTCTTTACTAAAAGATGCATGCCCCATTAACAATAATATTAATTAACCTACCAAAAAACTAACCTAATGTTAAGACTTTGGAACAAGTCCTAACAAACCCCCTATGATCCAAAGTCAGGTCTTTGGACACATACCAAGCATTTTTATAAATTTTTCAAATTTGATTCTATCAAGGGGTTTTTTGAAGATATCAGGCATCTGATCAATAGTTGGGAAATATATTAGATCAAGAGCTTTCTTTGCCACCAAAATTCATAGATAATGGTATTTGACATCCATATGTTTTGTTTTGGCATGAAACACTAGATTCTTAGACATCTTGATTGCACTTTGATTATCAATGTATAACTATGTAGGAGCAAACTAAGAAACCTAAAGATATTCAAGAATATGATGAAGGTAAAACATTTCTCTAGAAGCATCCCATGCTACAATATACTTTGATTTTTTTGATGAATTTTCCACTGTATCCTGATTCTTACAACACCAAGCAATGGTAGCCGAACCCATAGACATAGTGTATCATGTGGTTGACACTCTGTCATCCACACATCCACCAAAATCTGCATCACAATATCCAACAAGTTTGAAGTTCTTGTTGTGGTTGTATTCAAGGCCATATATTTTCATTCCTTGAAGGTAATGAAGTACTCGTTTTGCTGCATGCCAATGAATTTCTCTAGGCTCATGCATAAACCTAGATAAAATTCTAACTGAAAATGAAATATAAGGCTTAGTAGTCATCAAGTATATCAAACCTCCCACAAATTGTCTATATGTGGTGCCATCAAAAAAGGCACTACTATCATCCTTAGACAATTTCAAGTTACTTTCCATGGGAGTGAGGGCATGTTTGTAATCACTCATGCCAAACCTATGTAATAACTCAAAAATATACTTAGTTTGTGAAATGAAAATACTATGCTCTTTTTAAGTTACCTCTATGCCTAAATAGTAGTGAAGAATTCCAAGGTATATCATCTCAAACCCATATTTTAATTCTTTCTTCACAAACTTATTATGGTTTTCATCATTACCTATAATAAACAAGTCATCAACATAGAGAACAAGTATCACCATTTTCTTACCCTACACTCAAAAATAGAGAGTATCATCAGATTCACTATGATGAAAACCAATGGATTTCAAGTATGAATCCATTTTCTCATACCAAGCCCTAGGTTCTTGTTTGAGCCCATATAAAGCTTTTATCAATTTACATACTTTGTGTTCGGCACCCACCTGTTCAAAACCTTAAGGTTGTTTCACATAGACTTCTTCCTATAAATCACCATTTAAAAAAGCTCTTTTAACATCCAATTGATGTACTTTACAACTATTTTGTGTAACTAAGGCAAGTACCATATGAATAGTGTGCCATCTGGCAGTTGGTGTAGATGTTTCCTCATAGTCAATACCTTCTTGTTGTGCATATCCTTTTACAACAAGTCATGCCTTATGTTTATCAATGGAACCATATGATTTATACTTAGTCCTATAAACCCATTTACATCTGATGGGTTTAAAATGTGGCGGAGGATCAACTAAAACCCATGTATTATTGCTAAGTATGGAATCATACTCACATTTCATCGCCTGTTGCCAAACATGTTCTGTAGAAGCCTCCTCAAAAGTGGATGGCTTAGTGGAAGAAGTAGTAACAACCATATCATAGTTTACCTATTTTTGAGAATTCTTGGGCCCTATTAAACCAAATTCATTTGCTTTCAAGTCAAAAAAAGTACTTTGAGCCCATTTTGGATACTTAGTCAAATTATTCAAATCAGGGACTCCAAAATTCTCATTATGTGCATTATTCAAAGGGGGATTTAGAGAATTTTCAACAATTTCTAAGTCATCAACCTGTGAAATTGTAGATGAAGGAGAGGAAAGTGAAGGAATATGAGTCTCATACCATAAATTTGAAGAGTTATCCCCATTATTCAAACCCTTATCTCTTTTTGTATTTTTCCTCTCTAATCTATCAAGTTGAGAATCAATCTCTGTAGTGTTCATAGTCCCAAACTCATCAAATATTACATCTCAACTCACTATAAATTTTCCTGAATCCTATGCAAGTAAACAAAACCCATTTTTATCTTTAGAATAACCAATAAAGATGCATTTTTGACTTCATGGTTCCAACTTAGTTATGTGTTTAATAGGAGCCAAAGCAAAACAAAGACATCCAAACACTTTCAAGTGTTTAACTTTTGGTTTAAATCCATACCATGCCTCATATGGAGTTTGTCCCAAAAGTGCAATTATGGGGGACCTATTTCTTAGATACACTGCACTACCAATGGCTTCAATCCAAAACTTATCATCAAGCTATTTATAGTGCAAAATGGCACGTGCCATGCCCTCTAAATTTCTATTCATCCATTCAGATACTCCATTTTGCTATGGAGTATAAGCATTACTATATTTTCAATAAATTCCATGTTCTCAAAAATAATTTGAAAATTCATTTGAGGTATACTCACCTCCATTATTTGAATGAAGAGTGGCCAAATGTGAACTTGTTTCTTTTTTGACTAAGTGTAACCAATCAACAAACTTAGCAAAAACTTTAGATTTGTTTTTCATAAAGAATACCCAAGTCATCTGAGAAAAGTCATCAATAAACAAGACAAAGTATCTACAACCACCAATGGATGACTTTTTCATGTCACATATAACACTATGAACTAACTGTAAACATCTGTTAGCTCTCCAAGATGACTGTTTAGGAAAATTTTCCTAATTTTGTTTGCCCAAAACACATGACTCACAAAGAATACTATCTTTTAAAAAAGTGGGAAACCAATTCACCATACCATATCTCTACAAATCCACTAAAGAGTGGATATTTAAATGTCCATAGTGGAGATGCCATAACCAATATGTAGAAATAGTACCTATACCTATGTCAACAACTGCCACAAGTTCTATAGTGGGAGGAAGAACTTTACAATGAAATCTAACCAAGTTTCCATATTCATATCTTATGTACATTATTTTATAATCATCCTTTAGTGAATTGATGTAAATGAGACCATTTTAAAGCACAATTTGATAACATTTCTTTCAAATAGTTACTAATGAAAGTAAGTGTTCTTCAATGTGGGAACATACCAAACATCCTCCAAGTATTTTATAGACCCATTAGGAAGAAGAATCCAAATAGATCCAAGTCCTAGTGGTGTATGCATAGACTTATCTGCTAAGGCAACTAGAGAGAGAGAAGATTCCTTAAAAGAACAAAAGAAATCTCTCCTAAATGTCATGTGTTTGGTTGCTCCTGTGTCTAAAACACATACATCTATGAGCTCATCTCTAGCCTCATATTCAATATAATCAATGTGCCCCAAAGTAGTGAATGCAGATTCATGGGCAACATTACTAGACTCATCATAGTCATGATCAGCATACTAAGCAGAGTTAAAATTATTCATTTTTTGTGGTCTCTAAATTTTATCAAAAGGAATCCTACATTGTGAGGCAATGTGACCAAATTTTCCACATCTATGACACTGAATGTCTGATCTACCTTGACCTCTGCCCCTATATGATTTGTGACCATATCCTCGATCACTTGTTTCATGTGAATGTGATTGGTTAGATTGTTGATTATTTGAATGACCCCTACCTCTATTTTGATATCTACGTCCTCTATAACCTCAACCCCCTCTATAACTATTTCCTCTATTGTTTTGATGCCCAGATGAAGATGAACTAGGCTTTGACTCTAAAACATGGGCTTTTTCAATTTTCTTGGATTTCTTGGGTAGAGAGAGGTCATGTTAGATGAGAAACTTAGCCAAATTATCAAAGGTGATGCATATGATCTTTTTAGAGACATGCAACATTTTAACAAAATTCCTATAGGACCCTAATAGTCCTTTCAAAGCAACAGTGACTATGAGGTCATCATCTAGTTTTCCAAAACCAGCCTTAGTGTACTCAGTAGTGATATTTTTCAACTTAGAAATATATTATTCCATATCCCCATATTCATCTAATGACAATGTAAACAACTGCATATGAATATCTATCTTCTTATGCTTAGGTTTCTTAACATACAAATCTGACAATGTTTTTCATGCAGTATAACTATGAGAAGAATTTTAAATATGAACATAAGAATCATGAGTACAACAACATTTAATGATAACTAAGGCCTTAGAATCACACAAATTAAATATATCTAATTTATCCTGCTCTGTTGGCAATGTGGGATTTTCATTCTTGACAATATCCCATAACTCATTAAAAACTAGTGAAGCCTCCATCAATCGTTTCCAATTTGAATAATTACAAATTGTTAATCTATCAACATCTGAAAGAAAATTTTGAATCTTCGGCACTTTGAAATTAAATAAAGTGTAGTAGAGAAAAAATGTGACAAAATTCAAAAGAGATGAAACAAATATCACACTCACTGCACAAGACACTACTTCTATGGGGTTTTGCACTTAACCTCTGTGTAGAGCGCAAAAGAAAAATAAGTATTTTGGATGGGTTTTGCACTTAACCTCACCAAAAATCAATTATTACACCCTTATTTTGCCAAATTACAACCTTATTCCACCAATTACACCCTTATATCACCACAATAATGTAAAATAAATAGAATTGAATTCTCCCTTTTTCAAAATTTAAAACAACACAATACAATAAGTATGTATTTTACAACTTTCAGATTTAAAAGGGAATATTCCTTTTACAAAAAAAGTATATTCTAAAGTAAAAATAAATTTTACCAAAAGAAGGGATTTGAACCCTTGACCTCCTCCTTGCAAGCTTCTTCACAAAATAAGCTTAACTAATTGCTCTAAGAGAATTTTCAAAATATTATACTCAGAAATTTCTACTTATTCTAGATTTTTTCTATGAGGGCAAAAAAATAAAAAATTACATGTGTGTAAATAAATTCAAACTTTTCCCTTTTTCAGCCTTCTCAAGCGAGCTTCCTCATGTGGGACCCAAGGCATAATTTTTGATATCCAAAAAACTTTAGAAACTACAAAAAATATTTCTTGAGTTTTATTGCAGTGCCATGTTTGCCTAGGACACCATGACTACTCTTGGTAATAATTTTTGCACCTTTTCTCTCTCCTATAGGCCGTACAAATCTATACAAGTAGGATAAAATGGATTTTGGCTAAGTTCTGGCAAATTTTCAAGGTATTTATTGCTGGAGATGGATTCAAATTGAAGCCAAGGCATTGGAACGTCGTACAAATCCATACAACTCAGAAAAAATGCCAAATTTTCCTTGAGGATTAAAAAATAGGGGTTTTAACTAGTTTAACAAGTGTTTATGGATTCAAAAGGGCTGAAAATAAATTGAATCAATAATGGCAGCCATGAATGAAAATTTCATAGGTTTTTCACAAGTAAACAGGCCGTACAAGTCTAGTTTTTGTAGAAAAACAATGAATTTAGTAACATTTAAATGCTAAAAATTCATTTTTTATGCTAAATTAGGAGTTTGAACACAAGAAAATGGAGTATCAAATGGCCAAAATGACCAAATTGTGGTATATGGAAAATACATAGGTTTAAATGTAAAAAAATATTTGAAAAATTAAAATAATTTAATAAATTTTAAAACATTTAAACCAATAATTTTTTTTACTTTATATGGCATACCTTATTTCATGCCATTGAATTCACATGAATTTGACTTTTCACCTTGCCTTCCTTCAAATTCACCAAGATCCCAAAATTGCCATGCTCTGATATCACTGATAACTCCTTGAACCAAATAGGTTGAACCTTGTACCCACTTAGTGAGAGTGCACAAGTATTTTATTAATATTTAAAAATCAAGTACATAAGGGTGCCTTTACTCCGTTAACCCTTTTTCATAGCAAACATTGATTTATATAGTTTTTACCAATGACCGGTAAAAATAACTAACCTATAACCAACTATTTACAGGAAAATAACCCATAAGATAGTTCTAATTAATAAATATAAAACATGAAAAATACCTAAAATTAAACTAAATAACTTTATTTTATGGGGTTGTCTTTACTAAAAAATGCATGCCCCATTAACAATAATATTAATTAACCTACCAAAACACTAACCTAATTTTAAGACTTTGGAACAAGTCCTAACAACCAAAATTTTGCATCCTCAAAGGAAAAAAATGTAATATGGTTGAAGTCACTCACCCTAGTCCTCCTCTTGATACAAATTGTTGGGAATATTCTTCCACCCAACAATATTAATCCTCCCATTAACACTACTCAACTCCTATATCAAATAATTCAACAAATGACCAATATATAAATCACTCATAGTAATCAAATTATGTAAAAGCAATCTTATATATTATAAATGGATAGTCAATCACCTCAATTCATCATGACTCAACCGAATCAGATTTTCCTCCTCCTCTTAAATATGCCAATGGCCATATCATCCCTCAACCTCTCATGCATAATAAACTGCTTCAACATATTAAAAATGAACCTTTAGCTCCATTCATTATATCCATATAAATTGGAAACATTTATCCAACTATTACATATGATGGAATTAAGAACCCTACTATCTTTATTAAATCTTTTAGTAAAATTTATAAGGAATGGGTCCAAACTAACACTTTTTCTACTACTTAACTTATTTTCAAAACAATCATGAGAGATGATTTAGAATGGTATAATTAACTCCATCAACATTACATATTACAACAAGAGGAATTATTTAATTCTATAGTTAATAATTTCAACACAATAATATTATTGAAAATCACCTTAGTGAGTTCATCAATGCTAAGCAACTACCTAAAAAATATCCTCACCCTTTCATTAAATCATAGAAGTATCTATCTCAAAAAGTAGACCATAAAATGAGAGATGATAATAGTTTAAAACTATTTTTTACTATTATTAATACTCCTCATTAAAAAATAATAATTTAGAAGAATAAAAAATGCAAGACTTTATTATGAGTCAATTTGAATCACCTCAAGCAACCACTAAAGAGTATTTGCAATCATTTTATCATAACATTGATTCATATAAGTATCCAAAGCCTCAAAATGGACCATCCAATTCAATAAATTTTAACCCAACCTATACTCCATTGAGTTTAGAATAAATTAAAAATAAAGTGCCACCCTCTAAACCCATTATCTTTGATCCTTCGAAACCTCCGAAAAATGTACAATATTGATAATTTTTATTGGTGGAATGCTATGGTAGGTCATTCTCATGAGACTTGTCATGATATTCACTAATTACATTTTACCTTCTTGGTTGGTCCACATTTCAATCTTTATACTCTTACACAACACCATTACCAATATTAGCTTAAAGCCTCACAAGCCCAATTTAAATAATCACATCAACATCAACATCACATACCAATGATCAACAAAAAATAACCCATACCTCCACCTCATCCACTAATGTTTTCCATTTCATATTTTATCCTTCTTCATACACCAATAATGAAAGTATATCTAACATTAAAAAATCTAAATGGGTGGTTGCATTAGTCAAAACTCAACCTCTTAGGTCACACGAACCAAATGAGCACCTAGTTTAAATTCTTACTCAAAAGCACATAATAAATTATCCTCATTTAAATTATAGACCCATTTATAACTCTCCTACACATATTATGTGAATTTAAACATCATTAAAATACAACATATCAACACATTTACCTATCTCAAACTACATCAACAAACCCAATGGAGTCCATTCTAATAGTTTCACTTCACCTCACTCCATACCACATGTTAGGGCATCTTGAAATGCCCATCCACATGTCACTTCAAAATATGGGGAATCTTGTGATTCCCATATATACATAAAGTTACCCTTTTCGGAATCCTATGATTCCCACTCTTCTTATACATGCATAATGCCAAACAAATTTAACTTCAGTAAACCTTATGAGACACATAGGCTTATATTTCAAATGCTCACATTTAATATAGAAGTTAGCATATATTTTTCTTTTTATTTTTATCTCATTTTTATTTGTTTTTATGTATTTTATTTCATTTATATTAATTATACTTACACCATTGTTTCATTTTTAGTTATTTGTATTTTATTTTTTAGCACCACCACTTCTTTTGTTGTTCTTTGCTTTTATAACACATTATGTTTGGAATATATTTCCCTTGTGGGTCCTAGGTAGCACCTTCAAGTTTTTCATTGATTTTAATTTTATCAAATTTATGTCATTATTTAATTTAGTATATTTGTTATTATTTTATTTCCCCCCTTTTGGGGGATGATTATTTACATTCCCCCTCTTTTGGGATGACTATTACTTCCATTGGTGCTTATGCTAGATACCTTTTAGGTTAGTATGGATTCTCTAGTGACATGACTCTCTTAACATAGTCCCATTCCTTTTATATTATTGTTTTCTATATTTGTGACAAAGTATGAGCATATTCATCATTGTATCACTCATTTTATGGATGAATATCTCACAATCCTCATATTTCCTTTATTTCCTTTTATTTGAGGCACACATGGGTCAGTTTTGAGATTGCACACTTACTTATGGGAAAGTCTAAGAATCCTTATACACCTCCTTTTCTACAGTGAAAAATTTTAATCTCTCTTGTGTTCATCACATATTCCAATCATATTTGGTTCTCCAAATCCACCTGAAGGAGGAATAAAAAATCCAAAAAGAGTTAAAATCTAAATCATTAAAAAAATCAATGATTAAAAGACAATTACAAATTCAAAATTCAAAATCACACCAAAATATGTGATTATTGTTTGGCACATCTCATATTATATTTGAAACTCAAAATCCAAAATTTCCCTCATAATAAATCCAAGGTTCATTAGGGTGTGTTAATATAGTAGACTAGGATAGGAGGTCTCATTATACTACTTAGTGACATTGACTTTCTGATACAAGTAACTGATATTCACAATATACTAATTAATCTATAAGGGGTATTAAATATTTTTGAACATGTTATATGGATTTAGGTCTAATTTAATTTTTATATGTGTATCCTTCATGGGATTATCTATGTACTTCACTTGTTATCCCAAGCTTTGCATTCACTAGTTGGATTGTCTTAGGTCCTTGATGTCGATAGTTTCTATCCTTGCTCACTTGCCTAGTATGTCTCATTCATAATAAGGATGTTCACACCACCCATGTGGATCCTCATAATTCTTACCTAAATCACATTATTCCCACAATCCTCTTGTTGGATATTAATTTTAGTTGATCACATCTTTGATCACATTTTATTTATTACACATCTTTTACTTAGTTTGTGAGTTTCATTATAAGACCTCAGATAGGACCAAGACTTTCTCATAAAAACCCTTACATTATATACTTTACACATCATATCATTTTCATCATATTCATATCATTAGGTGGTTTTTCTTTTTTACATCGTATCTTAGAAAAAACACTAAATTTGAGTCATCATTCTTTAGAGCTTTTAAATTTTCATTTATCCGTCATGTTCTTAATTTTTGTGGACTTCACTTATCTTATGTAGGAAATTTTACATACATGTTTTTATTCATATTTGATTTGATATGACTATTTTATATTTTTATTTATATTCTCATTTTAAGTAATCTATTTTTTATCTGTGTTTTATTTGACATGTTTATCTTACATGAGGTTAAATTTCATTTACTTACATATATTTATTTTATTTTTCCTCACATTGATATTTAATTTACTTACAATGTCTAACATGATTTTTCACATAATTTAGTATGTTCTACTTTCATTTTCATCATTTTTCATTACATGTTTGTTGCCTTGGTTCTAACCTAGCCTTTGTGATCCTAACTTGCCAATTTTCTAAGTAATTTAATTAGTTTTGATATTTATTCATTGTTATTTGACCATCCTCTATATGGAATCACCACTTTTATTTTTAGAATTATATCCATAGGGTTACTCAAATGTAGGTACTGCATCCTCCACTATCAATACTATGATATTTACATGAAATCATTAAATGAAAAGGTAAGTCAAGGTATGCATATGGTACTTTAAGTTACTTTCATTTATTTTCAACATTTATTTCCTTAATTCATTTAAGTTAGATTAATGGTTGTGTTTCTATGTTATTTATTGAATAACCATCCCATGTTACATTATTATGACATGCGATGAGCTTTGAGTGGGGCATATGTATACGAAAAATATTTTTAAAAAACTTTATCATTTAGTGACACTTTCTCTCTTGTAGGAGCCTATCAAGTTTTAATCTCTCTAATTATAGACCTTAGATGGACTAGGAAATGGGTGGGAATACCATTGGTGCTTCATAATATTGTTGTTTAATTATATCATTCCTACTATCTTTCCAACTTCCTTAGAGTTTCCATATATTTACCTCATATGATGTCTCCCTGAAATACTAAAATAAGGCTAAGTCTAAAATATTGAAATGCTAAAATAATGAAATATGGCTAAGTCTGAAATCTAATAAGACCCTCAAAATCTAGAATTTTCATTATAACTCCTAGAGGTTTAAAACCACTCTCAAACATCCTAAAATTATATATATAAAATATAAATTAAAGTATTAGAATGAACATGTCCATTATTATACTTAAATGCTTATTTTATATATATACAACATGTTTCAACACCTTTCATGCCTTGATCCCCTAAGCAATATTCCTTCTCAGTAGCCCCTAATTAATCAAAAACCCATTTTACCTACTAGGTCAACCATGGTTTACCTATTTGCAAAAGTTACAACACATGTTATGTAATTAGGTCAGCTTGGTCAACCTAGTTCATGGCCAAACCATAATTTTTTTTCAAAACTAGGTCATGGTACCTAACCTTATTGACTAAAAATGCAAAAAGGTTAGAACCTATCCATTTCTATAAATAAAACCTTAAATTTAATATAATAGTAATGAACATTCATTTTTTCATTCTTATAACTTACAATTATGCTATATCTACATTTGAAGGAGCAATTAATTATAGTTTGCCTTGGAGGGAAGATAACTTGTCTTGTGGGAAGGCTTGAATGAAAGTAGGATTATTTTAGTCTAGATCTAATTTTTATAGTGTGATCCATAAAAATCCATAACAATCCCTTGTAAAGCATCATTAGCCAAGGGGGAGATTTAGACTTGACAGGTTCACTCAAAGGTAGGTATCTCTAAATTTTGCTATTTTATTTGATAGATAGATATTGCACAAAGTAATAGGTTTTTAATGTATAAATACTTACTTATATTACATATAGACTTAAACTTAGTGTAGCTATAGGGTTTTTTAGGCTTTCTATTTTCCACCTTAGGTAATCTAGGCCCCCATTTACCTACCAAGATCCCTTGTTTATTTTAAACCATGACCCTTTGTGTTATAAGATTTGATAAAAATAGATTAGATTTCATTTTATTATTTATAAGATCTAGCTAGGGTTATTGTATCATATTATTTTCTTGTAGGATTTGGAACCCTCTCCTTTAATGTTGTGTGATAAGTTCTCCCTTAGTTAGGTTTAGTGGATCCAATTTAGTCATGCTCATGATATAAAAAAAATTGAAATAGATGTTAGTTTATTAATTTATCCAAGTTTAGATTTTCTAAATAAGATAATTTTTAGATCTATCTTAAAATGTTGCATACAATTCTCCCTTACGTGTTGACTTGTGTGTGAACAATGATGTAGAATATTACATGTAAGTGCATGTAATGATCTATATTTTAAATTAAAAAATATGGATTATGGTATTCTCTTTAATTAATTTTTAAAACCTATAATATTACTACTCCTATGATTAATATGAAAATAGTAAATAATATATTAGAATAACTTAGTAGTGTAATTAATTTTCAGTAGTATAGTATAAGTTTGAGAGGTAATTGATAGATGAATAATGAGTTGGTTATAAATTTTATTTATAAAATATATTTTTAATTTTTTTTTCAAAAGGGTTAATTAAAAAATAATAATATAACTTTTACATATCAAAATATTTGAAAATTTGAGTGTTTAGAAGGCACATACACTTGCATTAGAGACTGTACAATATCATTGATGCTACTATCCAAGTTTGAATGTAACTGTATAGGAAAATATAAGGTTTTTACATATTTTTAAACTAATATTGGAGGATATATATTAAAAATTAAGCATACCATGGGCTACATATGATTTAGGTAATCAAAATAACATGGTCATACTATAAGATAAGGGTTTAATCCTAATCAGATGATGAATATGAGTCTATCAGCTACAAGGAAGGTCAAGAACTAAAGGGTATAGACTTGAGTGATATTTTTCAAGTGTAAAATAATATTTTAATATATAAATCTAGATTTAATCATCTAAAATTACATATTTTACTATTGAGTAACCTAGATAATTGAAATCTCATACTAAAGACAAAGTGTGTTGCACACAATCAGTTACATATTTTACTTTTACTCTATCAATTCCATTAATAGAATAAAATTAGGGAATTTTTAGATAATAAAATATATTATTAAGTTTATGATAATGATATGAGTGACATACATTTACCACACATGAATTGAGTACATAAACATGGTCCTAATCCACCATTCTCTCACACTTACATGTTATCTTATGAGTTCAACCATTATGTTATGTTGATGCACACCTATAAGAAGCTCATGGTATGTTTCAAACCTAATTAATATCATGCATATATGTGTCTAGACCTTTATTTTATTATGCATGTACACATTTTGGTTTCATCAGTTTTAATTAGTATAATTAGTTGGCATACCCTAATCTGGTCATAACTAACCCTCTCCTAACAACAACTAATTTTTAAAATAAAACCTTTTTTATGGTCAAACCATATATCTATCATGTTAATGGAGTGAAATATTATCCATTTTGAATCATATATAAACAAATTAAGTTCTAAACTTAACAATGAACTCGAAACTTATCTAGTACACATGTATACACTACTACAAATTTATATAATATACCATATTCTTTATAAATTATGAATCTATCACTAAGAGAAATCACAAGCCAAGTATAAATCATGCAAAATATAATTCAAAATTAAACATTATCAAGTATCAAATTCATATAATTAGTTTCATACATATAAAAAAGGAGCATGATCACACAATCACACTAGGTAGGAGAATAATATGTGGCTTGATTTCCTTCATTAGAATATCAGATAGATAGGTAACAATAAATCATCAAATGAGGATGTTTAGGGTCATCAATCCATTATAATTTTTAAAATTTTGAAGGCTTTTATCCCTCATAGGCAAACCTAGGGATTCAAGGTGAAGTATGTTGATTTATAGATTTGTATGCATCATCAAGGTTCAAAATCACACATAAAAATATTATAGAGACACAAGAAGGTGACTATATGGTCAAAGTCCTTCAAATTTTCATATATAATTTCTAAATAACATAGGTTATTATTGATATTTGATACTTACCTAGATCAATGAAATTGACCATACATAGATAGAAACACTATTTCTAAACTAAACAAATCACATGCCTAATTTAGTCTATTTTTCACCATTAAAATATAATAATTATTAGATAGTCAACTAGGAAAAGTTGTTCTCATCCCCCTTTTTTACCTACTATATTTATCATATGCCACTTGTCAACTCATTGCAATTAGTTTCAATTTTTTACATTCATTCGTATGTTTAAATGTCATATCTTATAATCTAAATTATTATACTAGTTTCTATCATATTAGGTTTTGTAAAACCAAATTATGTTAAAACAAGATTCTAAATAATTATTCTAGTAATAAATTTTCCTTTTATCATAAAAAAATACATTGGCCAACTTGATATAGTTCTGCATCACCTTTATTTTGTGTCCAACTACATTGACCATCAACCAAACTATGCCAAAATAGTTATAAATATCCATCCTCTTAGAAGTAACTACATAAGCTAGACATTCAAATCTGCTGATATTTTTTTCATTTCATAAGTAATTACATTGACTATTGTATAGAATGTACTAATATAATTCATTCTATTTCTCCCAACTACATCAGCTAGAACCTATAGAGTGTCAATATAATTTTACTAATTTATAGTGAGTGTATTAGCTATCTTGATATATCTCAGCCTATTTTTTTTACTAAATATATTTTTTAGCCTAATATAGTTCACCTTGTCTCTATTTTGCATGACTATCTTAGCCTATCTGATATAATTTAGTTTAGCTATGTTATACAAGATTGTATATACCAAGTCAATACAGTTAATTTGATTTCAATTTCATAATATTGTATTAATTGGATGATAAATTTCATTTGATTTCTATTTTACATGATTATATCAGTGTAGTTGATACATTTCATTTTAGTCTTATTTCACTATATTATATCAGTCTAAATGATACCATACATCAAAATTTAAAATCACCTCCTAAATATCCTAAAATTACCCTAGTTCCTAAAATTATTTATGTAAGATATAATCACCCAAAAGTGGTATTTGAGTGCTAAGAGTGATACTTTATACTACCTATTCGTAGCTTAGACCTAGACCTATCCTAGAGTGTTTTATCACACTTATATGGCCTTTGTGTAGGCCATAGTCATCCTTAGTCAACTTCAAATCAATCCCAAACCTCCATTTTTTGATCTTGGCCCTTTGTGCCTAGTGTTCTATCAACTAGACACTAGCACCATAACAAGGACACTACTACCACATGGCACTAGTGTACCTAAAATGGTGATAATGTCCTTTATCCTATCTTTTCCCAAATAGATATATTTTAAAAACTAAAGCCTCCTAAGTTTGGACTAGACATATTTTATCATTTTCATAATCAACAAAATAGTAAAAATACATGACTTTTATCCCTCTAACCACTATATGGAAATTAGATGCAAAATACACATTAAAACATAGAACAATTTAGGCACAATTAAGGTTATTAATACCAATTATTCCCTACTTTTGTATACTACCATCTACAATAGCCCTAGGCTCAAATTTTACATATTTCTAGTGTCAAGAACACTTAAGGCATTCAAGACCACTATCATACTAGCATCTCTTACACTTGTACCAAAACATAGGTGGGGAGAACTACATCAGGATTGATCCTTCCTCATAGTATTGGTATGTAGGAAACTATCTTCATAGTGGGATGTTGAGGATGTCTAGCTTACCCTAATAATGAATAGGATTTTTAGCTCATGCCCTAGTTTTATAGAGGATTAGGGGTTTAATAAATAAATTCATTATAAGCATAATATAGGGTTATAAAACTCATATGCATAGGAACAAACCCTAGATATCTAGACACATGTGCACCTAGAAGTTTGGGACAATCCTACACAAAAGATGTTACCACCAATATCAAGACACTAATAGAACTTTGCCAATAATGAAGCTACTATTTAATTATGGTGAAAGTGTCCATGAGGGTTTCTAACATAGGGATCTAGTTTATAACACTCAAACTAGCTTTCATCTCAGTTTATAACACTTAAATCATTTGTATCAGGTGTTTTTTAGATAAGTATTTATTTTCACTATTTATTACTATTTTTATAAAAGTCAAAGATAGTCAATTATGTAATAAATCAATGGATATATTTATTGCATATTATTTCCTTGATTTGGTCTACTCATCCATTTAAAAACCATAAGGTTTACATTTAATTAATTCTTAAAAGGTTAAAATATTTGGTGAACATGACTTACTTAAAAAATTACTCAAACCCTAACCCTAGATGCCGTTAGGATTTGTATCCTTCTTTTTCCTATTTTCATTAGTTGCTTTAAGTTTTTTAGATTTCATATATTATATTTTAGTAACCTTATTTCAATTTGTTTACTATATGCATCTAAAAAATCTCTCTCCCATTAAGAGGAAGTGCTAGGATAGGTGGTAATCCTGTAGAGCATATTTAGATTCCTATTATTCAATATTATACCATGGATAAGGGACCTATTATAACTCCCATTATTGATCATTCACACCTTAATTATGTGGATTTTAATGATAATGCATCTGAAGATGAATACTATAATCAAGAATATGATGATACAAAAATAAAAAATAGGGACACTCTCTCCCACTTAATAATGATAACCTAATTTTAAATAAGGATGAGATCCTATAGATATTCAGAGATATACTTCAAGAACAACCCCTTGATCATGCATAAATTTTATAAGCCATAATGGAAACTAATAATAAATCAAACAATGGTTAATATTTAACTTCCCCAACTAATAATATTGTTACACCTACAATGGGGCCAACTTAGCTAGCACAACCAACAATTGTAATTAAAAAACCCTCAGTAATAGCTACACCTCTTTTGGCTATTTATTCAACTCTAGATGAACAATCCCTTATGCATGAGGTTCAAACTACACATGCTAAGGTGTTACATCTTGAGAAGGGATTCACTAGGCCATCACATGCCTTGGATTCTAATGTTCTCTTACATACACCTTTGGCACACCACATAGTGGCAACTCTCTTTCCATTTGGATTTTTGGTACCTAAACTTACATTGTGTGATGGTAAGGGTGACCTAAAACACCATATTTGAGTTTTTCATGCGACATGTTTAGACTACATGTCTAATGATTAGCATCTCACAAAGTTGTTTCCATAAAATTTAAATTATTATGACTTAAAATGGTTTTATGACTTACCAAATAAATCTATAACAACATTCAATCCTTTGGTAGGCATGTTTTTAGCACATGTCTCCATCAATATCAGTGGCAAGATATCATATGATCAAGTTTCATAGTTGAAATGAAAGTCAAATGAACCTATTTCAGAATACATCTTATGATACAAGACTACATTAGTTAAATTGACTAGCCCCATGATAAACAAAGAGCTTAAAGACATATTCAAATAGTGTCTTATACTAGCATTACATGAAGCTATCTTGTTCAAGAAATTTCCAACATTCACATATTTATGCCACATAGTAAAAGAAAGAGAGGTCAATCTTCTATCAATGGGAAAACTAAAATATACCCATGGATTGAAATCAACTACTAAGAGTTCAAATAATCCTCCATACAAGGTAAGGTCCATCGAGAATAAGAGTGATCAAAAGGCTAGAGTTAACACAACTTCAAAACCGTCTCCTCACTTGGTTTTATCAGTTCCTCCATGTAGAGTCTTCACCAAACTTATAACATTGTCAAAATGGGTTTTATAATAGCTCTTTAAATGTAATGTCATATCTTTAGCTCTTGATATGACATGGACTCTTCCAAATTTATATGATTCTAATGCATTCTATGAGTATCATAGGGCACTAAGACATACAAAAAAAAGATGTATTAGCCTAAAATGTAAGATATGAGATTTGATTAAGGCTAACGTTATTGATGTGGGCACATCCTTAGAGGCACCAAAAATAAAATAAATGAAATATAAGGCACTAAATATATTATTAAATCCATTTTCAAAGAACACAATAAATGAGGCAGGGATCACTTTAGGTGTTCACTACACATATTAGGCACATCCACCACCAGATTCATATCATATTATTATAGAGGAAGCACACCCATTCCATAATATCATTAGTATGTACTACACTATAGTTCCATCCAGACCACTCATCACCATCTTAGATTAAGATATTGTTGACGATGATACAAATTTTATATGTACTCTTTGTACGAGCCTATATAGATCACCATCCTATTGAGAGTGTTATGATTGACAATAGAACAAAAATTATCACATGTATTATGATAATTATATAAAATTCAAGGCATTAATAATAGGATATATTACCTATAGATATGGTTATCAATGGTTTTAGTTGTCATGTTCATAGTTACATCAGGGAGATTGTGCTTCCATTACAGGTTGGACTAACACATGTGGCCACTTGGTTCTTAGTAGTACATAGTGAAGGCCTGTTTGATATGTTATTGGATAGGCCATGGATACAAAAAATATGAGATATACCATACATAGTGCAAATATTCATAAAATGTATACATGTAAATTAGGTGGTCAAAGTTGAGGGTCTTCCATATGAGTATCCTCTACCTATTCCACAACCAATTACAACATAGTTACCGGTTATAGTTATAATAGAAATACTAGATATAACATAGTTATTAGTTATAAATTATAATAAAGTTCTTATTGATACACCACATATTTTAGTAGAGCAACCAACATAGATGAGGTCTACTCCTATAGTATTGACATGTACACATACTCTCCCATGAATGCCATTATTAGAGAGACCCCTACACAAGAGATATTTTATTGATTCTAGAGGGATTTCCTCCAATCAATTTTTCTTGAAATTATTATTATTGTGTTATCAAGGTTATTAACATAGGGAACCTATGTTAGCTATATATTCTTCTATTAGATGGGTTCCTAAGACCCCTATAGTTCACTTGACATCATAGTTAATACCACATATTCCTATCACCTCTACATAGGAAATTACAAATACATATATAGATCACTTAGTATAGCAAATTATGGGACCAAATTTACATTTTCACATAACATGAATGATCATAGTTCCCTTATTTGATACAATTAATATTAATAGTGAGTATCCCATGAGACTCATCAATTAGTACGGTTTCTCTCTTATTGTACATACTTTCCCTCTCTCTTAATCCTTGTACATAGTTAATTTTTATGTTGCTTGTACACAATTTATAGCCAAAAATTATAAAAACATTATAATATGTCAAAAACATAGAAACATTCAAAAATTTACTTAGAAAATACAAAATTTTAGATTATATGCATTTCTATGTTTACGCTTCTTATATTTTCCAGACACTACATATGCTAGCCATCCTAATATATTTAGTTTTATCATACATACATGCTTCAATTTTTCTTGTCAAGTGCTTATAGATTGTTACAAGACTTAGGTCTATACATCGATCCAAACATGTTATTATCTACCCATTGGGGGCATATACACTGACACATGGGTCTTCACTTGGAACATTCGCCCACTTGGGGGCAGCTTAGACATAGTTTTGATTATCAAGTTATATATTTCTATACTATACATTCTAGATTTAGCATTGTTATATCTTGATAATGATCATTCTACTCTTACTCTAATTTTTTACCAACTATTTATACCTTAGACTCAACATATTTACATCCTCACTCTTATGCATATTTATATTACATATTCATGCATACTTTCATTTCTAATTTACCTAGTTTATATTTTATTGTATTTCTATGCTTCTTATATTCAAGGGAATTTGAATATGCCATTATTTTTTGGCTCTATGCTACTTTTATTCATAGTATGTATGCTTTGGACATGTTCCCATGTCCTTGAGTGTGCTTTCCTAATTATGTATGTGGACATTTAAATATGTGATTCTATATGGATCTAAACCAAATTACTTGTTTCTTGTGTATGTAGACATTTTTGCATGTCCTTGTATGCCTTATTTTCTTAGATTTAGTGATATGTGCCCATCTCCCATGTATTATGGACCTTTGTCCTACTTTGTATGCCTCATGTATTTTGTATGTATGATTTCTTGTATGCATCATGGCCATGACACTTATATTTGATTATTAAACACACTAGTTTTGAATGCCATGAGCAACCTCATGCATCTACCATCCCTAATTGGGTGTCATGATGGACATCATGCCCCATCCCCCTAGGTAGCTATCCAGTTTCACTCAAATTTTCTATCACATATATTTTTACATCTATCTTGACACCCTTATGAATATTAGACATGACATACATCTTAAATTACATATTTATTCTAATATTATCTTACATTATGATGTTATGTATGCACATTATATTGGATTATCATGCAATTATAATATATGCTCTGACTAACACACATTTTTTAGAGTTTTCTTATTTTGAGGAAAATTATTGCATAGGTTTACAAAATCCCCTCAAAAGAAGATGCACTCAAAAGGGGTTTTTCATATATATCATGCTATTATAATGTACTCAAAGTACATTTTTTAGCACACAAGATCAGTTACAAAAAATTAGATTCAGGTAAATTGAAAATCAGACCTAGGTAAACATAGTGGGAAAATAGAAACTCATAAAGTAGTATAGTCACACAAAATTTAGACCAAAATGATACTACTACCCAAATGTGGACACTAGTACCACATAGAACTATTATCAAAGATATGGTACTAATATTTAGTAGCCTTATTCTTAGAACAACTTAGATTGGCTAGAATCATACATTGGGTACATTATAGGGTTGCACAAATTTTAGTACAAGTTTATCAGTTATACTTAGTTTTTGCTCAGATGCATATGAGTTAAACTCATATTCATTTCATTTTTTTATATTAATGGAATCATGCATGACATGACCATTAAAATATTTATTTTAGATACCTAGATATAGTTTATTATAACTCAGTCTAGAATCCATATTCTCATATATTAGATTTTTAGGCATATACATGACACATTATTTTTGTATAATCAATTACACACCAAGTGAGTAGATGTAATGATAAATTCCATGTCATTATTTATGCTATACACACCCAACATTGTATTCCAAGTTACACACCAATTTCATGCCTTACTCCATCTGTAGTGGTTGGCATTCTTTAGTGGCTAAGAGTTGCCTGATATACCTGAGTGGTAACAAAACTAATATACATAATTAGATATTTTTAGTTAGACATTTATAGTAATTTAAGTAGTTCATTTTCATATTAATCTACTATACATGGGTGGGAAATGATGGAGAAATATTCTACTTGAGTTCTTAAGCCACCCAGATGAGAGGGTTGGACAAACTATCCATCTAATCTAAGCTTTTCATAGGTCACGATCCACCAATAATGGGTGGGAAATGATGGAGTAAAAATTAGATTGAGTTATTGAGACACCCATAATGAGGATTTATAAATTTATTAGATTAGTATAAGCTATTCATTGATTGATCACTACATACATGCATAAACATAAGTTGTCACTAGGTTCATGCATTGGTTTGCATACCTAGTGAGGCATATTCATTCATTCATTCCTTTCTTCCTTCCTATCTCTTTACTCACTTTTACTCATTTTTACTTCTTTACTTAGTTTAGTCTTTTATTTTTGATATCTCTTAAGTAAGGACTAATTTATGCACATTTAATTTTTAGGACATGCATTGGATCATGCTTCACATGCTTAGACCCAAATTTATGGGTTTCACTTCCTAGGTAAGTCTAGGTATGATTCTTTTTCCTTTATCCTAGTCATTTCGATTTGATACATTTTTAGAATAAAGGGGCATAGAATGTAATCACCCAAAAGTGGTATTTGAGTGCTAAGAGTGCCATTTGAGATGAACTATTCCTAGCTTAGCCCTAGATCTATCATATAGCCTATTATCACACTTATCTATCCTTCATGTGGGCCATAAACATCCTTAATCAACTCTAAATTATTCCCAAACCCTCATTTCTTGATCCTAGCCATTTGTGCCTAGTGTTCTACTAGCTAGACACTAATGCCATAATAAGGACACTAGTGTCACATAGTGCTACTATCCCTTAAAGGGCACTAATTTCCTTTACCATAGATTTTACCAAACAAATATATTTTCAAAACTAAAGCCTTCTAAGGTTGACCTAGACATATTTTATCATTTGTACAAGTAATAAAACCATATAAATACATGAATTTTAGACCTCAAATAACTATATGGAAATTATATGGAAAATACACATTCAAACACATAAAAAGTTGAGCATAATTAAGGTTACCAATCTCTATTATTCCCTACTTCTGCATACTACCATCTATAGCAGCCTTCAGGTCATATTTTCCAAATTTCTAGTCTCAAACACACTCAAGGCACTCAAGGCCACTATAATACTAACATTACTTGTAATTACACCAACACTTGGGTGGGGATAACTACATTATGATTGATCCATCCTTAGAGTATTAATATATAGGCAACTCTCTTCATAGTGGGGTGTTGAGTATGTCCAACTTACCCTACTAACAAACACACTTTTCAACTTGTTCCCTAGTTATATGGAGGATTAAGGTTTTCATAATAAATTAGTCATTACATTAATAATATAGGGTTATATAAATTTTGTGTGAAATAATAGACCCCATATATCTAGACATAGGTTCATCCAAAAGTTTGGGATAATCCTATATAGATGACACTGTGACTAATATTAGGAAACTACCACCACTTTGCCAATTATGGTACTACTATCCAATTGTAATGCTAATATATATGAGGGGTTATGACATAGGGATATAGTTTATGAAACTCATACTATATTTCATTTTAGTTTTCATTACTCAGATCATTTGTATTAGGTTTTTTCTAGCTAAGTATTTATTTGGACTATTTATTACTATTTTTAAAAAAGTAAAAGCCAGTCAATTCTATAACAGATAATTGGTTGTATTTATTACATATTATTTCCATTATTTATTTTACTCAACCCTTTAAAAAACATATAATTTACATTCAAGTTAAGTCCTAAAAGGTTAAAACATAAGAAAACTATACATAGAAATTGATAGTAAAGGTAATCCATATGTCAATATTGAGGTTGCTGTTAAGCATAAACCTACATCATCTCACTTCACATCAAAAGATATGAAGTAAAATTTGGATGAGCATATTGTAATGCCCATTCACATTTCACTTCATATCTTGGGTCATATTGTGATGCCAAATATTCTATAAATTCAAACTTTGGGTAATTTTATAATGACCATACCTACATCAAATTACATGTTGCTGAATCCTATAATGCCTAATCTTCATCTACAATTCACAATCATAAATAAATACAACTTTAATAAATTTTTAAAGAGATAACCATATTTTATTTTTTTAATTTACATTTCATGCACATAGTTTATTTTTTGTACATAGTTATATATTTCTTGGATCAATACATGGGGATAAAAAGGGTCCCAGTCCTAATTTAGCTTTTAATCGGAGCCATAACAGGTTCTGGAGCATAGTAGGAGGTCTAGTCTCCTAAGACAGAAAAATCTAAGACTCAGAGTGTATATTTTAACCTTTTATAATCCTAATAAAAAATAAGGATTTTAAGGGAAAAATAAGGCACTCATAAAATTAAGCAATAAGACATAACCCAAAAAATAAAACTACTACAATAATCATAAAAAACTACTCCTACATTAGTCTACAAATCACCTGATGGCCACTTGTAGATGCTGACCTCTATTGGATAGTAGTTATTCCATGGTATATTAAGTTTTACCATTAATATAATTATGAGCATCCAGTTGTAACCTTTCTACTTCTATTTTCCTTCCTTTCTTCCCTTTTGAACCAAAGTTGGGTATCTCAATAACACTTACAAACTAAGCTATAAACAAAACTACCTTACTAGGTATCACTTTTTCTTCCTCCCATCCTTCTTCCTCCTCTTCTAAGCTATACTTCACTCTAGGGATATCTGTTATTAGAGAAGATTTGTTCAAATCCTCTAGAACAAAATTTAAAACATTTGCTACCTTATCTTGCTTGCTGAAAGGAGGCTATCCTGACTCTAAATCATCCATAACCTCTACAACCTTTAGATCCTCTTAATTTTATTTTGAAAATTAAACCTCTTTACAAACTTATAAATAAGGATCATCTAATGATTTTGATTTAAATAAACAAAATAAACTCTAAACCAAATCTTGATTTAGGCACCCAATCTTTCTGACCCATTTTTGAACAATTGAGATTTAGGATCCTTAAAACTCCTTCTCTGAGCAAGTAGCCATATTATGATCTAATTTATCACATTTGAAAAATTTAAATGGAAGACCTTTAAAGTTAACCAAATTCCTTGGAAGGAAAATATTTTAATAGAGTGAAATAATGGTTTGGATAAATCAACCAATAAATAAAATCAAACAAAATTCCTATGAGCTTCAATGGATTAATCAATTTTAACCAAGACTCCCAATTTACTCACCATTTGATGAAAAAGCCTAGGCTCTCTCAAAGCTAAAGGTAGATTTTAGAACCTTAACCAAACTAGGGATTGAGTAATAAATGAAGAAGTTGGATTAGAGAAAGGATCCCAAGGTCACAAAAATACCCCCTAATTGCCAATGAACAATGG
The DNA here is from genome assembly GCA_037957365.1 of Torreya grandis. Lineage (NCBI taxonomy): Eukaryota > Viridiplantae > Streptophyta > Pinopsida > Cupressales > Taxaceae > Torreya > Torreya grandis. The sequence continues at coordinate 867,525 of JARHVA010004417.1, forward strand.
ACCATTAGACCAAAGAATTTCTCTATATTTTATCAACTAAAATTTCATCAAAAAGAAATCATTAGAAAATAATGAAATGGAAGGAGGTTTCAATGATTTTCAAGATCCCATTGACCATTACTGAAGTCCTTCTCATGATGGCCTTTTCCAAACACATCTCCTAATTAACAAAATACTACATTTAACTAAACAAACCTTTGACAGATCTAAATTTGATAAATCAAAGATAGGGGAGGAATGAGAAAAAATTATGGGAACATCACCAAGATGAGCTATTCCTTGATCTAAAGACTAGGAGCTATTTTCTTGCAGCACCTCTTTCAAAAAATCCTCCACTACTAAAGCCTTTATTGGGGAAATTTTTAAAGAAATTGACTCTCCAACTAGGATAGGATCAAAACTTGGATTAGTCTTAAGTATATTTTCTTTAAAAAAATTACCATAAGTATTAAAAGGGTTTACACTATTAAAGCAAGCTAAAAAAACTAGGTCCTTTGAAACCTTAGATTTTCTTGTTCTAATATCACTCTCCCTTAGACCATAGGCTCCTTGACCTAGACTCAAAAGTGCTTCCAACTGAGACTGCCCTAACCCAAACTCAAGAAAACCAAAACTTTATTCTAAATGCTCATGTGGGAAAACCATGTGTTTTGAATCTTCGCATGTTCCCCTAAATTTTCCCCTATCATGCTTGGTAGAAGATTTGTGCTCCATATGATAAACCCTAAAATTTGCATCTCCTATCTCTTCACCTTCATCACCATCACCTACCTATACATTTAACTACCCATCACCTTCATCCTTATTTAGCCTAAATCTAGTAGAGTTGGAACATGATGCAAGCCCCAACAATGACCCCTTATCCTTGGCATGTGAATGCTCCTACTTGTCATGATGATACTTCATCGATGATCCTACCTTCACCCTTGACATCATGCTTCTATAAATTTTTTATACATAGTTATATTATATTATATCATGTTATCACTTTTATATAGGTTCCTTTATAATTCTCTTGTATTACAATTTAGCCTTAATTTATATACACCTCTAAGTTTTTTTCATATTATCCCTAGTATCTATGTTCGGTCCTTAGGTCTTTTGTCACTATTTTACACCTTTTGGTTTTTCAATTTGTTAGTTGTATGGTAATAATTAGGGAATAAACTAAGCCATCCTAGAAAAATTACATCCTCTTTATCTTTCTTCAATCATTTTTCATCTCTTCATCAACCATTATTTCCTTTACGATTATTTGGTATCTTATATAATTATGTATACCCTTTAAGTTTTTTTAATATTTTATATGCTTCATATATTTATCATATTTATGCTTCATATCATTATATTAATTTTATCTCTTAAATTTTAAATTTTTAAGTTTCATGGTAAGACTTGGGAAGTCAAATAGGCCCTCCTCACAAACACCCTTCATTATTTATTTTGCTACATAGATTGCTTTTTCTCTGAATCTTATCTAGGTTTATTCTTAAAAAGATAAGGAAATGGTTGATATTAGTGTTTAGTCATTTATAGTTAGTAATATTTTCTTGTGTTAAATATATAGTAGTTTATTTACATATATGTCATCCACATTTTATCTTCTCTTATGATGATGTCTCAACTTACCTATCATTATACCATTTCCAGTTATACATTTTTATGATTAGGGAAACAAAATAATTATATACTCTCTTCCATGATCTTACCCATGTTTTTCATATCCTTTTAGTCTCACCAAGTTAAATTTAAATATTGCACTCTTTTTAAATGGGAAATCCTAGGATTATTTAGGCATATTTTTCTTTAGGTTATTTTCTCTAATAACTAGGTGTAAGCTTTCTTGTAATAGACATATTTGGCACCCATTGTTAGTTTTTTTAAATTTGTTGTTTAAACCTAACTTAGATTTAAGAATATTACTTGGGTATATATGGTTAGGGATATAAAAGTGATAGGGAACAAGGGTGAATATTATATCTACAACAAACCAATTAATGTGCTAAACTCAGATGTACCATATGCTAAATTTATAAAAACAAGATAGGCTATTAATAGAAAGTAAAACTATTCTAGATATATAAATGACATAAAATAAATTACTTATCTATTTATAATGATAATGCAATTTTAGATATGTAAAAGGCAATAATTAGGTAGGAAGATAGTTTTGGACTAGTTTTCAAATTTTGGATTTGGTGTATTTAGCTCTCTAGACACTTGCATCAACATAGGATAGTTGTATTGAAGCTAGTGTCTAAGTTTGATGTTAGTGTCTTATACAAAATATATAATAAAATAGGATGTGATCACATTTATGATTATTATTTTGGATTCACCTTCTCTCTAGTAAATTTAGATCTAGGTCATGGACTACCATTCTTGGTGAAATGGAAAAACCATAGATTTCCATATTTAATGTGACCTTGGGGAAAAATGGGTTAGTGTGCACATAATGTTGATCTAACCTAAAATGACCCCACTATAAAGGTGTATACACACATAACATTTTAAAAATTTCTCAATTACTAATGATTTATATCTTACAGGAACTCATTAAGTCTCAATCTCTTTGAGTGCACACCCTAAGGGGTAGAGCAAGAAAGTGGTGGGTAGACTATTTATGCTTTACAAGATTTTTGTCCCTTATTACCACTTGATATTAATCTAACCAGCTCCTAAAAACATTCCCCTAAGCTTTTCCTCCTATTTTTCACCCTCCTCTAGTCATTTATCACGTTCATGAGCCATTTACCTAACCTAAACCCCTTTTTATCAGTTTACATGATTATGTTGGCCACATCAACCTTGTATTCTTATTGACAAAACTTATTAGGGACTATGTTGGCCCCTAGCCAACCTAGTCTATGATCTAGTTAGTTTTTTTCAATTTTAATACTAGGTTGATCGAGTTGACCTTAATGGCTAAAATTTTTGGAAGGGTTTAGGGTTAGATCCACCTATTTAAACACATTCATTTCACCATTCTTAAAGAGTAGGAAAGATTTATTATTCATTTGTGATTCTTTACAATCTACCTTTCCACCATTCTACTTAAGGATTCTTAGTTTAGGGTTTCTACTTGGAGAAGAAAATATTCTTATGGATAAGTCTTGGACTTTAGCCTTTTTTAGTGATCCTTACAAATCATAGCAATCTCTTGTGAAGCACTTTTGGCTAAGGGAGAGATTGAGTCTTGATGGGTTCATCTTCCAGGTAAATATATCTAAATTTCTCTCTCTCTTTATTAGATATAAGTAACATAAGTAATGGATTTTAAATAATATTCTCTCTCTCTCTCTCTCTCTCTCTCTCTCTCCATGTATTAGGGTTTTACCTATACATAGCTTAATTAGGATTCTCTAATGCATATTTAATTTTTATGTTTACTAAACCCTAATTTTTACCACAATATTTGGTTAGCAATATATTATACTTTTACTTTACTTGTTATTAGTATAGTGAATATGAAAACATAAGACCTAGTTAGGGTTACTATGTAGTTTTGCTTGAATTGAGGCTTTAAAACTCTCCCTAGTGATATTATTTATGGAAAGAGATCCTTTGATTAGGTCTAGTGGATCCATATTGGTCATGACCTTGATTATCTAATATATCCCCAATTAGAAGTGTAAGTAGGATCTATCTTCTCTGAGCTAGGATTGATTTATAAAATCTGTTATATTTCCCATTGCATACAAGGTGCACTACCTACATATCTAATATTCCAAAAGAGGTCCTTAGAATCATGTAGTTATCCACTACATGTTGGATTTTGTGATAATCATTCAATGTGTGTAAAATAAGTACAATAATGACCTAACTTGTAACTTGGAAAATATGACCAGTACTTCAGATCTATAACTAGGTTTTTCCTTTGATTAATATTAAAATAGGGTACAATAAGAAAGATTTTTTTTAACTTGAGTGATTTTTTGGTCTAATTATGAGGTAAGTAAATAATTAGCATTTATATTATATTTATACCAATCCTATCAGGAGATAAATTACATTAAAGAACTTAGGCTGACCATTGTAATACATTTCATTTGAAAATTAGATGAATTGGGCAATGGACATTTGTGTTAGGGTAGGATAGTAACATTGATGTTACTATCTATCTTAGATGTTAGTGTCTAAGGAGAAGGAGAAAATGTATAATCTTATAACTTAAAAAGGTATAATATAGGTACATTTAAATCATTATAGGTAAGATGAGATGCCTATGCCATCAATATATGATTGGCTAGACTAACAGATAGGCCAAGGGACACAAAATAGAGTAGATGTGAGGCTTGTAGAAGTAAGGCATGTGTAAAACTAAGAATAAAAATTAAGGTTTGGGTTTTCTAAGTGTATAAGACTAAGGTTATACATAATAAAAAATATCATCTACATCCCCCCTTTAATCTAGTAATGAAATTGATAGTTTAAATGAAATGAATAAGTACCTGGGTGTGTATACACACCTTATATTTTATTGAGTTAAATTTGAGTGATTTTATAGAGATATATTTGAGTGCTTTGTTGGTGATTAACATAAAACCAAGAGCATGTTATAGTGTATAATCAATGCATATAATTTGGGTCAAAATTACTTGAAATGTATTGAAATAGAAATAACAAGGTTTAGGAATACGTCTGTGTGTTGATGCAATCATATTTACTATTAGAAAGTTGTTTTTAAAAAAGATTTATCATTGTAAGGATATAAAATTATGATTAATATAAATATAGATAAATATTTAAAGTCCATATATCCAAGGTGGGGGAGAGAGAGAGGGGGGTTAGAAGGCACATGCCCCAAACTTTGGAGAAGAAGTGAGTTTTGATTTGGCAGTTGATATTAAATCAATCATGAAACCCAATGATACTCATAACCTAGTGATTTTGGATGATCAATTCTTAACTAAAAACTTGGAAAGATTGAGTGATTTAATCACCCCAGCCATGACAAAAGGTAAACCAACTACTATAGTATATTGGCTCATTAAAGTTAATAAAAATACATGGGTTATCATCACATGAAATAGTTTTAGAATCTAAATTTAATTTGGATTTTTTAATATTAGGCGCATGTTATATAGTATATGCATCTTATATTTGTCTCATGCTGAAACTATGCATAATAATGGTACCATGTATAGAATTATGCCATAAATATGTATCATAATCATATAACTATGTGCTTTGGATAATTTGGAAAACTATGTAAGTCTAGAGAACATGATTCCAATGAATTCTCCCACTATATATGGAGACATCTAAAATTTATATAAGTACCAATGTGGAGGACATGATTCTAAAACATGCCCCCACTATAAACTAGAGATGTTGAATAATGAGTAGGTATGGAGAACATGCATCCAAAACATGCCCCTATTATAATCTGGAAGCTATGAATGTGTGGAATTCATGTCATCATGACATGCCCCCATTAAATATATAAAATAGTGTAATTACCATATAATGTGTTGAGTGCGGAGAACATGATTCCAAAGAATGCTCCCACTAAGTTTGAGAACTATGAAAATATGGAAACCATGTCATCATGACATGCTCACACTAATATGCCTCCCTTTGAGGTGAGAAAAAAATAGTACTTGGTAGTTATCTCACCTTAAAAGGGTAAGTCAACTGTAAATATGTGAATGTAACCATGTAACATATAAAAATAAATATGTCTAGGTAAATGTATCATTAAAGCACATAGAACCAATGTGATCATATGTAAGCCTAATATGTATGATAAATATCATGAAAATGTATAGATAATAATAATAATACAAAATCAACAATAAATTAAGCACACATATAATAACACTCAAAATCAAGTCAAAATACAAAGGTCTAATGAGACCACAAATAAGGGGCATGTTCAAATGCCACAAAATCAAATGGACATGACTTAGTCAAATGTCCACAAAAACAAGGAATGACATATTCAAATGTCCATAGGATATAATAACATATTAAAATGTACAAGAAGGAAATAATATTCATAGAGGCCACATATAATGGAACATATGAAAATATTCAAAAAATTAAGACAATATCAAGGAAAAACACTCAAGGAAGTGTGTAACGGAAAAACATAAGCAACCAATATAAAAATTTCATAGTGGCCCATGAATTAAATGTGTTAGTAAAAGTTATAAAGTACATAGAATATCAAGTACCCTATGTAATGTATATTCATGGATAATAGGCATGTGTAAGTAAATATCTGGGATCAAACATGATAGTGTAGAGTGATCATCAAATCATATAACATGTGTGTATAAATATCATAGAAGATGGATACCCCCAATGTCTTGGTGATGTGAGTAAAAGGAAGGACCAACACCCATCAATTTATTGTGTATATGTATGCCTATATATATGTATGTAGGAGTAAATCATATGTTATTTCTCAACATGGAACTAACACATTGATGCCGAGGAGCCAACGAGACATGTAGGTGACAAAAATATTTTTTCATTTTATTTTTTTTAATTTTTTTAAATATAGTTGGAAATAAGGAAAGATCATCCTATGATATCATATAAAGGATGATCATAGATATCTCCCCACTAATAACCTATTTTAATAAACTATAATTACTTCCAAGGAGCATGCATAGGTTCAATATCTATCATTGTAATATCTATGATGTTCAGTGTATGTATAGTAATACTCTAGGGTTGTAGAGTACCAATAAAAGGATTAAGGGTTATTGGAACCCATATATGTGTAATCTAAGGTTTATTTGGAATAAAAATAGTGGGAACATATTTAGGTGCTCTAGATATTTGAATATGGTGCATAGAATATGAGTATTCTATGGAACCCATTGTCTATCTCTAATGTAAAGGTATCTCAAGTACTGGACACCTAGTAAAGGGGATTTATTGTTTCTTACCCTTTTATGGTTTATTAGCCTAAATATAATTGATAATCAACTACCTAGGTATGAATTTATATTATTCAAGAGGATGATCATATGGAATACTGGAAACTATAATTACCCAATTGGCATGAATGTATTTAATATACCCATGTATTGTAAAAGGTACTACTCAAAGAGTGTGTATCTAAGGTCATCCCAAAAACATGTCAAAGGAACTTATATAAGGTATAACTGAGAACATAGTAACCACATATAAAATACCAACCTATAAAGGGAGATCAACCTCACTATCATCCTTCTAAGAGGTCCCATTGAATGCTCTGATTGATTTAGTAGAGGGGTGTAAATCATGATGAGTATAACCCAAATGCATAAGTAATGTCATGGTGAAAACATTTTCACTAGAACTATTATTAATCATAGCATTGTGTAAGGGGTGTTTATCAAGGTATGCTTGAATGATTAGAAAATTAAGATTAGAGTCATCATCCTTGATTTCATTTTCATCAAAGGGAATGGGAATTTTATGAACCATAGGAGGTATATGTCTCATGTAAGTACCAATAACTCCATATAATGGGTGTCCATAATATGATCAAAGAAGATGTGCATTATATTCCATTTGAACTTTTGGTTTCTTTTTGGAATGGTCTTACAAAGGATTATTAAAATTTTATGTTTATGGTGATCATCAGGTTGTGAACTATATTCCTTTGGAAGATCATTAAATGTAATTTTTTGGTAATTAATGAGGCCCTAAATTTATTTAAGGTAAAACATCTATTCGTAGAATACCCAAGGCCTTGGTGATAGTCACAATAAACATTTTCATCATATACTTTTGTAGAGGTTTATTTACATCAACCTATATAGGAATAAGGAGAGATATAACATGAAATTCTAGAAACCAAATGGGTAATGAAGCAAAAGGCTCATGTAAAGATGTAAATTATTTCCTTAGTACATTAGATAGGATAAAATGATTAGGCTATTATTAAATTATGTTAAACATAGTAGTTGTTTCATTTTTAGGCTCAAGATATTTTACCTTATAACTTGGTTTAATTATAAATTTTGTATTATATGTAGGCGTAGTTGGTGTGTTTGCTACATACTTGAGCTTATTCAATGACATAAGCTTCATTTAATAGTCTCATAAAACATGGGATAAGTCATCAAAATATTGAAACTTTTTGAAAATAATGGACTCATGTAAATGAATAATCAAAATTTGCTTGAATATGTTTTATAAATCTTTATCTACCATATGATTGGTCATTTTGGCTATAGCACTATCTTATATCTCAAGACATATTCCTTGTTTGGCTCATTGGTTCCTTGTTTGATCTTTACAATTTGAGCATAGGATACCTTTTTGGTAATGTTAATAGAAAAGTGTTCCAAAAATTGAGTTTCAAGAGGTTTGAATTCTTTCATAGATTGGAGAGGTAAGCCATAAAACCACCTCAAATCATAGTCTTTAAGGCTCCTTGGATATTATTTTGTCAAAAGTTTATCATTGAAAACATAATCAAGTCATGTCACATAGAAAGTTTGAATATGTTATTCAAGATTTCCCTTGCCATCGTAAAATGTGAACTTAGGTGAAACAAATCTAGTTGGAAAAGGGTGCAAAGAAATTTCAAGTGAAAGAGGGTTATGCAACAGAACTTGAAAATCTATAACATGCGAAGACTTTGAATCCTTTTGTTCAATGTTTGTAACCTTATCTTGTAATGTCTTTACAACTTGAAGGATTGAATGAACTGTAGGCCTAGTGATATTTTGATTAGAAATTTGAGTATTCACCAAAGGGGATAAAAACATGTTTTAAATAATAATAGGCATTGAAAATAGTATTTATATTGAAATAATGGGTAAGTTATTAATAGATATATTAATAGTAGTTTCAAAGATTAAATTTTGGAATACATATTTTGTGCCCCCATTAGATGTATTAAATTTTAGTGTGGGATGAGTTATAGTACCTTATATGGATTCATCATTATTAGGTGAGGTAGCCTTGGTTTTATCTTGTTTGCTTATTTCATCTCTTGTAACATACAAAAATGCATATATTAATCCTTTATTATTTTTGAGATGAGTAATCAATGCTTTTCATCCTCCATTTGGAATCAAGGTTTTGCACTAACATTTTCCATTGCTTCAGAAATGAAAATTTTAAAATTTGAACCTTAGTAAAATAATTATAAAAAATAAAAAAACCCTAAGTGGCCTAAGGGTTTATGTTCATGTCAGGTTCACCAAATATTTATCTCAATCCATTGAGAAATCCTTCTTGGGTAGATAGGGTTAAGGATATATAAATGATAGGGAAAAAGGGGGAATATCAAATCTACATCAGGCCAATTAATGTGATAAACTTAGATGCACCATATGCTAAATTGAGATGTACCATATGCTAAATTTATAAACTAATACATGTTATTAATGGAAAGTTAACTATGCTAAATATATAAATGACATAAAATAAATTACTTAGTTATTTATAATTCTAATGAAGTTATGGATCTAATATATGTAGGAATATAGTTTTGGATCAGTTGTTAGATTTTGGATCTAGTGTCTCTATCTCTTTGGACAATTGTGTCATCTTGGGATAGTTTCATCAACTCTAGTCTCTAAGTTAGGTGTTAGTGTCCTATATAAAATATTTTCTCAAATGGGATGTGACCACCTTGATGTTTTTGGGTTTGGATTCACCTTCTCTCTAGTGAATTTATATCTAGGTCATGGACTATTACTCATGGTGAAATGGAAAAACCCTAGATATCCATCTTTAGTGTGACCTTCAGAAAAAATAAGTTAGTGGGCACACAGAGTCAAGCTTACGTATAAGGACCCTAATGTAAAATTGTGATATTTACATAACCACTACTCCAAAATAGAGCCTTAGACTAATATAGTTATCCTCTACGTGTTGGCTTATGTGTGAATTATATAATGTGTGTAAATCAAGTAAAATAGTGACCTAGATTTTAACTTGGCAAATATGACCTTATGACTACTCCTTTAGTAATTTATACTTATAGATGGGTTTTTCTTCCAATTGATATCAAAATAGTGTTGAATAAAAAAGTTTTTGGTAACTTGAGTGATCTTTTGGTCTGATTGATAGGTGAGAATATCAATCTTATCAGGGGACAAATCACATTAATTCACTTAGGGTGACCATTGTAATACATTTCATTTGTAAATTGGATGACTTTAGAGAACTTGAAACTTGTGTCAAGGCATGATAAGAACATTAATGTTGTTGTCTATCCCAAACATTAGTGTCTAGGGAGAAGGAGAGTAGACGTAGGCTTAGAACTTGTAGAGGTAAAAGATAAGTACATTTTAAGAATTTTGGGTAAGATGATATGTATGTTTAGTCAATATAAGTTTATTCAAACTAAGACATAGGCTAAGGGTAAAAAGATAAATCAAATACTAGGATTATAAAATCAAGGCATGTTTAACACTAAGAGGAATAAAAAAGGTCCGAGTTTTCCAAGTGTACAAGACCAAGGTGTTACATAATCACAAAATACCATCCACATTTGTATGGAGGAGGAGAATAAAAAATCCCAAAGAGTTAAAATACATACCATAAGAAAATTTAGTTTTAGAAGGAAAATTATATCTTAAAAGTTATATCACACCAAAAAATGTGGTATCTTTGGCACATATCCTATTATATTTAAAGATCAAATTCTATAGTTGGCCTCATACTAGAGCCAAGGTCCCTTAGGGTGTGGTAAGCTAGTAGACTAGGGTAGGATGTATCATTACATCATTAATTATATATATATATTTCATTCTCATGCCACCTAATTTATCACACAAGCACCCATTCTTTAGAATAGATCAACAACTATATAATGGGTCCTAAGGAGTAGGGAATGTATTGTGGGAAGGTAGGATATTTTTATTTTTCATGCATGCAATCCTTCATGGGATTATGTTTATACTTAAGTAGTTATCCTAAGATTATGATTGATAGTTAAGGTTCTCTAGTGTAATTAATGCTAAAAACTCTTAGTCTTGCCAACATGATTTGGGTGTCTTATTTTTGGTAAAGACCATGTTTTTTCCTTGGTGACAACCTATTTTTCATCCCTCCTTCCCACCCCCCACCCCACCTTGACATGTAAGATTGTTTTTAAATTGTCCCCATCTTCTTTAATTCCTATTTTTCATTCACTCTTAGACATGTTAGTATTATGAAAATTTTAGCTTTTCCATAGTTAGAATTGAATTTGCATCTTTGAGTTGTTGTGAGGTGATATATTGTTCATTGCATTATCTTTCTAGGATTTCTCTTAGGTATGTTTAGGATCTTGAGTTTTATATTATATTTTTAAGGTCCATCCAATTTGTTTTTACCCTTTCATGTTTCACCTTTTTTTCATACCAATTGGTTCCATTTTTTACCTTTTCACATCTTTGTTTAAGTTTAATTTCTATTACAATGATATTTTTATAAAAAATTAATAGTTATTTATGTCCTTTATTTGATTTGAGTTTTCACATATCTTTGGATAATTTTATAGGGTTTTTTAGTCATATATTATACATAGCTTGATGGTTCAAAATTTTACCCTTGTTTCTTATCTACTTATTTGGATATTTTGGTTCTAACCTAACCTTATTGATATCAACATGGTCAAATTTCCAAATTTTTTGATCATTTTTAAATATTTTTCATTTAAATCCATTTATTGACCATCATATGTCATGCATAAAATTTTGTATGAATAAAACCACAAAAAAATAGGATTTTTTTTGATACGGTACAATATACATTATACACAACTACATTTTACATTGGCTACCTCTATGGCAGAAAATGCACAATTTGTCCAAACAAACTCACATGCCTAAATAAAATGGAAGGTAATGTGTAAGTGGATACAAGTTTGATATGCAACCATGCCAATCCCACTTTTTATAATAATCCTATAGTATATAAAATAAGGATACAAATATTTAAGTGGACCTATAAATCCCCACATCCATAGGGTCAACAAAGGATGCTCGACCAAAAATAAGTTTTTTTGAGAAACAATTAGATCTAATGGTTCATTCAAAATCTCAACAAGTTTTAAGGAGGACATTGAGTGAATATTATTAATCACAAGGCTCAATTCACACTTGAAGTCACAAGTTGAGTCTAATTTTAAGTTTAATTAACTTTAGATAAAATTGATTATCAAGGAGGACATATACTCTTCATGTGTCCTCAAAAGGGGTCAAATATGTCCTTGTTTAGCTCTATGAGAATGGATCACTTCAACTTAGCTGATAATAAATTATAAGTTAGTGCTTACATTTGTGGCCATAATTAATACTATTATATTTTTTAAAGTGAGTGAGTTATATAAAAATATTTAATGTAAGTTATTTGTTAGAACAAATCATGTAGAGATTGTAGAAGATAGGATTGTGAGAGACTTAAGGGACATGTTGAGATATTTAGTGATATTTATTAGACATTAAGATGAGGAAGATCTCTTTATTTTTAGGAGATATACTCACTAAAAATGTAATATTTTTAATGAATAATAATGTAATTACTATTGGCACTATTTTTTTCTTTGCACATTTGAGATTTAGATCTTCATCAACATGGGGTAAAAACTATATTTGGTATTAATGTAGGTTCATGAGTCCTCTATAAGCTAAGTTTTTTATCCACTCATTATTCTTTTATCAAAATTACATAGTGTTATCTAATGTAAATCACATATAAATTCCATTTTTTTTATCCATCCACTTTGATTGCATGCTTTTAATGATCTCACATTGCAGACCATGTGTGAACCTATTGACATTCACCATTTCATACATTCTCCTCTCTTCTTCCAACCTATTCATTCTCTTCATTATCTGCACTCCATCTTACTCAAAGTTTCATACTAAAAAATAAAAATAAATAAGATATATCTATTATAGGATTTAAATACTATGTGAGAGATTAATTTATATGTTTAGATATAGTTTATATCTATAATATATTATTTTAGCCTTTCTTAGATAAAAGTCACTATTTGAAGAAGATCTAAAATATTCTAAACCATGATGTCCATAAAATATATTTTGATATATTTTATTATTATGATATATTTGAGGTATCATACCATTCTTTATCCATCGTTGTTTAGTGATGTATATCCTTGATCCTCCTCAAGGGTTATTCATCATCTGATAAGACATCGACCCAAGTAAATACAAGTTATACCTTTCTTCTTGGCATCATATAACAATGTTGGATTTGGGATAAATATGCCCATTATTTTCACTAACTATTAAAATGGAAAATAACCCTTAGCCATAGTTTCTCCATTGCCACACCTCAATGACTACTATGGATAATATCTTAAAAATTATTTCCTCTATACACTCCATGGTGACATGTAATCTTGATCCAATACTCAAAATAATGAATGTAATATATGATGTATTTAAAAATATATGAGAAACACTCATAAAATTTCCTTCTCAAAGCTATCTCTAATGTGATTCTCACTCCACCTTCAACCCACAATTTCAAAGTAAATGTTAGGAATAAATTAGAAATTGATGTGGAAAAATTTCATAGAATCGCAACAATAAGAGATATGAACAAAGATGCATAAATAAGAAAAATAAACATGTACAATAATAATAAAAAATTTAATGTGGTTCACCCTATGTGGGATACATCCACCAAGAAACACTTGAGCATATTTGATTACAAGATACAAGAGTATAATCCACTCTCACATCTATCTTCTCACAATTATAATGCACAAATATTATTTGGAGTTGCATTCAAAAAACCATACTAAATTCACACACTCTATTCTTCCTTATCAAATTCTTTTTCTCATTTTTTAATTACCTACTTAATATCCATCTATACATAATACATCAATATAGCATTTTTACAAAATAATGGGTACCAAAACCATTGGCCAAGTCAACCCAAAATGGTTCCCCATTAAGGGGGTCCAATTTTTTTTGGGAATACAATACATTTTAAATGTAAAGTATTTGAAATACATTGTAATTTGGAAATAGGCTCCACAACATAAAAATAAAATGTTTGTTGCATTGTTTGATATGGACCAAGATCAACCTCATCAAACCTCCTTGAATACCATCTCCCAAACTAGTTTTATAGTTTGGTACATGGTTTTATAAAAGAACCCATTATATTTATAGTGTTATTTTAGATAATTTTTCATGTTTTAAAGTCACACACACACACACACACACACACACACACACTTTTTATTTATAGTTGTAATTAGTTTTAATGTTATTTATTGTTTAATAGTCTTTTGTATCTTATCTTGTATCTAGTATAATGATTTTTGGATTAAATTTGTTATGTTAAATGGTTTTAAGTATTTATTTAGTATATTTATTATTAGGTATTATGATTTAAGTTTTAAATTATTTATAAAATTTTAGGTAATTATTTTATTTAGTTTTTAGTAGTTTATTAATCCAATCTTTAATTGGATTTCATTAAAGTCTATAATTTTTATATTTAAGTATTAAGTCTATTGTGAGTCATTAGTTTTATCACACCATTATTTTATGTCTTGTCAAAGTTGATAATATTGTGTCTTCTTTGTGTGGGTCATATTATTAAGTAAATACATATTAAATAATCTTATGATCAAAGGCAATTTTTAATAAAACATGTATAAAGACTCTTCAATGTAATAATGTCCCCTCTTTATAAGGACACATTTTTTGTTGAATAAGACGTCCACAAATTCAATTTTTTTTTGGGGGGGTTTACTATATGAGTAATAATAAGAGGAATGATAAGAAAATATATGTTATTTCTCACATTTATATTGATAATTAATCATATGGTATGTTATTGGGTTATTGAGTTATATAAAAATATATTAATGTCGGTGATTTGTTAGAATGAATCACGTAGATATTGTTGAAGATAATATTATGATAGACTCAAGGGACAAGTTGAGATATTTAGGGAGATTTATTAGAGACTAGGATGAGAAATATATCCTTATTTTTAGGAGATATATTAACTATAAACTTAATACTTTAAGTGGATAATAATTAAATTGTGATTGACCCAATTTTGTGCTCTACACATTTGAGGTTTGAATATTCACCAAAATGGAGGTGAAATTTTATCTGCTGTCAGATTTATTCAACCTCAACCACCAAATTTGGTTAAAGATGAGGAACCCATAGATATCATGATATAGGTCAATAATGGATTCAAATTAGTAATTAATATTTAAACATGGATTTTGGAAAGGAAGAAAGAGTTATGGAGTATGACTTATCCACAATCATCCTCTTCTCCTTGTTTATCTATAGGTGACTACCATTAATGGAGTCTCAAAGCTTTTGGTAAGTTTTCACTTTATTTTTTTTTTAAATTTTTTATTTGATATATGGATTCTTGGATTTATTTTTATGTACCCATCATCTCATAAATATTCCAAGAGGTCTCAATATTTCAAAGTTTCTAAAAAGGTATTTGGGAGCTTCAAGCTCCTGTTATGATCTTGATGGGTCATTTAATTAATTCCTTGAGGTTTTAGTGTAATAGTTCATTACATTTGGTATCAAATCCTCCACTCAGGTTCATGTCATGGAGTAGGTGGCTATGTCAGCATGGTAGTGTTCATATGGGGATCATACATGTAGTGGATCCTGGTGTATGAGCATAAATCCATCCCAAAGTTTAGGCTTTGTAAGCATGGTGGGATGTTATGATATTGATGGGAAAATTTAATTAAAAAATTGAGGTTTTGGTGTAATAATTTATTACAGCTCCATAACAATTTATTACAGCTCCACCACAACCATTAATGGCCACCAGTAGGGTTAATGAAGGAAACATCATATAAACTTAGATTTATAATTTGGTTTGTAGTTCAAATGGAAGATGGAATAAAATAAATGGGCATTATATTTAGGTTTGACACACCATGGGGATTCCAAGAGCCTGCAACTATCAAATAAGTCAAAAGAGATCTCTCAAGGACAAAAGAGATAAATCTTGAAAACTATGAAGTTTTAGATCCTTAGATTAATTTCATGTAAAAGGGGACAAAAAATTAAGGGGGGGTTTATATTAGGTTCCCCCAAATTTGAGTCTCTAGGTTTCCATAATCATCTCCACAAAATAACTATTATTAATTAAAAAATTTATAGTTTCAAAATATCAATAAAGGTTCAAACTTTAAAAGAGAATCCAGTAATGAAAATTCATAATATATAAACTAAAATTAAATTTATTCACTAGATTCATGGTTATTTTGGTGGCATTAAATGCATGTTGACTTACCCCAATGTTTCTAAGCCAACAACATGGTTCATCATATGAATTATTAGCCACACAATTACCCTTAACTACTTGGTAAATATCAAACCATAACCATACATTTAGTGCTTAACGAAGCTCAAAAAAGTAAATAATTTTCCTTTAGGGCCTAATTTTTTTAAAGAATAGTCATATGGGTGACTATCTTCCTTACTCATAGACTACCTTACACAAAATGGATAAGTGCCCTTCCAAAGGGCTTATGTGCTAGAAAGGATCCCTATACAATGAAACTATTCAAAAATTCACCATGACCAAACCAAAGACCTAAAAAGTAAAAAGAATAGTTGTGTTGGGTTAATAAAATTATATAATTTATTATAAAATTATCTCAAGCCCATTTTTTACCTCATTTTAAATACCCAAAATTTATTTGAAGTTTTTCATAATTTCTTAAGGAGTTTAGTGTAGTCATATAAAATGCAAAATTTGGTTACTTTAGTGTGGTTAATGACACCCAATCCATATGTCCTCTTGCTTGCACAACCCTCATAGGATTTTCATTCACCAATTCCTAGCCATCCATAGCCTTCTAGACTTAACCCTTATAGACCTATGTAGCTCTTTTAAGTCCATATCCATCCCCCTAGGTCTCATTCCCTCTAGATAATAGTTCCCAACATGGATATGAGCACTAAAACCTAGGGTGTCCTATTTTTGTCACTATTGTCCAAATGCAAATTTGGTTTAAATGATCATATTTTCTTGAATCCTTATCTTAATTCATGTTAGCCTAACATGAATTCAATTAACCCATGATTCATTAGGTTCCCTATAAAAGGCCATTCAAATTCCATTTATAAGGGTTGGTATTCATTTACAAGTGAGAAGAAAGAATACAAGTAAGTACACTCAATCACTTTTCCCTATTCTCTACATACAACATTCTAAAATTATTCTAAGCCTATTTAAACCCTTGCACCAGTGTTTATCCATCTAAAGTACACCTAATTTTACATCTAGTTGGATTTTCATACACAATTTCACCAAGAACTTCAATGGGAAAACTAAATTATCTTGATCTCTCCTCAGAGTATTGGTATGTAGGTAGCATGGCCACACATGAGGTGTGAAGTGCATCCAACATATCCTTTACACACTAACCCCTTCTCTCTCTTTCCAAAATTTTACTTTCAAGTTAAATAAAAAAGAGCTCCTTTGGATTTTGAAAATTAAAATAGATGAAAAATGATCTCTACAAACTTTTGAGCTTTGATATTTCATTGATAGGGTAACACAGACCTATCGAGCAGAACCCATAAAACTCAAATCACCTAGACAATAACACTAGAAAAAGACAACAACAATAAAAAAGGAATATAGTGATGAATAGTAGGATGTCCCACTTTTAGTGCTCTTGTATACTTAGATAAAAAAGTTTAGGAACCTTTTTCTGACACTATCCTAGTTCTGTACCTAACTCTCAGACCTTGTCTTAGACCGAACAACACAAAATAAGCTAAGTCATATTTTCTCTTATTTATTACTATTTTAGGAAAGGAAAAAGTATATTCTATTTACATAAATTAGTGGTTTAATTATTTAAAATTATTCATTGATTTACTTTACTCTAGACCTATTTATTTAATTAGGAATAAAACTCCATTATTCTAAAAAATAATAAAACATTTGGCAAACCCGACTTCAAATTTCACACAAAAACTCTAAAATCCCTAAGGTAAATTATTTATAATTTTTTGTAATAATTTTTTTATTTTTATTATATTTTAAAATCATAAATCTAGAAATTAATTACAAAATTATCATATATTTTTTTAAAACCCTAGTTTGCACATACTAGGTCCCTTTTGCATACAAACACATTACAAACATTAGGAAAAATATATTGCTGATTTTAGAAATATTTTTTGATTTTTCTTAATTTTTTTAGGAAAAATTATAAATTTTTTCTATAAATTCATATCAAAAATTTAAAATTAGCATACTAATTTTAAAAATTCATTCAATAATCTCTTCTTGCATTAACTAGCTCTTAGTTATTTTCCAGTACTTTTCTAATCATTTTATGAATTTTTAGTTGCATATCAAAAGAATAAAATCAATTTTAAATTCAAAAATTCATATTATATTTCATAAATATTTTTTAAAAATCATTATTTACATATACTAGCACCTATTTGCTTCTTATGGTATCACCTTACATGTTTGGGAGCTCCGTATCCTTTTTGCACAAAATTCCAATTAGATAGTTTTAGGAATTTGTATTTTTATATTCAATACTTTAATTTTATAGCACATTTCCTATTAAAACTTATTTTAAAACATTAAAATATATTTTAAATTATTTTCCTACTTTCGCAATGGCCTAATATACCAGTTTTGATGAAACTAATAAAAGAGAACTTCAAGAACTCTTAAAAAAACATATATATATGCAAGATGACATGATTATAATTATAAAAGAAGAACAAAAAAAAGTGAACAATGGTTAGTCTTCTTAAACAATAGAGCAACCAGTTGAAAATAACACTATTAGGGAAACTATGTCTTAACAACCCCTATATTAGCCCAACTTGCCTCTATGCCCCCAATTATAGCTAGTACATCCCTCTCTCCTAATGTGGTAGCCATTATGTAAGAGATAAGATCTCTTTAATCTAAGGTGATACATCTTGAGAAAGGTACCACTAGACCTATGCAAGGTTTGGATTCTTTTGTTATTTTGTATACACCATTGGCACGTCACATTACTTTTACACCCTTGGCATAAGATTTTGTTCAACCCAATCTTGCTCTTTATGATGGCAAGGGTGATATAGAGAAAAACTTGAGAGATTTTCACATAGCCTGCTTCGACTATGTACCCAATGACTGGTTACTTACCAAGCTATTTGCATGAAGTCTAAGGGATTATGCTTTATAATGGCTATATAGTCTACCAAATTATTCAATTCATGCATTCAATCCTTTAGTTGATATTTTATTAGTACACTTCATCATTAACATTAGTGATAAGGTTTCATATGCTCAAATTACTCAATAGAAACAATGACCAAATGAACATCTCATAGACTATGTTCTTCGGTATAAGACCATCTTGTCTAAGATGAATAATCCAATGATAGATTAGAAGTCATAATACGTATTCAAATAGAGTCTTCTACTAGAATTACATGAATCTATTATGTTCAAAATATTCTCTTCCTTCACTGAATTATGTCATACACTAAAGGAAAGATAAGTGAAACTCATTTCAATGGGCAAATTCAAGTATACAAGCATTCCAAACACAACTAATAAGAGCAACAAAAAAGTCCCATTAAAGGTCATGTTCAATGATACAAAAGGGAAAAATCAACCTATAGTAAATGTAGTTTTAGAACCTCCTCAGTGCATATTTTTATGAGCACCCCCTCTATGTAATTTATCACATAATCTAGTTCCTCCAGCTAGGGTTTTATAGTAGCTTTTGGATTATAATATCATATCTCTCCCTCTTATTCAAGATGTTGATCCAACCAAACCTCTTCTCAAGGGATATGATTAGTAGGCATTTTATGATCACCATAGGGCATTGAGCCACACTACAAATAGATGCATCAATTTGAAAAATAACATACATGAATTGATAGATGACAACCTATTTGATCATGGCACTTCAGTTGAGCCTCTATAGGAAAAAACAACATAGGATAAAGCTTTGAAAATATTCTTAGATCCTTTTACACAAAATTAAAAATAAGATACAAGGACACATTAGGGGTCCACCATGCATATCATGCATATCCACCACCATTTACATACCAGGCACCTTTAATTGAGTCACATCCTTTGAGTGGTATGATTGATGTGTATGAGTCCAGAGTTCCAACTAGACTTTTGATATCCTTCTCAAATCAAGAGATTGTGGAGGATAATTTAGATTATAATGTACTCTTTATTCAATCACATATTCATAATAAACCCATTCATAGTGTTCTCATTGATAATGGTTCTAGTGTCAACATGTGCACCATTACATTATTGTAACATTTGGGATATTTAGAGCATGATATCACCTCAATAGATATAGTTATCAATAGATTCAGTGGATACACATAGAGTTTATTGGGTGAGATTGTACATCTTTTATAGATTGGTCCAACACATGTGACCACACATTTCACTATAGTTCCTGGTGATAGAGTTTTTGATATGTTACTTAGTCATCCATGGATTTATAAAATTCAAGTAGTACCATCTATAGTTCATAGATGCATGAAATTCATTCACACTAATCAGTTATAGTTGGTGGAGTTCTATATGAGTTACCACTACCCACTTTAGAGCCATCTACTTTGTAGTCATGAGTTATAGCTTCTCCACCAATTTTAATTTCACCACTAGTTACAGTTATTCCTTCGATATAGATTCAGACACAATTGACACATCTATTGCCAGTATAGAGGGTTCATACACCACAACAAATTTTATATTCTATATAGCTTCTAGCTATAATTTTCACACACATATTAGTTTCATTGAGATCTCATGGGTATATATATAAATAACATGTTTAGAGAACATATCTTACTTCTAGATGGGTCCTTAAGAGCCATACAATTACATCCACTTCTCAGAATTACAACAGAACCCCATAGTCAATTTCTACTTTAGATATTTCCAAGAATCTATAACATATATAGCTTTTAGAGATATAGTCTCAACATTTTAATCATGATTTAGATTCACACATGATTCCACTCATTGATATAGGACACCATGATAAGGAGTCTCCCATGATACTCATCGGTTAGTATCATCCTATCCTAGCCTACTTGTGCATAATATCTTTTGATTGATTTATACATAGTTCAAATATTTCCAAAAAATACAAAAAAATTCACAAAATCTCAAAATATAAAAACATTCAAATAATTCAAAAAAAAAAAATCAATTGTATACATCATCCATGCTTTAAATTACTACTATCATGTTCTAGTTTAGTATATTACACATGATTTTACAACTAACAACTAACAACTAACAGCTAACAACTAACATCTAACATTTTTAGTTTTAGTTCAATATATCACACATGATTTTACATTGTTATATCTATCTAGGCATACCCATGTTGATCTAATAATCTATCAATATAAACATTTCTATATCTAGAGATATCTTATCAAATTTCATTGCTATATCATGTATCTATGCAACAAAACACACTTGTAGGACTCTTTTCTTCTGAGGGTAGTCATTGTAGGTTCAATCATTCCTACCTTTAGAAGAAGGGGAAAAAAATAGGGGTTTTGTCATAGAGATCAAAGCTATTAGAAGTTAAAATAGAAGCATTTAGATCACCTAATTTAGAATCTAGAGGTCAAACTAGTCAAAATAGAACAAAAAAATAGTGACGAATCTAGATCAACAAATAAATTTGACATAGGACAATAGCACTAGAAATGGATAACAACACCAAACATAAGGGTGTCATCATTTTGGCACTCTTGTCCATGTAGAAAAAACACCGAAGTTTTCTAGTAATAGGCAAAAAGTTTAGCTTAACTATAGTTTTTACACATCTAGATCAGTCACAATCAATAGTTTCAATATAGTTTTCTCATAAAACCCAAATATAGGGGGGTATCATGCACAACATGATGACTCTCACTTCTAGTTTTAGATTAGGTAGTTGACATAACTTCTAGATTAGAATCCATGTTTTAAACACCAATGATTGGGGACAATGTGTGCATCATATTGGTCTTCTTTTGTTTTTGAGTTTAATTTATTACTTAGGCATTCTCAATAGTTGCATGCCTTATTCCATCTATAGGTGGTTAGCATCATTCTCAAGTTGAAATTTCATACAAGTTTAAATTCTTGAGTACCTAAGTTCTCAATTTGGATTTCACATAAAGACATTGCATTAGTTTTAGAGTGGCTTTCATACAAGCCTAACCTCCATATTTTGAAATGGCTAAGAGTGGCTTAGTTTCCAACATATATTTGGCTATCCACACCACATTGTCAAATTTTCAGAGCATCCATGGGCTCCATGAGCCATCTCATATGACATATATTATAATACCAATATCAATTCATAGCTTCACTTCAAGGGGCAATGATGGAGCCACAGGGCTAGCCTTTGTATTCTTGAGTTACCTATTCATAGGGATTGGACACATGGTCCAAACATTGATTATCACATTCATGGTCATCTACCTTTACTCAATAGGCAATGATGGAGCCAAAGGGATAGCCTTTATATTATTGATCCACCTATTTAGAGGGACTGAACACATATTCTAGACATCGATTATCATATGCATGATCATCTAGCTTCACTCAGTAGGTGAAGAGGGAGCCAAAGGGCTAGCCTTTGTATTCTTGAGCCACATTCTAGGGAATTGAGCATTAAACTCTATTCATAATATAAATTTTGGTATAACATCATCCAACACAATCTAGCATTACTCAAACTTACTCAGGATCATAATAGGTTTTGTATTATTTCATATTAACACTTGCACAATGTGCTCTCTATGCACTATTCAACATTGCTCAGCATCATACAAGCTTCATGGGCTTCACCTTTACAGGTAAGTTCATATACATTTTTTATTTTTTTACTTTATTTTATTATTTCAATTTACTACATCACTAGAATAAATGGGGGGAAAATGTAGTCATATAAAAGGAGAAATTTGGTTACTTTAGTGTGGCTAATGACACCCAATCCATATATCCTCCTACTTACTTGAAAAACCCTCATAGGCTTTTCTTTCATCAATTTATAGTCATCTATGGCCATTTGAACTTAACCCTTACAGACCTAAGTAGATATTTTAGGTCTAGATCTATCCCCCTAGGTCTCATTCCCTCTAGAAAATAGCACCTAACTTGGACATGATTGTTGAAACCCAGGGTATCCTATTTTTGGTGCTGTTGTCCAAGTACAAATTTGGTTCAAATTATCATATTTTATTGAATCCTTATCTTAATTCATGTCAGCCTAACATGAATTCATTTAACCCATGATCATTAGGTTCCCTATAACAGGCCATTAAAATTCCATTTAGAAGGGTTGGCACTCATTTACAAGAGAGAAGCAAGAATATACACAAGTAAACTTAAATACTTTTCCATATTCTCTGCATACAACCTTTCAATATTAATCTTATCATATTCAAACCCTTGCACCAGTACTTAGCTATCTAAATTACACTCAATTTCATATATAGTTGCATTTTCATACATAATTGCACCAAGCACTTCAATGGGAGAACTACATTAGCTTGATCCCTGCTCAGAGTATTAGTATGTAGGTAGTGTGCCCACACACAGGGTGTGAAGTGCATCTAGTGTATCCTTTACACACTAACCCCTTATCTCTCTTTCCAAAAACTTACTTTCAATTTAAATTAAAAATAGATCTTAGGGCTTTTTAAGATTAAAATATACACATAATGAGCTCCTTAGACTTTCAAGATTTGATATTTCACTAACAAGGTAACACAAACCTATCAAGAAGAACCCAAAAAACTTAGATCACTTGGACAACAGTGCCAAAAAATCACTAAAACACTAAAGAATAGGGTATCCCACTTTTGATGCTCTTTTCTAATAAAAAAATGAAGTTTAGGAACCTATTTTTTACACTATCCCAGTTCTGTACCTAAATTCTCAGACCCTATCTTAGACTAGATAACATAGAATAAGCTAAGTCATATTTTCCCTTATTTATTACTATTTTTAGAAAAGGCAAAAGTAAAATTTGTTTACATGAATCATTGGTTTAATTATTTCACATTATTCACTAATTTACTTTACTCCATACCTATTTATTTAATTAGGAATAAAACTCCATTATTCTAGAAAATAATAAAACATTTAGAAAAAATTAGGAGTTTTAGCCTCAAAATTTTGTATATTTATTTATGTGACCCCAAAAATTAATCTATAAATTTATACACATTTATATGAAATTATATTTTATGAATAAATCATATTTTGGATATGTTGATGCTATGGATTACACCCTTAGAAAGAAGGCTTAGCTTCTCTCTTCCACACGACATAATGGAGACATTCCTCTTTCTATGGGATTGGAAAAATTAAGGAATGAATATCTAGGTATGGGCTAGCTCCCCATGATGCATCTTTAAGGTCCTTAACTACTAATTTTAATAATGGGGGGGGGGTGAAAAGAGAGGAGGATAAAAATAAAAGTAGAACCTATCTAAAATGGTGATGCACCAAATGATCGGATTTACTTAGCTTATATCAACACTTTACACCAATAGAGTGAACAAACACTTCATATAAACAAAAGACAAGATTGCATGGGTGATTTAACAAGGGAATTAATGGATATATAAAGAAAATAACCTACTATAGGTGCTACAGAAGCACACTGTTAGATAGTTGCTCTTCTATTTCTATGCTCCAACTTGGGCACTTCCTGTTAACCTACAAAAATGGTCTAGGATATATTAGATATGTTGGTGTCGATATAAGAAAGCATTAAGATGAAATGACTAAACACAAATTTTATACATAGACATATTTGAAAGTATAACCTATTAGATGGAGGTAAAACACATTTTTTTGATTAAAAGGTAAAATTTGGTAGGGCTTCACCTTACACAAGTGAGAGATTTTTTTTTTACGCTAAGAGGTTATAGTATATAGCATTAAGGGAAAGAATCCTAGTCTCCCACATAATAGGTGGCGCATACTATATTAAGCACCTAAAAAAGAGTAATTCATTCATGTTTCTATCACCCTTCCATAAATGGCCTAAAAGAACCATGCTGTAGATGTCATAGATATTGACTTTGCTACTTAAACTATATTAAATCTTCCTGCTAAAGCATGGGTCACATTATTGTTTGAAAGACAAGGCCACCTCTCTATGAAACTTATGCAAATATTTGCTTATCAATGCTAAACAAAGAAAAATGGGCTATGTTATTGAATGCTTTTGCTCCCTTTGATGACCACCTGGTGGGGACTATTCCATCTATAGTAATAACTTCTCCTACTGATGCCTTCTGTTCCACCTAGATTGCTCTATTCATTCCTATGCTACTTCTTGTCTTTTCCTGGTAACTCAGGTCTTAGGGCTATCTTTCATCTCCTCTTGGCTCCTTTCCTAGTGGGATACTAAGTCTATCTTTAGGTCTTATGCCCTTTGAATTCCTTTAGGCCTGCACTCATGAGTTATTTTAGCCACTTATTTGAAATAACTTGTTCTTTGGATTCTCTTCAATGGCTAACACTTCTCATCAAAATTAATGTCTGCAGGCCTGTCACCATTTAAAAACCAATAACTATTTCACTGTCTTAAATTTGGCATCTATGGGAACATCATTAGATGTTTAAACCTCCAACAGCTAGTTCACCATGCTAAAGTTGACATTCTTAAGCCTGTCATCATCTTTAGTAATCCCTTAAAATTTTTTCAAAATGAACCTTCTTAAAGGGAAGGTGACCCTTCAAAAAAAATAAGGTCCCTTTTGATAGCTGAGAGCCCTTTGCAAGGGTACCTACCTTTCAGGTTCCCTTATCTTTTGAATTCCTTCAGATACAATGTCTGAAGGAATTCCTTCAGACATTTTTCCTGAAGGAAATTTGCCTTCAAAGTCTCAACCTTCTCTTGGTAAATTTATTCAGACAAAAGTTCAAAGGAAATCCTTCAGGCATTTTAATCAAAGGAATTTACCTTTGGTTTCTCCATGGATTTTCTTCAGACAAAAGGTCTAAAGAAATCCTTTGTCTTGCCTTGTCACTTTTTTTGAAGGAAACTTCCCTTTCAGCCTTCTACCTTGATATATTTCAAAGGTTTTCTCTACCCTCTACAAGGGCACCTTGGGTCCAAATTTGTACTTTAGAGATTTGTGAATGGTCACATTTGTTACCTGCCCTCCACAAGGGTACTTGACCTTTAGAGCTTTGTGAAATACTTACATCTCTTTGAAACTGGCCCATTCCTTTGCCAAAAAAGGCTTGTCCAAGGTAATTTTTGAAAGAAAAATAAGCCCCAGATTAACCTAAAAACCTACAGGACTTAGATCACTCAGCTCTTTATAAGAACAAACCTATTACAAAAGGGAAAAAAACCATAATTATAATAAGGTGAAGACATTAGAGATTGACTGCTTAGTATAATAGGGAACGAAAAGGGAGACCAAATTTTGTCTTGGAGGACCAAAAATTGGTCAACATATTTGGTGATTCATAGGGGAAGCATGCCTACTATGCTTAAGAAAACTAGTGGCTTACAAGTCTATTAGGTACAAATTTAGAATATAGCCTAAAAGGCTGATAATAACCTTGAGGAACTTAAGAATCAACATGAATCTTTTACCTAAAAAGGGAAAGACACACACATAAGGCTAAAAAAACTACAAACATGCACAAAAACACTTAGGTAAAATAGGGAAAAAATAGAGAAAATATGTACATAACAAGAAAAGGCTCAATGACAATGCTTAAGATATATCCCATTAACTAGGATACGTAGTTCCCCACCATCCAACCTAAAGAGTTGGAATACATTATGTTGCTTGCACTAAGTGATGATATATGGACCACTCCATAAGGCCTCAAACTTCATGTGTTTTCTAGGTTTAACTCATTCCTCATCCCATTTTAAGATATTGTCACCTTTTGATAAGCCTTTTGAGGAGGATTTATTATCAAAATGCTCCTTAGTTTGCTGCTAATGGCTATTCATGGAAACCATGGCTTGGTATCTTGTCTCCTAAAGCTCCATTAATTCACAAAGTCTGACCTCCATGCTGTCACTTTCTTTTAATTATAGCTAGTGGGTAAGATCCAAGGCTGGTAATTCAATTGAAATAGGAAGTTTAGCTTCCATTCCATACATAGGTGTGTATAGTGAATTACCAACTACTCTTTTTGGAGTGACCCTATCTACCCACATGGCTATTTTTATCTTGGCATGCCAAGTTCTCTAATTTTCCTCCATTATCATTCTAATGATCTTGATTATATTCTTATTATTAGACTTAGCCAACCCATTTCCTTATGGATAGTAATTATAAGTACTAAGGTAGATGCCATATCCTAATGCCCACTCACTTGTTTTGGTTCCCAAGAAAGCCAATGCATTATCTATGATGATGGTAGTTAGGACTCCAAATCTTGTCACTATGCCTTCATAAAAGTCTAGGACTACACTTTCATTAGCTTCCTTCAAAGCAATATCTTCTACCCATGTTGTGAAGTATTCTATAGCAGTCAAGACCCACTTGTGGGCAGTACTAGAAGGAGGGTTGATCATTCATATGAAGTCTAGGCCCCATTGCATGAATGAATATTCTACTTGAATAGGTTACATAGGCATTATAACCAGCCATTACTTTCCATCAAAGAGTACACATTTTTGGCACTTTCATATCTAGGCATGAGTATCTTTGAATAAAGTGGGCCAAAATTAACTATCACTCATAATCCTTGCAACTATAGGTTTAGGAGTAAAGTGGCCACCAACTGGTCTGTCATGAAATTTAGATAGTACCCTATTGACCTGATTTGAGTCTATGCATCTCAAGAGTACCCCTAAAAAATAATTTATAAATAACACCCTATCAACCAAGACATAAGGAAGTGACTATAGGATAAAATACCTTGTTTAAGTCATATCAAGGTCCTGTGGGCATCACTAGCGAGAAGGAAATGAATCATGTCTTGTGCCCAATCCTTTATGACTATAGGTTCCTCTACTACAACTTCATCATGGAGTAGAAAAATTCCCTCTTTCTATTGTTTAAGGTCTGTAGTGAGGTGTTCACATAGCCCTCTTCCCCTTACCAGCTTGGTGGTTTTGATATCTACATCATATTCCATTACCTTGGTGATCCATCCTACCCTCTTTTCATTTAGATCATAGTTAATCAAGAAATCCTTGACACTAGGATGTGGTACCATGATATGAACTTTGTTGTTTGACAACATATGTTTGAACTTCTTCAGGCTTCATATAACTACAAGTGCTTGCTTTTCAACATATGTTTACCTAATTTCAAAACCTTCTATACCTTGGCTAAAGAATGCAAGAGGCTATTCAAGGTTTTCATCATTTTCTTGAGTGAGCATGATGGAGACTACCTCTTCATTTCCAAAGGTGTAAAGGTTGAAATCCTTGGAGAAGTCAGGACTGATTAAGGTGGGAGCTTAGGTAATAACTTGATTATTCCCTTCAAAACTATTCTTCCTTTATGCTATTCATGTAAAATTCTCATCCTTCTTTAGTTTGGAAGTTAGTGGCTTGACTATCTCAGCAAAATTAGGGATAAATCTCCTAATAAAATTTATTCTACCAAAGAAGATTTGTAGACCCTTTTTGTGCTTAGGTAAGGATAGTTCTAGGATGACACATACTTTTTTGGGATCAATGGTCAATACCCCTTTTAAAACAACATGACCAATGAGTTTGCCTTCATGGACATCAAACACACATTTCTTTGGGTTGAGAGAGACACCAAACTCTCTACACCTCTCAAATATTTGACTCAAGTGTTTCAAATGTTGTCCTACATCCTTAGAGAAAACTATCACATTGTCAAGATAGAGCAATACAATATTATTTATCAAACCTTAGAAAGCCATGTCCATGGCTCACTAAAAGGTAGCTCTAGCATTTAACAGTCTGAATGACATCTTCCTATAAGCAAAAGTTCTCCACTTGGTAGTGAAGGCTATCTTGTATTGATCATAGTCTTGCACTAGAATTTGATTATACCCTGAATACCCATCTAAGAGGGAGAACCATTCACTACCTATCACCATTTCAAGGATCTACTCCATACTTGGGAGGGGATAGTGATGTTTTAATGAGACTCTATTAAGGTCTCTAAAATCAACACATAATCTGATCTACCCATTCTTCTTCCTAACAGGGACTAGATTAGCTAGCCAAGACGAGTATTTGATAGGAAAAATGATTTTGGACTCAATTATCTTGGTGAGTTCCTTCCACATGAGAGGCTTAATCTTTGGATTGATAGGACTTTATTTTTGTTTGATGGGTTTGGTGCCTTCCTCCAGCTCAATGGTGTGTTGGGCCAAGATTGGGTAAAAAACCTTCAGGTTGTTATACTCCCAAGAAAAAAACATTAGCAAACTCTTGGCATAACAAAATGAAAGAATGCCTTTCATCATTTGTACATACCTTCCCAAGTGCAAGTAGCCTATTCTTAAATATTTTGACTCTTTCATAATTTTATTTCTTGGTTGTGATGCTTATTTTGTCATTTTTTATTTGTTCATCCTCATTGAAGATGCTTTCAAGAGTGACCAAACCTTTGGGAAGTTTGTTGTTCTTTAGCTAAACAATCTAGCCATCATACTACTGCTACAACTTGGATTTATTCCTAGAAGCAAACTCAGCCTCCTCTTGCAAAAAGAGTGTTATCTATTGATCACTATAAAAAACCTACCAATTGGTGACATTATCACATATGGAGGGTCTTATTACCACTTTAAAATGATGTGGACTACTGTCCCTACCTATTTCTTTAGGAATATCAAATTGATCACCAACTGCTGCTAGTCTATCTACCTACTTATTTTGTTCTCTTGGAATAGAAATAATGTTGAAAGAAAGGAAACTCTCTACTAGGTCCCATACCCTGTGCTTGTAAGACTTAAGCAAGGAATTATTTGTCAAGTTTTGACCTCTCACCTAGTTTACAATTAACTCATTGTCTCCAAAAACTTGAAATTATTTTATTCCTCTTTTCTTTGCCCACTCTAAAACATGAATGAGAGACTCATATTATAAAACATTACAAGTGTAGGAGAATTATAAATTGAAAGTTGAGAAGTATTTCTTCTTTGAGGGTGAAATTAACATTACTCCACCACTAGCTCCCAATTTGCTTCTTGAGCCATCAAAGAAGAGTTGCCATAAACCCAAGCTCTCTTGGTTTTCCTTCATCAAATTTTGCATGAAAGTACCTTATTAATGCATGCAATAAAATCCAAGACCTACCTCTTTGATGAACTTGTATGGGTCATGTTAAAAATTATCACTTCCCCATTCATCTAAGAGCACATCAGTAACTCTTTCAAGGGAAGAGGGTGGAGATTGGTCTATTTAGAATTCTTCTTCATCAATGATTATGTAGCTGACATTTACCACCTTAAGTGAGTATGGCTTTAGATGATCTCTGTGGATGAGATCTAACTCAATCTTCACTTTAGTTCCATATTTTGTTCTAAAAACCATGTAAGACTAGTTTTTTGCTAAGTACCCACCTATTTTAGATGTGAAATCCCTAGATAAGTAGAGAGAAAAGTAAGGGGGAACATCTACAACTACCACATCATGGGGAATAGAGAAGGTTGTACAGGCGTGAAGCATTATATTCAAGCCTCTTACCACTCCTAATGTTTTAGATGGTGATCCATCTAACTGTAGGACACCCTTGGTCATTTCCTCATATTTGAGTCCCAACTTATCTGCTATGCATTTGGGCATTATTGAGGTGTTTTCTCCACTATCAATAATGTAATTGTGAACCAAGAAATATCTGATGACTAAGGATAGATAGAAAGGAGGAACCTTTTCATCCTTATTTGCTTGACCTGACATGGAAGGGTGACCATTCATAATCAACACATTATTGGCCTTTACTAGGATAGATTTTTCATTCAGCCCATACAATTCCTTCTGGAGTATATCTTTTTGTCTTGAAATTGCTAAGGAATCCCATAGTAAGATATTCATGTACATATTTTTCATCTAGTTGACCACATTGATCTAAGGGTTGCTTCCTTTTGAATTTTCTTTGGGGGTATTTATAGCCTAAGGTGCAAGCTGAGGAATTGAGGGTGCAACTGATGGCTTGTAATTTAGAAACTTTTGGTTCACTTGTGATAAAAAATATTCTATGGATGGTTGAGTATCTACCTGTGCTTCCTCAATAGCTCTTTTTTTGGACCTAGTATTGGCTGCAACATAATCACCCTAGTTATTCAAACTCCCCACATAATTGACTATATAGAATTCTCCTTCCATGTGATTCATGAGAGTGGAATTAGACTGAGCCTACCTATTATCCATCCTAGGTTGTATTGATGCCTTAAAACTTGGGAATTGGGATGTTTGGTTGTATTACATGTTCACATATTGATTTAGCAACTCATTAGTATACGTAACCTATTCTTAACCATACTCTAGGGGTGGGCAATTAGGTTGTTCCTATACCACGTTATTTTGAGTGGGAATAAGAACTTTAGATGATGAAGGGGCACCTAGATTATAACCTTGATATGGTTTGGCTTGGGTAATCTAATCCTATCCATAGTTATAATTTTGGAAAGGTGGTCTATTTATTTGTCTAAATTAATGGTATCCTTGATTCAACTGATAGCTTTTAGCTTGTTGCCTCTTTAGAGCCACTAATTCATTGGTTACACTTTGTAATAAACTCTTAACTTCATGGAGGTCATTTGGTGAGGTAGTAGTTAGCTTTTCTACATGAGGCAGAGGAGATAAGGTGGGTATAGTAGTCTGAATAGGGGGTGTTAAATTGGGAAAGATCAGTAAATGAGGTCTAGGGGCTATCTTTCCTGCTTGCACCAGACAATTTTTGGTGGCTATGGCTATATCATAGGAAGTAGGTAACAGTTGTCCTCTTATGGACTATATCATGACATCAATGTCATTATTCAAAGCCTTTAAGTAGTAAATAAAATCATAGCTTGGGGTTAGCCTCACTAAAATGGGGATTCTATCCTAGGTCTTTTAGAACTTGGTATTACAATCCTACATAAATTCATGCAGAGATATTTTCATAGTGGTCAATTGCTTAGCAAGAGAGAGGTGGTCACTCTTCTCCCTAAATATATTTGTCAAGAGGGTGCCTAATTCATTCCATGAGCCAACTGAGTTCATAGGCAAGGTCCAATACCAGTCCAAAACTTTACCCTTAAAAGACAATGCTAGTAACTTGATGTCTATGTTCTCTTTGGTGACATTATGAATGTTACAGAGGTTGGATATATTTTTAATATGCTCAATAGTGGTAATAGGTCACTCTCCATTAAAAAGAAGAACACTCTTAATGGATATCCTTGGGATTGGGTCATATTATAGAAGGTTTAAAGGGCTTTGACTATGGAAGGATACAAAATGTAAAGCCATGGTGATGATAGGTTTCAATCGGGGCCTTTTTATGTAGGTATATTTTATAGTAGGTCTAGGAAATTTATTTTTTATATAGTGATGAGTCCTTGAAAACCTTAGCCACTTTGATAAGTTTAAGGGCAACTCAACAAAATTGAAAGGGACACCCTTGGTAGAAGATCTTGTGGTGACCTTAGGCATGAGATGCTAGGATGATCTCTGGCCAGAGACTGGGTTCTTAAAAATGAAGTTGCCAGATGATGGGTTAGTTTTCTCACTCTTGTAGTAATAAGACCAACACCAATCCTAGAAATTCTCTGAGCATCAAAAATTTTCCCACCAAGCGTGCCAAAAACTATTGATGCTATGGATTGCACCCTTAGAAAGAAGGCTCAGGTTCTCTCTTCCACATGGCACAATGGAGAAATTCCTCTTGCTATGGGCTTGGTATAATCGAGGAATGAATATCTAGGTATGGGCTAGCTCCCCATGATGCATCTTTGAGGTCCTTAACTACTACTATTAATAATGAGGGGGGGGGTGAAAAGAGAGGAGGATATAACAAAAGTAGAACCTATCTAAAATGGTGATGCACCAAATGATCTGATCTACTCAGCTTATATCAACACTTTACATTAATAGAATGAATAGACACTTCATCTAAACAAAAGACTAGAATACGTGAGTCCTTTAACAAGGGGATTAGTGGAGATATAAATAAAATAACCTACCATAGGTGTTACAGAAGCACACTATCAGATAATTTCTCTTCTATCTTTATGCTCCAACTTGGGCACTTCTTGTTAACTTGTAGAAATGGTCTGGGCTATACTAGATATGCTGGTGTTAATCTATGAAAGCATCAAGATGAAATGACTAAACACAAAGTTGATACATAGACATATTCATAAGTATAACACATCAGATGGAGGTAAAACATGTTCTTTTGATTAAAAGGTAAAATTTGGTAGGGCTTCACCTTACACAAGTGAGAGATATTTTTTTAAGCTAAGAGGTTATAATATATAGCATTAAGGGAAAGACTCTTGGTCTCCCATAGAATAGGCAACCCATACTATATTAAATGAGTAGGAAAGAGGAATTTGTTCATGTTTCTATCACCCTTCCATAAATGGCCTAAAAGAACCATGCTATAGATGTCATAGATATTGACTTTGATACTTAAAATATATTAAATGTTCCTACTAAAGCATGGGTCACTTTGTTGTTTGAAAGACAAGTCTGCCTCTCTATGAAAATTATGCAAATATCTACTTATTAATGCTAAATGAAGAAAAATAGGATGCACTATTGAATTCTTGTGCTCCCTTTGATGACCACTTAGTGGGGACTATTCCTTCTACAATAATAACTTCTCCTACCAATGCCTTCTGTGCCACCTGGACTGCTCTATTCATTTCTATGCTACTTCTTGTCTTTTCCTAGTAACTGGGCTCTCAGAGCTATCTTTCATCTCCTCCTAGCTCCTTTCCTAGTGGATCACTGAGTCTATCTTTGGGTCTTATGCCCTTTGACTTCCTTCAGGCCTACGCTCATGAATTCTTTTGGGTGCTTGTCCAAAATAAATTATTCTTTGGCTTCTCTTTAACAATTGATGCATCCCATCAAAATTGACATCTATAGGCCTATCACCATTTGAAAACCAATGGCTATTTCACTATCTTGAATTTGATGTCTATAGGCATGTCACCATATGTTTGAACCTCTAATGGCTAGTTCACCATGCTAAAGTTGATGTTCTTAGGCCCATCATCATATTTAGTAATTCCTTTGAATTTTTGAAAAATGAACCTTCTTTAAGGGAAGGTGACCCTTTAAAAAAAATGAGAAAGTCCCTTTTGATAGCTGAGAGCCCTTCATAAGGGCACCTACCTTTTAGGTTCCTTCAGGTTCCCTTGTCTTTCAAATTCCTTCAGATAAAATGTTGAAAGAATTCCTCTAGACATTTTGCCTGAAGGAAATGTGCCTTCAAAGTCTTGGCCTTCTCTTGGTAAATTTATTTAGACAAAATTCTAAAGGAAATCCTTTGGGCATTTTGTCTGAAGGAATTTACCTTTGGTTTCTCCATGGATTTTCTTCAAACAAAATGTCCAAATAAGTCCTTTGTCTTGCTTTGTCACTTTTCTTGAATGAAACTTCCCTTTCGGGCTTCTGACTTGATCTCTTTCAAATGTGTTCTCTACCCTCTGCAAGGGCACCTTAGGTCTAAATTTGTCCTTTGGAGCTTTTTGAATGGTCCCATTTGTCACCTGCCTGCTATCCACAAGGGCACTTAACCTTTGGAGCTTTGTGAAATACTTGCATCTCTTTGAAATTGGCCCATTCCTTTTCCAAAAAAGGCTTGTCTATGGTAATTTATTAAAGTGACATAAGCCCCAGATTAACCTGAAAACCTACAAGGACTTAGATCACTCAGCTCTTTATAAGAACATGCCTATTACAAAAGGAAAAAAAAACCACAATTATAGGTGAAGACATCAAGGATTGACTACTTAAGACAATAGGGTAAGAAAAGGGAGACTTATTTTGGTCTACAAGACCAAAATTTTGTCAATATGATGTTTAGTTAAAAAACATTAAACTAGAATAGCCTCTCTAAAGCCTTAAGCTAAATAAAAGGTTGTACAAACTTTCAAAGTAAACTACAAGCTAGTATTCTATTATGAATAAAGGAACATATATTTTCATAAATCATTATAATAAATACACTTTAATTTTCATAACTAAAAATCATTACTTTTATTCATATTCCAATACAATTTTTCCTTAATAGAGTATGTGTGTGAGAGAGCATTCACACTCAAATCCACTATTTATTATAACTTTTATTTTTATTTACACAAAGAAACAATATAAAGTATAATAATTATTTTTTTAAGTATTAAAAGGATTCAAAACATCCCAAACTAAAATATTACATTCATGTTACAAGTTATTCATTCATGTTACAAGTTATTCCAAGCTCCAAGAATCTACAAGCTCCAAAATATACCCACAAGGCCAAGGCAAAGAGGGCCTCACCTCCCATCCTATTTCCATCATTAGGTGGCTACCCTAGGAACCCAAAAGCCTAATAATCTCATATATAAACATAGATGACACCAAATTTCAAATGAAATTCTATAGGTATGAAATTAGGTGGTTACTATCTAGGTAACACACTTAATTAGGAATAACTAGGTGTCACAACTATGCTATATTGTATCAAGTGGTTTACAGGTTCACCCAAATCATAAAAAAAAATACATAAATACTCAAATTTTTTATATAATAGGTATAAAAACATAATACATCAAAAAAAAATCAAATGTATCAAGGCCCCACACTCACGCATTTGGAATGATAATTTTTACTCTCCACACTATGGGGGTGGGAGAAGGAGGACCTTGGGGTCATTATTTTTTGCAACCCCTTATCCCTTGCCATGAGAGGACATATTAAACATGATTATTTCATCTTTACCAAGACCCATTCTTAGGATCATTTTAGGATGACTTGTAACTTCATTTCTTTTCCCAAACCTACATACGAATGCACAAACTATAAAAAAATTTAAGCCCATTTTGATAGCATTACTTTGCCATTTTAAGTCTAACAAAGGGTTGTAAAAATATATAACAAATAAATAATCTATGTTTCATCTCAAGGAAAATATGGGTAATAAAATACAAATGGTGGCCATTAGCATAATCTATGGAAAAATAATAAAGAAGGTAAGCCAAATTGCCTTACACCTTTTTAAAACTCAAAACAAGAGAAGTGAGAAAGATAATTATTTAAAACAATAATTTTGAAATAAACTAGGTGGAAAGGATACCTACCATGACTCCACCTCTTGTATCTACACAATGAAACCTCCCAAATCTATTGGAAATTAAATTTACTCCTCCTTCTGTAAGCTCCTCCTCTTCTTTCTGTAGCTCTCTTCCACTCTCAAATTCAAAATGAGAAAAAGTTTTCCTCCAAGAAAGGATTTACATGATCTTATAAATAAAATTCTCAAATTTATTAACCACTTATAGGTGAAATTTGTCCCTTCCCATTCCTTTTACCCTATCTAAAAAGTCTTTTTAACATTAACTCATTCAACACAACCATGTAAGCAAGGCTTTCACACACCTATTTATGATCTCACTTCCCCTTGCCATAAATGGGTGTATGGGCTATCTTATGACTTTAAAAACACTCCAAAAAACTCTTCACCCATACCTTGGTCATGATGGGTAATAAATTTATACATAATCACATCTAAAACACTTTACATTCACTTTAAAACAAGGTTCCAAGATTCCATTCGAGTTTTACAAGTGGTGATATAATTTGGCTCTATTTTTAGCCTTATGATCTTCTAAATGTTTAAAAAAATATTTAAGGTATGGGTAAAGATATTTAAGGGGTGTTAATTATGATAGTAGGGACAAATATGCTCAATCTAAATACTAGATTAGATGATAACACAAGGTTTAAATTATAATATAAGGGGATCAAGGGTCTCTACTCAACTAAAATCCAATTGTGTATTTATGCTCAGTATAGTCCCAATTCCCTCATTTTGCCTCCTCTATCTCCTGCACATCATTTCAAACATCAATTTGCACCACCCTATATATCTAAATTTATTGAATGTAATCATAATAGGTGATTTATAATAATACAAAATTGCACATATGGAACATTCAAATCACAACATTTACAATGGACACATGAGGTAATCACTACATGATAACATCATATACTCATAATTCAAAATTATGTGATATGCTATATTAATTAAACTAATATGATAATGTAGTATGCATATCCTTAATAAAATAAAATCATCCAAAACTAGTAACTTAAAGGTAATAAAATATGTATTCAATATCATTCAAAACATAAGATCCACTACCTCATTATTAATGAAACAATAAACATCTCGTGTCTCTATAACATAAGGATCATGTCATAACATGACATGAGTATGACAACATAGAACTATCACTATGAAAATTGGGGCCTCAAATCTTTTATAATCACACATTAAATTTATCCATTTTTATCCTTGTATCTTTTTAGTTTCTCAAATACAGTTACTAGACCTTCCATGATCGAGACTATGGTATTTTCATGCATCATTTATGTTGAAAGGTAAGTCTAGGTATGCATATGATAATTTTAGTTATTAATTTATTAGTAGTTATTTTAGTATTTATTTTTATTTATGATTTTTCATGTTTCCTATGTATCTATCGCAAATCACCATCTCAAGTTACATTATTGTGAAACATGATGAGCCTCAGGTGGGGCATATGTATACACCTAGTATTTTTAACTTTATCAATTTACTGATAGTTTCTCTTAAAATGGATTGCTAGCACACCAATCTTCTTGAGTGCACACCTTAAAGGGTGTATTGGGAATGGGGTGGGATAATATCATGGTAAATTTCAAGATATGTTTGCATACTATTTTGTTATACCTTCATTACTATCAATCTAACCTCATTTTTGAGTCTCTCTTTGTCTTACCTCTCCATCTATTTTATATTTAATTTTTTTATCCACTTTATATACATATTGTATTGACTATGCTAATACAACCTATTTCATATTTGTCTCTTCATAAACTAAATTGATCTCACCTATATGATTTTGACTTATGTCCTTATTAGTTTTGTGTATCATCATGGTCAATATAGTTATGTCTCAATTAACATCCTTATAACTATATCATCATGGTCAATAATATCAATTCAGAGTTTAATATCAGTTATGGGTATTAGATTTGTATATATAGGGGTCTAATATTATTCTTAAATCTTATAACACACTCAATTTCTTTGCTTGCACTTGCAATTCTACTATTAAGTAGTACAGTGAAGAGTTAGAGGTTATATTCTAACTATTAACACCCACCAAAACAAATCTTGACCAACTCAAGCCTCTTAAAACTAGTTTCAAACCATTCTATGGTGAAACCACTACCATATGAAGTGGAAGATACAAAACCAACATTATATATAGGGGTAAATTATGAAACCAATGTGATAATTATGTAACCACCAATCTATGCATATTAGTGGTTTCCTAACCACCAATTTTAGATGTAAAAATATTGATGGTTTCATTAGTTTTTCCCCTAATTAAAAAAAAATCATAAACATAGTTAAAAATTGAATTAAAAAAACATTTTTTTAAATTTTAATAATCACCTAGTTTTGTTGGACATTTTGACTAGTTTTTAATCATGAATAACCTATCCTAGATGATTTTTCAAAAAAAAAAAAAAAACCTAGGGATTTTGAGAAAATAAATAAAAAAATCATGTGCTTAGGACATAATACAACCATAAATATTTTTTAAATCCTCTCTCTACACTCTTTGTCTCTTGTATCCACTTGATATTTGATCAAATGTGGGATACAACTCAAATTTGGCAAGTGTGGTGGCTGAAAATGATTTCTAAATTTGGAATTAAAACCTATTTACAATAACTTTTCATTCTATTATTTTATTAACATAAAAAAATTACCTTTTTAGGAATAGTGACAAGTCCATAAAATGAATTATTATATCAGTAAATAATACCATTTTCTATTTCATAAATTATGTTCTAAAAGATGACTTAGATATAGTTTAAGAACTTATACTTATTTTAGAATGAAATATAAGAAATGTATCTAGTATATTCTTTAAAAGTCATTGTAGTATCCATTGTTTCTATTTTATAAAAAATATTGGGAAAGGATGCCAAATGTTATACATGCAAGCTAAAATGAGTCATCAATGAAGATAACAAAGTTTGAACTTCTCAAAAATAAAATCATGAACAATCTTCATATAGCTTCAGAGTTCTTCAGTAGCTCTAAAGTCTCATGTAAATCATGTTCAAGGTTATTTATTTTATATTGATATGGATTTAATATTTATACATGATCGTATTAGTCATATAAATACCTTTGTATCAACCAAAAAATGGTCATGTGTTTTTGTGTTGGTTTGTTTGATGTTTTACTATGTGAATATGTAAGGATAGATTTGACAAGATATATACAATAGTAAAAAAAACATCATCAAGAACATATCTGAAAATGAAAATAATTTCATATTTAGATTATTCTCAAATAAAGAGATAAGTTTAAAAAAATAATCATATTGATTCAATCTTGTATGCAAAATTTATGAGCATTTTAGTGGGGTCTCTTCATGAACAGTTAAAGCTCTGGAGTTCATTAGTCTAGCTTCAGAGTTCATTAGTCTAGTTTTATAATACATTAGCCAAGCTCTAGATTTTCTTAGATTTTAATTTGAAGGTGAAAATAATGAATTTTGAGGTTTGGGAAGCTAAATGAGACATGAAAACATGTTTTGGAACTTGTTTTATAATGTTTCTATTTATAGAATTTCAAAAATAGACATAAAAAATACAAAGATTTGTAACTATGGAAGCATGTTAGAAAAATATGATTGATACCTATTTTTATACATCTATTTATAATGTTTCTAAAAATAGGCATTTCTAATAAGGCAAGATATTTATAACACTTCAATTAATATGAATATCTCACATGTAAAAATTGTTGGAAGAAACTAAATTAGGTATTTGTTATCCTAGAATAAAAATCAAATTCTAAAACTAATTTTTTAGTTTTTTATAATAATAATATGATTTTTTATGTTGTTAGGATTAGAAAATCAGGTTGTTACTTTCCAAAAATAATTTGTTAAAGAATTTATATTATAAATACAACTTTCTTATTCATTGTGAGAGTTAACAAAGCTAGTAGAGTGTGATTAGGAGTTTATAAGATTTAGAATAAGCATTTGCATATTGAAATTCAATTTTAAAAGTAATTAAGATTTGATTTTCATGAATATTTAAGTGTTGATATATATCCTATTCTAAGGAAGAGCAAGAACTCACACAACCAAAGAACCAAGATTATTTTAATAGTATTTTATGTTTTTATTTACTTATTTTAGTATTTATGTTAATAAGTGTGGATTGATTAACCTATAGGTATTTTTTGTGTATGATTTTTTCAAGTTTATGTTTACATCATTCTCAACATGTTTTTTTCAAGCATTTCATTTTCTGTGTTTATGTTTTCACAATTTAGATTAAGGAGTGTTTTTTGTAAAAGCAATTTCAATTTATACAAATGCATTTGTTTCAAAGCATTTATAATGAAAATAAGTGTGTTTATTTCACAATAATTAAATTAAATTACATTCATACAAGTATATTAGATATTTAATGATTAAGTGATCCAAAATACCCCTAAATAAACAACTATTAGTCCTTGTCCTTTATACCTTATTGCAGACTACCATTGGACACTAGCCCTAGTTTGATATGACATAAATTAAACTCAATTGATTAAATAAATGGATTTATGACACCCATAATTGTTTTTCACCATTATCAAAGACTTTGAGGTTTTAGTAAGTTATAAATCATAAGCTAATAGATGATTATAACAACTTCCCATAAATTAAATAAAATTTATGAATAGAGTAAGAGATTTATAGGGAAGAGATATTTAGAAAAAATCCAAGAAAAATCAAGTTAAACATTGGATACAATATTAGAAATATATTTAATCCATAAAATAAGCTTTATAGCTCAACTAGTAGGAAGAACCTTTGCCTACCCTATTATCTCAAACCAAAAAGAGAGTGATCTAATGAAGAACATATCTCCATCCATATTACCTAATTTTAGGGGTATGGAAATAAAATATTCTAATATATTTATATTTAATTTTAAAGTATTATATCAAGCCTATGACTATCAAATAGATAATTAAAAGTTGAAACTATTCTTTTTACACTTAAGGAATTAGTTATGAGTTAGTTTATGGGTTTACAACCACATTCCATTCATTCATGGGATGAAATAGAAAATACATTTTTGGACAAATATCAAGACTCTTTTAGGGTAAAGGAGGAATTATTATATATAAAACAAAAAGAAGATAAAATTATAGAATATTATCTAGATAGATTCTACTTTATCTATAGAAGATGGGGATATGAATTTTATGAAGACCTCAGTAAGATAGTTTTATTAAAAGGAATAGATGATTATACTTGAGAGTCATTTAACATAATGAGAAAATGTGATGTAAATAAACTAACTTTCAATAAAATTGTTGAACTATGTAAGAATTATTCAAAAACAATTATTAAAAAGTAGAGAAAAATAAAAGAAAACAATGATGTATTCAATAAATAAAAAAAGTTTCCACATAAATAAATATTTAATGCTACTCCCACTATCCAAATTTCACAAACCAAACAATAAATAACTATGTAAATTAACACTATTCACTATTGTAATGTTTAGTTATTTTCAAAAAAACATTGACTAGTTCATCACTCACCATCACAAATATTTCAATGTAAATGAAAGTTCAAACCCTCTCAATAAGCAATCCAATGAAAAATAAGACATTAAAAAATTATAAGAGGAAATGAAAAATTGTTTTGAATATCCTAGTCTCACTTTGGATTTTGTCAGACTAGCTCTAGAGTTTGACAATCTAGCTTTGAAGTCTGACATACTAGCTTTGGAATCTGATAGTTTGGCTCCAAAACCTACTAGACTAGCTCTATAAACTATCAATATAGCTCTAGAAGATACTGCACCTTCATTTGAAGAACAACCAACCAACTTAAAAACTACTCTTAATGAGACTTATGATCACACACCTCATTTAAGCCTATTGAAATATCTCAAGAGTAAATTTGGAGAAGTTAATTCAATCCATCTAGAGACAAAATAAATTGTAAACCAACTAGAAAAAGTGTCAAACATAAATAGTTGGTTGATTTATGAACACAAAATCATAATTTTAGAATTTTTAGAAAGAATATTTAAAGATAAAAATAATTTGACTAAATACTTTTTTGAATATTTTGAGTGTGAATGCTAGGTTAATTATACAAACACAACCAATGTACACAAAAATAAATGGATTAAAAAGGAAGCATGAAAGTGATACTTGTTCTTCAAATAAAATCATGGCCATTAAATCAATAAATTTTAGGTATGTATTACTAGTTTTTATATAAATATAA
This sequence comes from Torreya grandis, assembly GCA_037957365.1. NCBI lineage: Eukaryota > Viridiplantae > Streptophyta > Pinopsida > Cupressales > Taxaceae > Torreya > Torreya grandis. Next base: position 909,972 of record JARHVA010004417.1, read on the forward strand.
ATATGTTTTTTATAAACATGCATTTCATACTTGGACTAATCAACCTCTACCATATCAAAATTTTTCAAATCATTTCCATCAACCATTGATCGAATTGATATAATATCAAGCCCATTCATGGTGGTCTTCATCCTATCAATAATAATATGTTAGATATGGGAATTTATAAAATAAATATTTTATAATAATGAAATTATAATTATTTCTACCACTTTACTTCCATTCATTTATAATAAAGATTGTTTCAGTGCTTCTCTATTTATTTTTCTACATGCTTAATAAATTAACCTTAGAAAACATGTGATATTAGGAGAATAATCTATCAAATAAAAGATTTTAAAATAGTCCATATTTTTGGATAACTTGTTAATATTTTATTATAATATTTTGGAGCTAACATCTAATTTTTGATTATAGTCTATAGGTGTCATTGATTATTATTTTTCATTTTTTAAAGTAGTTTGATTGTAATGAGATACATATGTTTTGAAAATATAAAATACTTCAAAGGATTAGCTCAATCTATCTTAAACCAACTTAGACTAGCTTTGAATTCCATCAAACTAGTTTTAGAGTCCTTCAGTTTGGCTCTAGAGTTCACCAGTTTGGCTCTGGAGTTACACAAATCATTATAATATCTTGAAAAAAAGACATGTTGAAGCCTATGAATCATTTCAATAATCATGAAAATATATTTGAAGACTAATGTGATAATTTTATTCATGTTTCTATACAAGTTAATTTTGATGCAAGTTGCTCATAAAAAGAAGTTTATGAGTCAAATCAACTTTCTAGTTGATTTTAGTGTTGTAGAGGAAATGGACCAACCACTTCCCAATTTATCATCATTCCATCATGTTATAATTTATTGAAAACTAAAAACATAATTTTTAAAAAAAAAAGTACATAAAGAAAAAAAGGAAAAAAATATAAAATTTAACAATGAAAACTTTTAGACATTGTTGATATTAATTGTTAGAAAACTAGCTTGTTGGCTAGCCTTGTCCTATATAAAAGAGCCTTGATCAGAAAACCATCAAATAGCTAATCAAGGGAAAAAAAGAAACAAAAAATAAGGAAAAAATTGAAAACCAATAGATGGATACTTGTCCCAATCAATAATAAAATTATACCTAATTCACTTTATCTTTCTACTCTCTTACAATATCAAAAAACTTTGGCCACATCAACATATAAGAAGCAACTGAAAACGAGGACTATCACTGAGGTATTTATTTTATTATTTTATTTTTAAATATAGTTGTAAAATTTTAAATTACAAATATGTCCAATTTACATAATTTTTTGAGTGGAGAATAAAAATGGTTTCAAAACAAAAGAGAGAAAAAAAACAAAAGAAAAAATAATGAATCTTCCCATGCATGAGGACACACATAAGTCTAAGAGTGGGAGAGAAGAAAGGAAAATAGTTGAAAACTAGTAAATGATGGTTCTTTTCAAGGGATTACATTATTAATTTCAAAATGTTCTTCTCAAGAATTTCATAAATTTATTATTGAGCTCAAAAGAATGTTCACTGGTATACTTTAGTTTAACTTATATGGTTTTCAATGAGAAATGAGATGATTTAGTTAACTCCTTGAAAAAGAGGAACCAATATTATCAAATATAAATATCTATAAATAAATCAAAGATTATAAAAAAAATAGTGGATTAAAATAAAATAAAATAAAAATATGTACTACTTCTCCATCACATGTTACCAAAATAGAACAAGCTTATGGATATTGATAAATGATGGAAAATGCTAATTTTTGATAGAAAAGGTGAACTAATTTCTACTGATCTAAATGATTGAACAAGATACATCTATATGTAAAATAATAACATGCATGAGTTTTAGTGAGGGATAATAATGAGTCCATAAAATAGTTCATTTTATTAACAAATATCACTAATTTTTTATTTCATAAATCATGTTATAAAAATGGACTTAGATATAGTTTAAGAAATTGTACTTGTTTTAGAATGAAATATAGGATTTGTATCTAGTCATTTATTTATAAGTCATTTCAATATCTATTGTTTTTATTTTATAATAAATTATTGAGAAAAGATGTCAAATTTTATACATGCAAGCTAAAATGAGTCATCAATGAAGATAACAAAGTTTGAACTTCTCAAATACAATATTGGGAATAATCTTCGTATTGCTCCAAAGGTATTTAGTAGATCCAAAGTCTCATGTAAATTATTTTTAAGGTTATTAAGTTAGTATTAATATGGATGTAATATTTATACATGATCATCTAAGGTATATAAACACTTATGTATCAAAAAATAATGACCAAGTGTTTTCATGCTGGTTTATTTGAGGTTTTAGAATGTGAATGTGTAAGGATAGATTTGACAAGCTCTATAAAATAGTAAAAATATTAATTAATAATATATCTAAACATGAAAATACTTTCATATTCAGATTCCTCTCAAAGAATATATAAGTTCAAAAAAATAATTGTCTTAATTTGAGTCCATATAAAAAAGTTATGAGCATTTTAGTGGAGTTTGTTCATGCATAGTCAAAGATCCAGAGTATATCAATCAATCTCTATAATTCATTAGTCCACCTTTGAAATACATCAACCGAGCTCTAGATTTGCTTATATTTGAATATGAGGATGTAAATAATGAATTTTTAGCTTTGGGAGGCTAAAGGAGGCATGAAGGCATGTCTTGAAACTTATTTTACAGTGTTTCTATTTATAGAATGTCAAAAATAGAAACTTTAAAAAATAGATATCAATATTAAAAAGGTTTGAAAATATGAAAATATATAATCAAAAGATGATTTATACCTATTTTTAGAAATTTATTTATAATATTTCTAAAAATAGACATTTCTAATAAGAAAAAATATTTATAGTACTTCAACTACTATGAATGGATCACACGTCAAAATTGTTGGAGGAAACCAAATTTGTTATTTATTATCTCAGAATAAAAATCAATTTCTAAAACTGATTTATTAGTTTGATAATTTTATTAAATTAGTTGCAAATTAATTTATTAGTTTTTAAAAATATTAGTCTAAGTTGTTAGGTTGTTAGTATTATAAAATCAAGTTGTTACTCTTCAAAAATAATTTGTTAAAGAAGTTGTATTATAAATACAACCTACTTATTCATTGTGAGAGTAAAAAAGGTTAGTAGAGTATGATTAGGAGTTAATAAGAGTGAGACTGTGAAGAGTTTAAGCATTTATAGATTGTAAATCACTTTTGAAATAAATTAAGATTTGATGGTCATGAAGATTTAATTGTTGATCTATATCCTATTCCAAATAAGAGAAAGGACCCATTAAATGAAGGAACTAGGATTGATTTTATAGTAATTTTTGTTTTGTGTTGTTATGTAATTATTTCAGCCTTTATTTTAATAAGTGTGGATTGATTAACTAGTATGCATATTATGTGTATGCTTGTTTCAAGTTTATGTTTACATCATTTTCAACATTTCTCTTTCAAGCATTTCATTTTATGTATTTACATTTCTACAATTTAGATTAAGAAGCATTTCTTTTAAAAGTAACTTTGATTTTTGTAAACGTGTTTATTTCAAAGCATTTTTAATTACAACAAGAGTGTTTATTTTACAAGCATTAAAGTGAATTTGCAATCATGAAAGTAGATTAGATATTTAGGGATTAAGTGGTCCAAACCACCCCTAAATAGAAAACTGTTAGTCCTTATCTTTTATACCTTATTGTAGATTGTCATTGGACATCAGCCTTAATTTGATATGACATAAAATAAACTTAGTTGATTAAATAAAATGATTGATGATAATCATAATTTTTTAGTATCATTTTTGGTGTCTTAAATATTTTAGTAAGGTATAAATCATAAGCTAATATTTGATTATAATAACTTCCCATAAATTAAATAAACTTTATAAATAGAGTAAGAGATTTATATGGCAGAGATATTTGAAATAAATCCAATAAAAATTAAGTTAAACATGAGATAAAATTTTAAAAGTGTATTGAATCCACAAATAGGGTTTAAAGAAAGATAAAACTCAACTAGTAGGAAGAACCATTGCCTACCCTATTATTTTAAACCAAGAAGAGAGTGCTCTAATAAAGAACATATCCCATCCATATTTATTAATTTTAGGGAGATTTCAACACATTTTTTTGATCATTTTATATTTGATTTTAAAGTATTATGTCAAGCTTATGACTACCAATAGATAATCAAAAGTTAAAAATATTTTTTTTACACCTAAAAAATCAACTATGAGGTGGTTTATGGTTTTTCAGTCACATTCTATTCATTCATGGGATGAAATAGAAAATATATTTTTTAGAAAAATATCAAGATTCTTTTAGGGTAAAAGAGGAATTCTTTTATATAAAAAAGAAGAAGATGAAATTATAGAAGATTATCTAGACAAATTAATCTTTATCTATATAATATGTGGAAATAAGTTTGATGAAGACCTCAGTAAGATAGTTTTATTAAAAGGATTAGATGATTATTCTCAAGGGTCATTGAACCTAATGAAAAAAAATGATTCAAATAAACTAACTTTCAATAAAATTATTGAAATATGTAGGAATTATTTAAGAATAATTATTAAAAAATAGATAACAATGAAAGGAAATAATGATATATTTAATAAACAAAGAATATTTCCACTTCAATTATTATTTATTACTAATATTATTAGCCATCCTTCATAAAAAAAACAAGAAATAACTATGAGAATTAATGTTATTGACTATTTTAATGTTCAATTATGTTCTAAAAAACATTAACTAGTTCATCACTCACCATCACAAAAATTCCCAATGTAAATGAAAGATCAATCCCTCTCAATGAGAAATCCAATAAAAAATACGACTTTAAATAATTAGAGTAATAATTAACAAGTTGTTTTAAAGATCCCAATCTAACTCTAATTTTTGTTAGACTAACTATAGAGTTTGACACTCTAGCTCAGAAGTCTAGCATACCAACTCAAAAATATGATAGTTTAGTTCTAGAACTTACTAGACTAGTTCTAAAAACTATAACTTTGGAGTATAATACACCTTTTTATGAAAAAAAATCAACCAAATAAAAAACCATTCCTAATGAGACTTATGATCACACACCTCATCTGAGCCCATTAAAATCTCTCATGATTAAATTTGGGGAAGTTAATTCGATCTATTTAGAAACAAAATAAATTATAGCCCCACTATAAAAAGTGTTAAACACAAATAATCGATTGATTGATAGATCAAGAGATTCATAGGAAAGAGATATTTAGAAGAACTCCAAGAAAAATCAAGTTAAACATGGGGAAAATATTAGAAATGTATTGAATCCACAAAAAAGGCTTAGGTAGATAAAGTTCAATTAGTAAAAACTTTGCCTACCCTATTATCTCAAACCAAGAAGAGAGTGATCCAATGAAGAATATATCTTCATCCATATTGCCTAATTTTAGGGGGATGTCATCAGAAGATCTTGATCAGTTTCTATTTGATTCCAAAGTATTATGTCAAGCATATGAGTATCAAATAGATAATCAAAAGTTGAAACTATTTTCTTTTACATTTAAGGAATCAATAATGTGGTGGTTTATGGGTTTGCATAAATATTCCATTAATTCATGGGATGAATGAAAAATGTGTTTTTTGACAAATATCATGTCTCTTTTACGGTAAATGAGGAATTATTCTATATAAAACAAAAAGAAGATGGAATTATAGAAGATTATCTAAACATATTCTTCTTTGTCTATAGAAGATGTGGATATGAGTTTCATGAATATTTTATTAAGATATTTTTTATTAAAAGGATTAGATTATTATGCTTGAGAGTAATTGAATCTAGTGAAAAAGGTGATGCAAATAAAATAATTTTCAATGAAATTATTGAACTATGTAGGAATTATTCAAGAACAACTATTAGAAAATAGAGAATAATGAAAGGAAACAATGATGTATTCAATAAACAAAGAAAGTTTCCACCTCAATTTGTATTTAATACTACTACCATTAGCCGTCCTTCATAAACAAAATATGAAAAAACTATGGAAATTAATGCTATTGACTGTTGTAATGTTTAATTATGTTTAAAAAAAATATTGACTAGGTCATCAATCACCATAACAAAAATTATCAAGAAAAATGAAACTTCAAACCCTCTCAATGAGAAATCTAGTGAAAAATAAGACATTAAATAATTAGAGGAGGAAATGACAAGTTATTTTGACGAGCCCAATTTGACTCTAGATTTTGGTAGACTAGTTCCAGAGTTTGATAGTCTAACTCTGTATCCTAACAGACTATCTCTAGAATATGATAGTTTATCTCCAAAACTTGCTAGACTAGCTCTAAAAACTATCAATATAGATCTAGAGTGTTCTACACTTTCATATGAAGAACAACCAACTAACTCATAAACCACTCCTAATGATACTTATGATCACACACCTCATCTAAGCCCATTGAAATCTCTCATGACTGGATTAGGGGAAGTTAATTCAATCCATATAGAGACAAAATAAATTAAAACCCTACTAGAAAAAGTGTTAAACATAAATAAATGGTTGATTTATGAATAAGAATTTAGTTTTTCAAAATTCTTATAAAGAATATTTAAAGAGAAAAATGATTTGACTAAATGTTATTTTGGATATTTTGAGTGTGAATCCCAGATTGATTATACAAACATAACAAATGTACATAAATAATTAATTGATGAAAAAGGAAGCATGAAAGTGATACTTGTTGTATAAAGAAAATAATGGCCATTAAAACAAAAAATTTCAAGATTTATTATTGATTTTCATATAAATATGAATATGTTTCCTATAAACATGCATTTCATACTTGGACTAATTGACCTCTACCATATTAATTTTTTTTAAATCATTTCCATCAGCCATTCATCCAATTAATTTAATATCAAACCCATTAATGGTGGCCTCCATGCCACCATTAATAATGTGTTAGATATGAGAATCTAGAATAACTATTATATAATAACGAAATAATAATTGTTTCCACGACTTTAATTCTATCCATTTGTAATAAAGGTTGTTTCAGTGTTTATTTATTTTTTATGCATTCTTAATCATGTAACTTTATTAAACATGTGATATTAGGATATTAAGATATCAGATAAAATGTTTTAAAATAGTTCATGTTTTTTGACATGTTAATATTTTATTATAATCTTTTAGAGCTAATATTTGATGTTTAAGTATAGTTTAAATGTATCACTAATCATTCTTTTCAATTTGTTCAAGTAGATTGGTTTAAATAAGATATATATGTTTTGATAAGATAAAATACTTCATATAATTAGATCAAGCCATCATAAACCAACTTAGACTATCATTGGAGTCCATTAGACTAGTTCTGGTGTCCATTAGTTTAGCTCCAAAGTTTAGCAATCTGATTTTAGAGTTACACAAATAAATATAGGAGCTTGAAAAAAATATTTTTAAGCCTATGCATCATTGAAATAATAATGTAAATCTATTTGAAGATTAATGTGAGACTTTTCTTCATATTTTTACATAAGATAATTTTAATGTAAATGGATCATAAAGATTAAAATCATTTTTTAGTTTATTTCAGTGTTATAGAAGATATGGAACAATCGCTTCCTAATTTATCATCATGTTATTATTTATTATAAAGTAAAAAAAAAACAAAAAACAAAAAATAAAAAAAAGAACAAAAATAAAAAAAGGAAAAAACTAAAAAATTAAAAATGAAAACTTTTGAGTATTGTTAACAATCATGGTTAGAAAACTAGCTTATTGGCTTGTCATGTATTATTCAAAACATACTTGATTAAAAAACCAACAAATGGTTGATCAAGGGTTAAAAAAGAGTCAAAAAAAGAAGGGAAAATTTTAAAACCAACAAATATCTACTTTTCCCAATCAATAATAAAGTTATACCTGATTCACTTTGTCTTTTTACTCTCTTTTAGCATTGCAAAATTTTGATCACATCAGCATGGAGAAAAAAAATGACAACTAGGAGTATGTCTGAAGTATTTATTCTATTATTTTATTTTTAAATATAATTATAAGTTTTTAAGTTAAAAATAGGTCCATTTGACACAAATTTTTGAGTAGAGAACAAAAATTGTTTAAAAAAAGAGAGAGAAAAAATAAAAAACAAAAGAAAAAATAATCTCCCTATGTATGAGGACATGCATCAGCCTAAGTGTGGGAAAGAAGAGAGGAAAAAAGTTGAAAACTAATAAATGGTGGATATTTTCAAAATATTACATTATTGATTTCAAAATTTTATTCTCAAACATTTCATAAATGTATTGAGTTCAAAATAATGTTTATTAGTATACTTAAGTTCAATTTATATGATTTTTAATAAGAAATGAGATGATCTAGTTAACTCTTTGAAAAAGAGTAGGTAATATTCTCAATTGTGTGTGTGTGTGTGTGTGTGTGTGTGTGTGTGTGTGTGTGTGTGTGTGTGTGTGTGTGTGTGTGTGTGTGTGTTATAGATAACACACACACACACACACACACACACACACACACACACACACACACACACACACACACACACACACACACACACACACACACACACACACACACACACACACACACACACACACACACACACACACACACACACAGTGTGCACGCGTGCGCACGCGTGTGTGTGTGTATACACACACACACACACACACATCTATATCTATCAATAAAGTAAAGATCACAAAAAGAGTGGATCAAAATAAAATAAAAATCTGCACTATTCCATTATAGGCTATCAAAATAGAACAAGCTTATGAATATTGAAAAAATATAGAAAATGTTGGTTTTTTGATAGAATAAGTGGATTGATTTTACCGAAGTGAATGATTGAGTAATGAAATGAATTATTATAAAGGTAAATAAAACAATAGGCACAATTCTTATGAAATAATACTCTATATTTATCATATTGAATAATTGAAATAATTAAAAACCATACATAAATAAACCTCATCTCATAATTAGAGTTGACATGGAAAATTTTAAAATCTTAAAAAAAAAAAACACGACCTATTATTTTTAATAAATTTTGCATGCTGGAATGGACAAATCTAACCTATCAAGTGAATTTTAATTAAAGTTCACGTCTATAATATATAATTTTTAAAAATAGAAAAAACTAGAAAAAATATTAAAATGTATTTTTAGAAACTTAGATGGTCATGTATGGCCTTCAAAAAATATTCAAAACATATATAAATAGATAGGGAAGGTTATGGCTACACCAATATTTTTGAGATGATTATTTTGGCATGAAGGAGAGTTCAAATGGAAGCACAAATCAATAGTTATGGATTCTAGAAAATTGGTCTCATTTTTTGCATTATTGAACAAGCTAAATATACATAGAGAAAAATAACATGCATGAATTTAAGTGTATGAGATCGATGAGTCCATAAAATAGCTTATTATATCAACAAATGACATGATTTTCTATTTCATAAATCATATTTTAAAATATAGAATATGTATCTACTCTATTATTTAGAAATCATTGTAGTATCCATTATTTTTCTTTTCTAGAAAAAGTTAGGAAAATATGTTTAATGTTATACATGTAGGCTAAGATGAGTCATCAAGGAATATAGTAATGTTTAAACTCCTCAAATATAAAATCAAGAATAATCTTTATATATCTTTGAAGATCTTCAGTAGCTTTTAAGTCTCATGTAAATAATATTTAATATTATTAAATTAATATTGATATGGATGTAATATTTATGTACGATCATCTAAGACATATAAACACCTTTGTATAAACCAAAAACAAGTCATGTGTTTTTGTGTTGGTTTGTTTGATATTTTAGTATGTGAAAGTGTATGGACAAATTTGATAGACTTTACAAAATAGTAAAACTAGTCATTAAGAACATCTATAAATATGAATTTAATTTTATATTCAGTTTCTTCTCAAAAAAATAGATAATTCCAAAATAAGAATAATATTTATTTGAACTTGTATTGAAAATTTATGAGAATTTTAGTGGGTTTTGTTCATGCATGGTCAAAGCTCTAGAGTTCATCAGTCTAGCTCCAGAGTTCATTAGTATAGTTCCATAATACATCAACTAAGCTCTAGAGTTAATTAGATTTGAGTTCAAGGATACAAAAAATGAATTTTGAGGTTGGAGAGGCTAAATAAGACATGAAGGCATGTCTTGGAACTTATTTTATAGTGTTTCTATTTATAGAATGTAAAAAATAGAAAATTTTAAAAATAGACATCAACACTACAAAAGTATGTAACTTTGGAAGCATGTAAGAGAAATATGATTGCTACCTATTTTTAGACATCTATTTACGGTGTTTATAAAAATATAATTTTTTAATAAAGTAATATATTTATATTACTTCAACTATTATGAATATCTCACATGTTAAATATTTTGAAGGAAACTAAATTTGTTATTTTTTATCCTATAATAAAAATCAATTTTTAAAACTGATTTTTTAGTTTATTAGAATAAGAATCTGAGTTGTTAGGTTTTTAAGATTATAAAATCAAGTTATTACTCTCCAATAATAATTTATTAAATAAGTTTTATTATAAATACAACCTTCTTATTCATTGTGAGAGTTAAAAACATTAGTAAAGTGTGATTAATATTTAATAAGAGTTATATTAAGCATGGATTAAAATTTTTTAGATTGTAAATAACTTCTTAAATTAATAACAATTTGATGTTCATGAAGATTTAAGTGTTGATCTACATCCTATTCTAAGGAAGAGCAAGGGCTCAATCAACCAAATAACTAAGATTAATTTTATGGTAATATGTTATATGTTGTTTAATTATTTCAATATTTATGTTAATAAGTGTGGATTGATCAAATTTTAGGTCTTTTGTATGTTTGATTATTTCAATTTTATGTTTACATCATTTTTACAATTTTTTTTCAAGTATTTCATTTTCTATATTTTTGTAATTTAGATTAAGGAGTGTTTTTTTTATTTTTTATTTTTAATTTCTGAAAATGTGTTTATTTAAAAATGTTTTCAATTAAAAAAAGAGTGTTTATTTAAAAATAATTAAAGTATATTTATATTCATGCAAGTAGATTCAATCTTTATGGATTAAGTGATATAAACCTCCACCAAACAGATAATTATTAGTCCTTATCCTTTCTACCCTATTGTAGACTACCATTTGAAATTAGCCCAAGTTTGATATCACATAAATTGATCTTAGTTAATTAAATAAAGTGATTGATGACATCCAAATTTTTTTGGCACTGTTGCTAGATACTTTAAGGTGTTAGATATAAATCATAAGTTGACAGGTGATTACAACTTCTCATAAATTAAAGAAACTTTTTGAATAGATAAAGAGATTCATAATGAAGATATATTTAGAATAATCCCAAGAAAAATAAAGTTAAACATGAGAGAAAATATTATAAAAGTATTATATCCATAAAAGAGGCTTAGTGAAGATAGAGCTCAACCAATAAGAACCTTTATCTACCCTATTATCTTAAATAAATAAGAAATTACTCTAATAAAAAACATATCTCCATCCATATTATCTAATTTTAGAGAGATGTCAATAAAAGGTCTTAATCAATTTCTATTTGATTTTAAAGTATTATGTCAAGCCTTTGACTACTAAACAAATAATCAAAAGATGAAACTATTTCCTTTTACATTTAAAGAATCAGTTATAAGGTGGTTTATGGGTTTTCAACCACATTCCATTAATTCATGGGATGACTATGAAAATGTATTTTAAGACAATTATCATAACTCTTTTAGGGTAAAGGAGGAACTATTATATATAAATAAAAAAAGATAAAATTATAGAAGATTATCTAGATAAATTATTATTTGTCTATATAAGTTGTGGATATGAGTTTGATGAAGGCATCAACAAAATAGTTTTCTTAAAATTATTACATGATTATGTTTGAGAGGCATTGAACCTAATGCCAAAAGATGATATAAATAAACTAAATTTCATTGAAATTATTAAATTGTGTAAGAATTATTGAATAAAAACTATTAGAAAGCATAGAATAATGAAAGGAAATAATGATGTATTCAACCAACAAATAAGGTTTCCACCTCAATCAATATTTATTCCTACTCTCACTAGCCAGTCTTCAAAAACCAAACAAAAAATAACTATGAGAATTAATGTTATTGACTATTGTAATGTTTAGTTATGTTCAAAAAAAATATTGACAATTTCATCACTCATCATCATAAAAATTATGAAGGTAAATGAAGGTTCACACCCTATCAATGAAAAATATAATGAAGAAGAATAAATTCAATAATTAGAGGAGGAATGGGAAATTTATTTTGAAGACCCCATTATAACTTTGGATTCTATCAGATTAGCTCTGGAGTTTGACTATCTAGCTTTGAAATTTAACAAACTAGCTCTAGAATTTGATTGTTTGGCTCAAGAACTTATTAGACTAGCTCTAAACACTATTAGTATAACTTTGGAGTAGGCTACACCTTCCTCTAAAGAATAATCAATCAACACATAAACTAATCTTAATGAGATTTATGATAACATATCTCATCTAAACAAATTGAAATATATCATGACTAAATTTGGGGAAGTTAATTCAACCCATCTAGAGACAAAATAAATTACAATTCAACTAGAAAAAGTGTTAAAAGTAAATAGTTGGTTGATTGATGAACAATAAATCATAATTTTAAAATTATTATAAATAATATTTAAAGATAAAAATGATTTGACTAAATTTTGTTTTGGATTTTTTGAGTGTGAATGTCAGGTTGATTGTACAAACACAATCAATATACACAAATAATCAATTTATGAAAAAATAAACATTAAAGTGATACTTGTTATCCAAATAAAATCATAGTCATTATATAAAGAAATTTATGGTATGTATTACTAGTTTTCATATAAATATGAATATGTTTTTTATAAACATGCATTTCATACTTGGACTAATTGATCTCTACCATATTAAAATTTATCAAATGATTTCCATCAACCATTCATCCAATTGTTGCAATATTAAGCCCATTCATGGTGCCATCCAACCCACCAATAATAATATGTTAAATATGAGAATTTTTAAAATAAATATCATATAATAATGAAATAATAATTATTTCCACCTCTTTATTTCTATCCATTTTTAATAAAAGTTATTTCAATGTTTTTCCATTTCTTTTTTATGCATGTTTAATAAATTAATCTTAGTAAACATGTGATATCAAGATATTTAGATATTAGATAAAATATTTTAAAATATTCCATGTTTTTAGACAATTTTTTAATCTTTTGTTATAATCTTTTGAAGCTAATGTTTGATGTTTGAGTATAGTATGTAGGTATCACTGGTCATTATTTTTAGTTTGAGAAAGTAGTTTGGTTGAAATGAGATACATATATTTTTAAAATATAAAATACTTTAAATAATTAGCTCAATCCATCATGGATCAACTCATAATAGTTTCAAAGTCCATCATACTCACTCTAGATTCCATCAGTCTAATTTCAGAGTTCACTAGTTTGGCTTTGGAGTTACACAAACCAATACATGAGCTTGAAAAAAGATATTTTAAAGCCTATGAATCATTAAAATAATCATGAATTTTTTTTTGAATACTAATGTAAAACTTTTTTCATGTTTTTACACAAGCTAATTTAAATGCAAATAGCTCATAAAAAGAAGGTTATGATTAAAATCAACTTTCTAGTTGATTTCAATGTTATAGAGGAAATAGAATAACCACTTCCCAATTTATCATCTTTGCATCATGTTATCATTTGTTTAAAAAAAATAAAAATAAAAATAAAAATTTAACAATGAAAATCTTTGAGCATTATTGACATTCATGGTTAGAAAACTAGCTTGCTAGTTGGCCATGTAATGTACAAAATAACCTTGATCATAAAAGAAAAAAATGGTTTATTAAGGGAAAAAAAGAAATAAAAAAGGAAGGGAAAAGTTAAAAACCAATAGATAACTATTTTTATCAATCAAAAATAAAGTTTTTTTTGATACACTTTTTTATACTCTCTTTTAACATCATATAACTTTGGCCACATCAGCATGGTAGTAACAACTAATAACTAGGAGTATGACCAGGGTATTTATTCTATTATTTTATTTCTAAATATAGTTATAAGTTTTTAAATTACAAATAGGTCCACTTGAGATAATTTTTTGAGTAGATAATATAAATGGTATCAAAAAATAAAAGAGAGAAAAAATAAAATAAAAATAAAAAATGAAGAATCTCCCCATGCATCAGTCAAAGTGTGGGAAAGAAGAGAGGAAAATAGTCAAAACCAGTAAATGACAACTCTTTTTAAAGGATTATAATGCTTATTTCAAAATAATATTCTCAAACATTTCATAAATGTATTATTGAGCTCAAAAAAATGTTAATTGGTATACTTTAATTCAACTTATATGGTTTTCAATAAGAAATGAAATGATTTAGCTAGCTCCTTAGAAAATAGGAGCCAATATTATAAAATACAAATATATATCAATAAAGTAAATATGATCACAAAAAGAGTGGATCAAAAGAAAATAAAATTTTGCATTACAATCTATCATAGGCTACCAAAATAGAACAAGCTTATGACTATCAAGAAAAGATGGAAAATGTTGATTTTTTGATGGAACAAGTGGACTAATTTCTACTGAATTAAATCATTAAACAAGTTATATCTACATGAAATAAATAATATGCATGAGGACATGCATGATTCTAATTATGGGAGAATGACGAGTTTATAAAATGACTCATTATATCAATATATGACACTATTTTCTATTTCATAAATCATGTTTTAAAAGTGAACTTAGATGTAGTTTAAGAACTTGTACTTATTTTAAAATGAAATATAAGATATGTATCTAGTCTATTCTTTAGAAGTCATTATAGTCTCCATTGTTTCTATTTTATAATAAATTAATGGGAAAAGATGTCAAATGTTATACATGTAGGCTGAAATGAGTCGTCAAAAAAGATAGCAAAGTTTTAACTTCTCAAATACAAAATAAAGAACAATTTTTATATACCTTTGAAGATATTTAATATCTTCAGAGTCTCATGTAAATCATATTAAATATTATGTATTTGATAATGACATGGATATAATATTTATGCATGATCATCTAAGGCATAAGAACACCTTTGTATCAATAAAAAATAGGTCATATATTTTTGTGTTGGTTTATTTGATGTTTAAGTATGTGAATGTGTAAGGATATATTTAAAATGATTTGTAAAAAAATAAAAATAGTCATAAAGAACATATTTAAATATGAGTCTAATTTTATATTCATATTCCTGTCAAATAAATAGATAAGTTTAAAAAAAGAATCATCTTGATTTGAGCTCGCATGCAAAAGTTATGAGTATTTTAGGGGGGTATTTTAATACACTTATGAAGCTTTGAAGTTCATCAATCTAGATTTAGAGTCTATTAGTCGAGCTCTAAAATATATCAACTAAGATCCAAAGTTTTTTATATTTGTGTTTGAGGATGTAAAGAATGATTTTTTAGGTTTGGGAGGCTAAAGGAGACATGAAGGCATGTCTTAGAACTTGTTTTATAGTGTTACTATTTATAGAATGCCAAAAATATAAAATTCTAAAAATAAACATCAACACTAATTTTTTTTGCAACTATGAAAACATGTAAGCAAAAGATGATTGCTACCTATTTTAGACATATATTTATGGTGTTTTTAAAAATAACATTTATAATAAGGCAATATATTTATAGTACTTTAACTACTACACATATTTCATACCTCAAAATTGTTTGAGGAATCTAAATTTGTTATTTACTATCTTAGAATAAAAATCAAATTTTAAATTTAATTTGTTAGTTTTTTGAGGTTAGTAAATTAGTTCCAAACTAATTTATTAGTTTTTTAGAAAAAAAATCTGAGTTTCTAGGTTGTTATGATTAGAAAATTAAATTGTTACTCTCCAACAATAATTTGTTAAAGAAGTTATATTATAAATACAACCTTCTTATTCAATGTGAGAGTTAACAATGTTAGTAGAGTGTGACTAGGAGTTAATAAGAGTTATATTAAGCATGGATTAAGCATTTTTAGATTGTAAAGTACTTATAAAATTAATGAATATTTTAATATTCACTAATATTTAAATGTTGATCTACATCCTATTCCAAGGAAGAGCAAGGGCTCACTCAACCAAGGAACAAATATTTTTTTTATGATATTTTATGTTGTGTGTTTTTGTTTAATTATTTCAGTCTTTATGTTAATAACTATGGATTGATTAACTTGTAGGTATTTTATGTGTATAATTTTTTCAAGTTTATGTTTACATCATTTTTAGCATTTTTTTTCAAGCATTTCATTTCTCGCATTTACATTTTTGTAATTTAGATTAAGGATTGTTTATTTTCAATTTCTATAAATGTGTTTGTTTCAAAACATTTTCAATTACATCAAGAATGCTAATTTCATAAGCATTAAAGTATATTTTAATTCACGTAAGTAAATTAGATCTTTAGGGATTAAGTGATCCAAACCACCACCAAACAAATAATTATTAGTCCCTGTCCTTTATATGTTATTATAGACTATCATTAGACATTGGTCCTAGTTTGATATGACATTAATTAAAATTAATTGATTAAATAAAGGAATTTATGACACCCATCATTTTTTGGCACCGTTTCCAGAGATGTCAAGGTGTTAGTAAGGTATAAATCATAAGTTGAAAGTTGATTATAATAAATTCCCATGAATTAAATAAATTTTATGAATAGAGTAAAATATTTATAGGGAAGAGATATTCAAATTAACCTCAATAAAAATCAAATTAAACATGGGATAAAATATTAAACTAAACTAGTACGAATAACCTTTGCCTACCCTATTATTTTAACTGTAGAAGTACATATTCCCATCCATATGGATTAATTTTATAGGGATATCAATAGAATATCTTGATATGATTATATTTAATTTCAAAGTATTATGTCAAGACTATAACTACCAAACAAATAATCAAAATTTGAAACTATTTTCTTTTAAACCTAAGGAATCAAATATGAGGTGGTTTATGGGTTTACAGTCACATTCTATTCATTCATGAGATGAAATATAAAATATATTTTTGGAAAAATATTATGATTATTATAGGGTAAAGAAATATTTCTTCTATATAAAACAAAAAAAAAGATGAAATTATAGAAGATTATCTAGACAATTTATTTTTTATTTATAGAAGATGTGGATATGAGTTTGATGAAGACCTCAATAAGATAGTTTTATTAAAAGGATTAGGTGATTATGATCAAGATTAATTTAACCTAATGAGAAAATATGATGAAAATAAACTAAATTTCAATGAAATTATTGAACTATGTAGAAATTATTTAAGAACAACTATTAGAAAGTAGAGAATAACAAAGGAAATAATGATATATTTAATCAACAAAGAATATTTAGACCTCAATCAGTATTTATTACTACTCTAACTATCTAAACTTCATAAACCAAACAAGAAATAACTATGAAAATTAATTTTATTGTTTTTTGTAATGTTTAGTTATGTTCAAAAAAATATTGACTAGGTCATCACTCACCATCACAAAAATTACCAATGCAAATGAAAGTTCAAATGCTATCAATGGGAAATCCAATAAAAAATAAAAAATTCAAGAATTAGAGGAGGAATTTAAAATTTGTTTTGAAGAGCTCAGTCTAACTCCAGATTCTATCAGAGTAACTTTGGAGTTTGACACTCTAGCTCTATATTCTAACATAATAGCTCTAGAATTTGATAGTTTGGCTTCAAAACCTATTAGAATAGATTTGGAAACTATCAATATAGTTTAAGAGTATGCTATACCTTGTGAAGAAAAACAAACCAACTCAGAAACCACTCCTAATGAGATTGATGATCACACACCTCATCTGAGCCCATTGAAATCTCTCATGACTGAAATTAAGGAATCTATTTTAATCCATTTAAAGACAAAATAAATTTCAACCCAACCAAAAAAAGTGTTAAACATAAATAGTTGGTTGATTGATGAATAAGAAATCATAATAACACAATTATTAAAAATAATATTAAAATATAAAAATGATTTGACTAAATATTATTTTGGAGATTTTGAGTGTGAATACCAAGTTGATTATACAAACACAATCAACGTACATAAAGAATCAATGGATGAAAAAAGAAGCATGAAAGTGATACTTGTTGTCCAAAGAAAACCATGGCTGTTAAATAAAAAAAAAGGTATGTATTATTAGTTTGCATATAAATATGAATATGTTTCCTATAAATATACATTTCATGTTTGGACTAATTAACCTTTACCATATCAAAAATTGTCAAATCCTTTCGGTGAACCATTCATAAAATTGATGCAATATCAAGTCCATTCATAGTGGCCTCCACCCCTGCATTAATAATATGTTAGATATGTGAATTTTCAAAATAAATATTAAATAATAATGAATGGTAAATGTCTCCACCTCTTTGCTTCCATATATTTATAATAAAGGTTGTTTTAGTGTTTCTCCATTTAATTTTTATGCATGTTTAATCTAGTAACCCTAGAAAACATGTGATATTAGGAGATTGATATATCAGATAAAAGTTTTTAAAATAATCCATGTTTTTGGATAGCTTATTAATATTTTTATATAATATTTTGGAGTTAACATTTGATGTTTGAGTATATTCTACAGTTTTCATCGATCATTCTTTTTATTTTTTTAAAGCATATTGGTTGCAACACAATACATATATTTTGACAAGATAAAATATTTTAGAGGAACAACTCAGACTAGCTTTGAGCTCCATCATTTTAGCTATAGAGTTCACCAGTCTAGGTCTAGAGTTTCACAAACTAGTATAAAAGCTTAACAAAAGATAAGTTAAAGCTTATGCATCATTTCAAGAATCATGCAAATATATTTGAAGACTAATGTGAAAGTTTTCTTCATGTTTTTACACAAGCTGATTTTTATATAGATATCTCATAAAAAGAATACATTTATAAGGAAAATTAATTTTCTAGTTGATTTTAGTGTTGTAGAAGAAATAAAATAACCACTTCCCAATTTCTCATCATTTCATTATGTTATCATTTCTTGAAAAGTAAAACAAATGTAAAAAAATGAAAAAAATTAAAAAAGAAAAAAGAAGGAAAAAAATAAAAAAATTAACAATAAAAATCTTTGAGCATTGTTGACATTCATGGTTTAAAAACTAGCTTTCTATCTGGCCATGTACTATATAAAAGATTCTTGATCAGAAAACCAACAAATGATGGATCAAGGGCAAAAAAATAAATAAAAAAAGAAGGTAAAAGTTGAAAACCAACAAATGGATGCTTTTTCCAATCAATAATAAAGTTTTACCTTATTTATTTTACCTTTTTACTCTCTTTCAACATCACATAACTTTGTCCACATCAACATGGAGGAGGAAACTAACAACTAGGAGTATGATTGAGGTATTTATTCTATTATTTTATTTCTCAATATAGTTATATTTTTTTTACTTAAAAATAGGGCCACTTGACATAATTTTTTGAGTAGAGAATATAAATAGTTTAAAAAATAAAGAGAGAGATAGAAAAAATAAAAAAAACCATGCATGAGGACATGTGCCAATCTAAGTGTGGGAGAGAAGAGATCAAAAGAGTTGAAAAATAGTAAATGGTGTCTCTTTTCCAAGGATTACATTGTTGATTTAAAAATGTTCTTTTCAAATATTTAGTATATGTATTTTTGAGTTTAAAATAGTGTTTATTGGTATACTTCATTTCAATTTATATGGTTTTCAATAAAAAATGAGATGATTTAGCTAACTCCTTGAAAAAGAGGAGCAAATATTCTCAAATACATATATCTATCAATAAAGAAAAGATGATAAAAAAAAGAGTGGATAATATGAAAATGAAAATTTACATTACTTATCCATCATAGGCTACCAAAATATAAAAATTTTATGAATATTGAGAAAATATGAAAAATGTTAGGTTTTTGATAGAATATGTGGACTAATTTCTACTAAATTGAATGATTAAATAAACTACATCTACATATAAATAAATAATATGCATGAGGACATGTATGAGTTTAAGTGTGGGAAAATGATGAGTAAATAAAATGGCTCATTATATCAATAAATGACACCATTTTTTATTTCATAAATCATATTCTGAAAGGGGACTAAGATGTAGTTTATAAGAACTTGTTCTTGTTATAGAATGAGATATAAAATATGTATATAGTATATTCATTAGAATTCATTACAATATTCATTGTTTACATTTTATAAAACAATATTGGAAAAAGATAAGAAATATTATATATGCAAGTTGAAATGAGTCATCGATGAAGATATCGATGTTTAAAATTCTCAAATACAAAATCAGGAATAATATTTATATAGCTCCAAATATCTTTAGTAACAATAGAGTCTCATGTAAATCATCTTCAAGATTATTTAGATACTATTGATATGGATGTAATATTTATACATAATCATATAAGACATACAAATAATTTTATATCAATAAAAAAAAGGTCATGTATTTTTGTGTTGGTTTGTTTGATATTCTAGTATGTGAATGTGTAAGGAAAAATTTGACAAGATATATAAAATAGTAAATACAATCATCAATAACATATCAATACATGAATCTAATTTAATAATTAAATTATTTTAAAAAAATAGACAAGTATAAAAAATAATCATCTTGATTATAGATCTTATGTAAAGGTTATGAGAATTTTAGTGGGCTTTATTCATGCACAATCAAAGCTCCAAAGTTCATCAATATAGTTTTGGAGTTCATCACTCCAACTGCAAAATATATCAATCAAGCTCTAAAGTTGTTCATATTTGAGTCTAAGGATAAAAAGAATGAATTTTTAGGTTTATGGGGCTAAATGAAGCATGACGGCATGTATTAAAACTTATTTTACAATGTTTCTATTTATAGAATGTCAAAAATAGAAACTTTTAAAAATAGACATCAACACTACAAAGGTCTATCAATGTGGAAACATGTAAAAAAAATATGATTGTTACCTATTTTTAAACATCTATTTATAGTGTTCCCAAAATATGCATTTCTAATAAGGTAAGATATTTATATTACTTCAACTA
The DNA here is from genome assembly GCA_037957365.1 of Torreya grandis. Taxonomy (NCBI): domain Eukaryota; kingdom Viridiplantae; phylum Streptophyta; class Pinopsida; order Cupressales; family Taxaceae; genus Torreya; species Torreya grandis. Next base: position 931,146 of record JARHVA010004417.1, read on the forward strand.
CTATGAATATCTCACACATCAAAATTGTTGAAGGAAACTAAATTTGTTATCTTAGAGTAAAAAATAGTTTCTAAAATTGATTTGTTAGTTTGTTGAGATTAGTAAATTAGTTCCAAACTAATTTTTTAGTTTGTTAGAATAATAATCTAAGTTTTTAGGTTGTTAGAATTAGAAAATAAAGTTGTTACTCTCAAACAATAATTTGGTAAAAAAGTTATATTATAAATACAACATTCTTATTCATTGTGAGAGTTAATAAAGTTAGTTAAGTGTCATGAGAAGTTAATAATAGGTAGAATAAGTATTAATTAAGAATTTAAAAATTGTAAATAACTTATTAAATTAATGAATATTTTATATCCATGAATATTTAAGTGTTGATCTACATCTTATTCCAAGGAAGAGTAAGGACCCACTCAATCAAGGAACTAGGATTACTTTTATAATATTTTATGTTGTGTGTTATTATTTATTTCAGTCTTTATGTTAATAAATGTGGATTGATTAAATTATAGGTATTTTTTGTGTATGCTTGTTCCATGTTAATTTTTATGTCATTTTTTATCATTTCTCTTTCAATAATTTCATTTTTGATATTTACAATTATGCAATCTTGATTAAGGAGTGTTTATCAAAGAGCAATTTTAATTTATACAAATATGTTCATTTAAAAATGTTTTCAATTAAAACAAGGGTTTTTATTTTATAAGCACTAAATTAGATTTATATTCATGCAAGTAGATTAGATATTTAGGGATTAATTGATCCAAACCACCCCCAAATAGACATTTATTAGTCCTTGTCCTTTATAAATTACTATAGATTATCATTGGACACTGGCCCTAGTTTGATATGAAATCAAATAAAATCAATTTATTAAATTATGGGATTGATGACACCCATCAAATATTTTAATTTATACGATTTATTTTTTGTGTAATTTGACTTTCCACTTTCTCAGTTGAAAACTAGATCATCATAATCTTATTTTTTTAGGTAAATCCATTATTAGGTCATCAATTATTTAACCAATGTATTTAATTTGACTTTCCTTCCTCAAGTCTAACCTCATCATATTTTATTTATCCTTATGTTGATGTGGGTTTTATGCACACCATGAAATATTTTGAGATATCTTGTAAAGCTTTAAGATCAGTGAAAAAATTCACTCCAAGATAAGAGCTGTAAAGTATTCAATTTTTTAAATAACTAGGTGGTGGGATAACATTGATCAATGGGTTATTTATCTCAGATGGTTTAGATGTATGTAATATAAAATAAACCAAATTTTACTTGAGATGGCTAGGTGGATTCTAACATAAGGTGGGAAAAATCAAAAGAAACTCTAAAATGAGGGGAGGTTAAGGATAAAAATAAAGTTTGTGAACCAAAGACATATGACACCTTTCTAAACTAGATCCTGCACTATAGAATGGCCAATTATGAACTAATGTCTACTAAAATTTATTATTATTATTACACAAAATAGATAAATACAGTTAGGAGTCTAAGGAAATAAATAAATATTAATACTCATACTCAAAGGTTGTTATTGATGTGTGATTGAAATTGTACATATTCAAATGGATATTATGATTATTAAACACAAAATTATTAAAATTAATTATTTTAAAATATAAATAAATGTATTGAGAAACACTTTTATACAACCCAAAAATTGAAATACTATAATTATGGAACTTATTCAATGAATCACAAGTTTGGATAAGAATAAAGAATACACATCAATATAAACTTGTAGAACAATATTTAGAATTTATTATTCACCTTAATAGAAAAAAATTATCCTCCCTTTAGAATGAAGAGGTTAAAAAAATATATATTATTTTGGAGGGGTTACCTCATCCTCCAAACAATGTCTAATTTTGCATTTTTGATTATAGACTCAAGAGTCAAAATTCATGTGGAATATGCATGTATAGGATATTCATAAAACAATTGTACAAAATTGCATGATCATAATATAATTACATTTATATGCATAAAAATAGAACATAGACACAAGTCTCATTATATTATAATATCTACACACACACACACACACACACGCACACACACACACACACACACACACACACACACACACACACACGGTGCCAACTTGGCATTATTATAAGATGAAATTAATTGGATGTTTAGTGTAATTAGAAAAATATACTAAGACTTTTCATGTGAAGAATTAATCTAAGTGGGAACAATAGGGATATTCACCATATGTGAACTAGCAGTTAAGGATGAGTACCTAAATAAAAAAATGGTAATGTATTTTACATTATAGTAACAGTCTCCTTAGCAGCCATGAGTTGTTTCTATAGTGCATATACAGTGTCAAACTCAACATTGTTAATAAATTTTTTTAGCATGGATGGCTTGTATATTGATGTGATTTCATCCATTATCCTCTTGTGATCAGCTTATAATGTTTTGAATTTAGCTTTAAGGGCCTATGTATTAGTTATCTAGTCCTTTGTAATATTGATTAGCTAAAAAATATCTTCACTGGTCTTATATACCATACCTTTTACCTCAATCTTGAATATTTCAATAAAGGCTTTGAGTAACCCTTTAAAATTGGGCTTATTTACCAATTTACGTATAGAGATAATTACACCTATAACCCTCATATCCTTTAAACCTTCTATGGCCGCTCTTTCTCAGCTCACATACTAGGCTATCAAAGACTTTATCTACTAGTGCTAATTAAAGGCACTATCTATTTTAGAAATCACATAATTTAAGACCTAAGAAACATCTTGAGTAGTCATTAAATTTAAATGAAAATAAGAACTATTTATTGCATAGGATACCAAAAATTTAAGACTCTTTTATGATTCCTTCAATTATTTCCATAAGGTTAATAACCTTCCCCAATGAGGTTGGGACTCACACCTTGAAGTCCTTATTGTGTTTAGAATATTAAATTATTTATTTTATATGCTCTAAACATTCTCCACTATCTCTCTTGGAGATTGAATATTCTTCCTCTACAAAAGCCTTTGTCTAGCCTGGTCTTGGATCATATACATTCCTTCTTAGCCTCCCCTATCAAGTCCATAAAAGCACATCAATATTATTAATATTCATCATGGCCATTGGGGTTTATTTTATATTTATTTTCTAAGGGAAAAAAATTATCCCTTGATCTAGTATTATTTTATACCCTCTCATTTCTATTGCCTTCCTTTTCCTCATCCTCATAATAATGTTATATTACTTTTCAAAACATGTATATTATAAAAAATTCTATGAGGACCAAGCCCATTCTATTTTTATTTCACTTTTAGGACTCTATGAACCAATAAGGGAAAATTAATTATGATTCTTCTTTAGGATGAGTGGTCTTTGTAGATGTGGAAGGTGGGATGGATCTTGGTGTAAGCATTAAGGTAATTATTTATATAGGTAGCTGAAGAGGTGGCTGACTAACCTCGCTTCATCTTGAGATATATCTTTGATGTGTAGTCTCTACCACATACCTTGTCTATCTAGGAGTCTTTGAGATGGTCATAATGGAAGACATAGTATAAGTGGATTAGGGAATAGATAAGCCCAATTAGGTAGATGGACTTGAGGGTCTAGGTGGTGCTCATGTATCAAAAATGGAAATACTCACTGAGTTATCAAAATGGATCTTCCTTCTAGGGCTTGGGTTTGGTCACTATTGAAGCTATAGTTGAAATAATTTAAAAATGAAATGAACTCAAAGTTTGTGGCCTAGTTCCCTCATTATTGGCATGGGCATACAATGGATTAGTTTTTAAAAAAATATTATTGTAATAACTCATATGGATAGAGGGATGAAACTGGTGGTCTAGTAGATTGAAAATCAACAACACTAGTGTTTATAATTATATATGATAGGTGAAAGAAGGCACTAACTTATTAAGGGCCTAATTTCCTTATTTATTAAGAGTATTTTAACCTTTGTAGAGGATGGTCTATCTTCTAACTCCCTAATTTCCTCAGGCTTAATATTATCTCCTATTTAAATTATTTTAATTTTAACCCTTTGTTCTTATTATTCCATGATCTTTAGTTCCTCTTCTTCCTCATCAAAAAAATAATATACCAATGAGACTACCTCTTATTTTTCTTATTTTGATTCCTCATAAAGAGGACCTACATGAATAAATAAACCCTATGTAGGTATTTATTCTACTTGGGAAATCTTAGGATAGGCTAGAAGAGTTATTGTCTTCTTTTGGTAAGTATAAATGGGTGGTTGAGTATAAGGGGATAGAGTGGAAGATGAAGGGGATTCAATAGATGAAGGTAGAGTGAAAATGGAAGAGGTGGTATAAGGTGAAATGGATGGGAGATTTACATGGGATGGTGGTGGAGGCATTGAAACTATATGTACCACTAGTGGAGACATTGGAGGTGATAGGGATGGTACTATGGATGAAATTACTAAAAAATAACTCTATAAAAATTCAAGAAGACTTACTTGTTGAAATGTGGTCAAAGGAGGCAAAGGTGCCAAATAAATTATTAATACTTTCCCATATGTAGGAGATGATGCCATTGTAATTGATATATAAGTTTACATTATGGCTAATGGTTGAGGACTTGGGAATCCCTTAGGAATATTATTTATTATTTTAGGATATGTCTCCCTTTGAGTTTAATATTATTCAATTAGGCCAAATTATTCTTGTTGAGGAGATAGAGGAGGTTATTGTTATAGAGGTGATTGATCCTACTGTTGAGGCCATTGATAACTTGTAGCCCTATTCACCTCTAATTTTTTTTTGCATCTTATGTGGTGATTAAAGGATCATAATAAATCTTTTATTCCATCACTATTGGCTTATTGTGCTTGTTCATAAAAATATATACCTCAGAGACATCCTAAGAATTGATGAAGAATTCATCATGCTCAAATATTTTGTGGTCATAGGGAATTTAGACTCCTTTCTTCCTAATACCATTTAGATGCTTACTGAATCTTCCCATAGGGTCCTAGTCTCTGTGTATCTTAATTATTCTAAGCCATAGTGAGTTTTAGATTTAATAAGTACATTGAGGTTCTTTTTCATTAAATACTAGATTTGACTTATGATATAAGGGTTTTTATGGTAGTATCCTTGGTGTTTAGCTCCAAGTTATTCATCCAAAATATTATGTATTTGATGTATAATTTATTTCTCTACCACTTTATTAGGGGTAGTGGAAAAATACAAGGGAGGTTCCCTAGTTACCTCTATCCTAATTATGGTACAATCAAGATAATACCAATAATTCCCTATTTTATCTATACTCTTCATATTTTTTGAAAGCCTAGGCATATAATGCCCATAGATGAGTTGGTAGATGTGTTGATTAATATCTTATAAAATACTTTTAATTTCACCTCTAAACCTATAAACATGCAGTATTGAGTAATCATCACAAACCCTATTCTTAATATTCTTAATGTATTCATTAGCTGATTCTTAGGGTTTCCTATGAGTCTTGTATATTTTTCCCATGACTAAGTCCACTACATAGGGCATCATATATAAATTTTCATCATAGGGAATTTGATAAAATTATAAAATGTATGCCCTTAGCCTCACACTAATAACTTTACTGAATGTAACAATTTTATTCATAGTCAAAATAATATCTAACAAAGGAATCCCTTCCTCATGCACATAGGTGGTGTTAGGAAAACCATAAATTTTGCTCATCAGTGTCATAGATATTTTAATCCCTAGCCAAAATTTAAATATGGGGATTGAGGAGAAAATACCATAGATATTTTATTTATATCCTTTATTAATCCATTATTTGAGTTTCCCCTCAACTATGTTCAATTCTATCCAAGCATTGATATACAATTGGTCATAAATAACTTATAGAATTAGGAGTTATAAATATTTATCAAAAACTTCCATAGAAATTATTCTATTGAATTTATATGAATTTTCAAGTGTAGGCAATCCCCAATTTTAACACCATTAATAAATAAATCATGTTGTAGATCAATACAAGGAATTACCTCAACATTTTTAGCTTCATTGTGTAATCCCATGGCCTTTATTTTTATAAATCCATCAATTTAACTTTATTCATACTCAAATAATATATTCTATGTTGAACATGGTTCTATGTTGTGCACCTCATTCCAAATGGTTGAGTAATGAGGAAATCAAAATTCCAATGCTCCCTTATCAAATACTGTGTCCAAAAATTTAGGTATGCCTTTGATGGTGTGAGAAAGGAGGTTAACCTACATGTGATGAAGAATCCATTTCTATACTTTAAATCACTGAAAACATATCTTAAGGTGACTGAAAGTACTTGAAAATTTTCTAGGAGAAAAATAAGGGATTTTCGTAACATGATAGCTCAAATTCAAAATTTTATCATATTCTATTGATGAAAATGGTTACTTGATGTTGTTTAAAAATATGTATATATTAAAAAAATCTCAAGACTTGAATGTTCAATTCATGTGGAGTTAATACAATAATGGATTTTATTTTTATTTCCTAATTCAATTTAAATTTTCTAGTCAAATTTGATAGGTGCCTTTTTCTATGTGGTAGTTTTTCATTCACTATGAATACTTAGTCATTACCTCAAGATAGGTGTCCATTTCCCATGCATTAGGTTTTGGTCTAGCTGTCAAATTTCAAATTTACATTTTGGCTATTCATCTTTATGATTGTGACATTTGTAATAATATCATTTACCTAGGGTCTTTTTTATTATATTATTTATTTTTACCCTTTATAAGCCATGAGTTATTGAGATTTTACCACTTGGAATGATCTCATGAATTTGTGGTGATTTGTTAACTATGTATGTCTTCTTCGTAAGAACCTGGTGAACATGATCCTACCACATGTTTCAATCTCAGGGTTCTGGTGGCTCTTTGAAAAATGACTACATACTTTTCTCAATGAGATCTATATTTCCGTGATGATGATACATGGATGACTCTCAAGTCTCCAAAGTTTCTTATTTATTTCACTCTTGTAGATTCTTCTAATAACTTTCAAGATTCTAAGATTATGACACTTAGATGACTCTTAGGGTTCTGGAGAAAATGAAATATTGAATATGTATCTTTGATTGATAGGCTTTGAATTAATGGGATCATGCCACATGGATGACTCTTGAGTTTCCAGAGGCTTTAGAAATGTTAACACTATTCATAGACCTATGAAGCAACAAGTGTATAGGATCATGAAACATAGATGGATCTCATTAATAAGAAAAAAATATAACTTTGACAATGTATTTGTTTTTGATAGGGTCTAAGATTCTATGATGATGACACATGGATGGTTCTTGGAGTTCTAGAGGAAATAAAATCTTAGTAATGTACCTTTGACTGACAAGTTTTGATCTTCTAAGATGATGACACATGGATGGTATGTGTTTTTATAAATAACTCTAGAGATAAGTCTATATAATATATTCCACTATGTTCCAAGTGAAAGGGATCATGCCATGTGGAATGATCTTGTGATTCTAGGGCTATTTAAAAATTTGACAATGTAATTTTACCCATCTAGTTTCCAAGATTTTGAGTTGATGTGATGATGCCACTTTTCTTAATCTTAGGGAAGAAAATAGTCTTGGTTATTGAACTACATGTCACAGGAAATTGTGATGTTGACACATGGATGACTCTCAGGGTTCTAGAGATCTCTAATAAACTATGACCCATAGAACTTAGAATCAACATAATATGAACATGTAACTAATAAATTTATCCAAGGACCAAATGTGGAATAATATTAAGTCTTGAAAGAAATATTACACATACATAAAAGTTGAGATGTACTAGAAAATTATCTCAATATCTATGTTAGTCAAATAAATCTAAAGAATTCAAATCTAAATAATCACTTAAAATAAAATCAATGCTGATAAATATAATAATATCATACCATTCCAAGATTTGAAACTTATTTTGAAATGTAAAGTTAAATTCAAAATAACCTTAGGTTGCATATATCAATTTAATGTTTGAAATTATAAGGTTTATCTAGACCATGAATATTTTATAATAATAATAGGTCCCTATTTAAAATTGGAAAATGAGGTTGTGTTGGGGAAGAAAAAATGATGACTCAATGGGGAAATAATCCTAAGTATTTAGGAACCAATAAACTTGGTTAATGCATCACGATAAGTTTTTTGATATTATAAGAAAAGAATAAATAGAATAGAAAATTGAAAGATATTCCAAATCCCTCATGCAACATACTAATTCTTTTGATTAATAAGATCTATGTGAAATTATGTAGAATTCATTTTCATCTTGTTATGAGAGTTTTGACAAAGATATGGATTAACACTATAAGTTTAATTTTGATTTATTTATTTTATAAACAATAGTAAGGTAAGCTTGGGCATTGCTCTAATTCTAACCAAACATCCATAGCCCTGATAAAGATAACTTAGATTCTAATTTGAGCATTACTCTATTTTTAGCTAGGCATCCATAACACTAATAGATTTTAATTGAATCACCATCCTCCCATTAGTTTGTATGATTTGGTCAATTTATTTATTTTTAATTATGTATGGAAAAAGGTTTGGGAACTACCATAGGCTAGGTTATGTACAATAAAAATTATTTTCTTTAGTACGTCCCTATCAACATACATTTATTTCAATGTTTATTCTCTCATCTAAATTTTAACATGTAAGAGTAAAGTTGATCTTTGAAGATGGAAACTCTTTTTAAAATTTTTATGAGTTTATTTAATCAACTTTAAAAGACCCGGTGAACTTATTTAATTTAGATAAAATAGTTCATTTTAGCATAACACAAATTAATTCAAGATCTCCCAAGTACTAAAAGAATAAATCATGGTGAATGCTAGTTGTGTACTTATTTAGTTATATGTTTTTTAGTTTGGGAGCTATTTTCATGATTCCATCTTAATAAATTGATTAGACTAATATGAAAATAAACAACTAGTCTAGAAACCATCAAAACTAACTATGAAAGAAAATGCTAAAAACAAGAAATTAATCTAGGAAATTTGGAAATATATTTAAAGAAGTCAATGACATATAGTAGAAAACTACTCTAAAAATCAATCAATATAATCTAATCCTATCTTATGTTAAAAATCACAATCATTTAGAAGAATCTCCAAATGGAACAACCATGAAATAATGTTTCAAAAAATACCGATTCACTAGAAAAGTAAGGTCATTACCTTGGATGTCTCTTAGGCAAAAACCATTATTACCTAGGATTTTAGATTTTTTATATGGACCAATCCGTAAATGAATGAACTTGTTATACTATCCTTTATTTTCATGTGCCTTATCGTATAAAATCACTAAGTCATAAATTTTGAAATACTTAATTTTGGATATTTTATCAAACCACCTCTTGATAATGTCTTGGTGCTTGTTGAAGCTATGTATTGCCTCTTTTTGATCATCCTCCATTTGGACTATGCCAAACAATCTATATTTAATCCTTTCATCTTCTCCCTTATACTCTTGTAGGTATTGATACATTGGTATTTTGAGTATAATATGAAAAATTGGTTGTTATCCATACACTAGTAGGAAAGGTAAATCCTTGAGCTTGTTTATGTCTTGTTTTGTCTTCCCATTGTGCATACTTCAATAATAGGTGACATTATATTAGTTTATATTGCGATGATTTATTGATAGAATTCATCAAATTATTGTTAGTGGAATCAAAAAATCCATTCCATCATGGGTAATAATTAGATAAAAAATTGATGGTAACCTGATTGTTATAGGCCCTCTCAGTAAATTTCATAGATTTAATTACTGGACCTTTATCAAACACCAAGTAAATTAGAGTCCTAATTCTTGTTAGTATGCTTTATTATATAAATTTGATCACATATTGGGATATAGAGTTATTTTTATCCATAAATTCTATCCACTTGGTGTGATAATTAGTAGCTATTAAAACAAATTTGTGTCCTACTAAAGAATTTAGATTGATTACTTAAACAAAGTCAAGACCCCATCAAGCAAAAGAGAATCCTTCAATCACATGGTATAGTGGCATAGAAATATGTACTTCTCACTTTCTAAAAAATTAACATTTATGACATGTTTTGATATGGTTATGGGCATCCCTTAAACTGGTAGGCCAATAGTATCCCATGCTTAGGATATTTTTAGATGTGGCATTTATAGAAGGATGTACATTACATATCTTATGATGTAAATTATCTTGGATGTGTGTAGCTTATCATCTTAAGACACACCTTAAATAAATTACCTAATAATTAGTTATGTATAATACTCCCTTTTTTATCATGTAATGGGATGACTTGAGCTTGAGGGCTTACTTTTGATTAATGTTCGAATTAAAGGGACATGTGTCTTTGAGCATAAGTGTGTGATGTGGGCATACCAGTCACCACCAACTATTTGTATTTTTTGATTTGATTGATGTGAATACATGGACATATTTTAGTCATGAGATGGATGATTCCTTGGCCTCACACCATCTTGGTAGGTCTTGTTTAAAGATAAAACTCTTGTAATTTAGCCATTCATTTACCTCTTCTCTCACAAAATTCATTCTAGATAAGTGTGAGCTTGAAAGATGGTCTGAAATGATAGTATATGTATTTTTTTAGAAAATAAAATGCTTAAATTTATTAATTAATTTAATCAAGGCATATATCTCTGTATCTATCATAAAATATTTTAGTTACGCATCTTTCATATTAGTACTCATGAAGGCAATCATATGTTCATTGTCATCTATCTTTTGTGTGAGGACTATCAGTATAGTGTGCTCTAAAGGAAATGAGCATAGAAAAAAATACTTAGTAAAATCAAGACTAATTAGATTTGGATCTTGAGAATGGTAGTATTAATAACCTAATTTTTTTATTGGATTTAGTTTTCCATTCTATTTTAGAATACTGATTCAATATGGTATTTAATGGCTTGATAATCTCTAAAAATCTAAGAATGATTTTTCTCACAAAGTTTTATCTTGTTAAAGAAAGACTTTAGTTATTTCTTACTATTAGGAGTTAATTTTGAAATGGGTAGGATTATTTATAGGTCAATTAAAATCTCATCTTTGGTAATAACATGGCCTAACACTTTATCCTTTATAACTCCAACTATGCTCTTCTTTGGATTAAGAGACACTCCATATCTTATACACCTTCCAAATACTCTATGTAGGTGATATGCATGATCAACCTTGTTCTTTGAAAACACTATGATACCATCCATGTAAATTATGATTCATTTTCACATGATCCCTTTAAAAGTGAAGTCCATGGCACATTATAAGGTTGCTCCTATATTAATTAGGTCATAAGTCATTCTTTTATATGCAAAAGTTTCCTAGTTGGTGGTAAAAGTAGTTTTCAATCTATCTTATACTTTTAACAACACTTAGTTATAGCCTTGAAAACCATCTATAAAATACATCATTTTATACCCACTAAGAATTTGAATTTCTTCATCTAAGGAGTAATGAGGGAAAAGGATAATTATCTTTTTCTAATGCTCTATTCAGATTCTTGAAGTCAACACATAGCCTAATTTATCAATTATTATTCATGACAAGGACTAAGTAAGAAACCTAAGTGAAATGAATGATTGGAAATAAAATCTTATCATCCAAGAGATTCTAAAATTCTATCTGAATGAGGCACTCTAAAATTGGATTTACTGGCCTCTTTTATTTCCTAAAGGGCTTGTGCTCTAGTTTCAAAGGGATAGTATGTGTGATGAAAATGGGATAATATATTTTATATCTTCATATGTCCAATATATTACATCTTTTTTATTTTATTATTAGATACTTAAATTTCTATTTCTTACTTTCAGTGTAACTAGAGCCAATATTGACATATTGAGGATGTTCATTGGTTCCCAAATTCTCCTTAGTGAAGTCAGATTCACTTGATTTATACTATTTATATTTTTGAGCTTATGGATCCATGTTCAAATATTGTTTTAATGATACCATTCACATGGGTATATAATTCTATTTCATATGTAATACATTGTCCTCTCATAGGTCTTCTGTGTTCATAGGCTCAAAATATTTTTAATCTATTATCTGAGATTTGAAGGCTCTAGAATTGTTCATAAACTTTATAATTTGTTGATCGTCATAAATATATATAAATTATATAATTTGATAGAGAGTCAAGGAACCAATTCCACATATAACTTCTACATTTTAGATTCTTAGAGTGGTGTTAAATTAGTAGTTGCGGCTACCAATGAATTTACTATATACTTTTCTTCTCTAGGGATAGATTTGATGTTAAATGCTTCAAATGAATCAATTAGATCCCAAGCCATATGCTTATGATTTTTTACATATGAGAACTTAAACAAGTATTTATTTTTGATCTAATTAACAACCAACTTTGAATGACCAAATATCAATAGTTGTTTGGCATTGTGTTTTAGAAAAAAATGTAAGCCCATAATAAAAGCTTCATACTCAGCTCGATTATTGGTGTAAAGTAACTAAAACATGTATAAAATAAGATGTTGTCTCCCATATGGATTAATTAAATATATAATGATACTAGAGCCTTCCTTGGATCTATCTCCATCAAAATTAAGAGTCGACAAGTGTTAAGGACCTTCTAATTTTTGTTCACGAGATTCATGATTTGTAGTGAACATGTAAACATCTACATGTGAGGATGAAAAGTTGAACCTATCATTCTTGGATTTATATTTTGTGATAAAATAATTCATCTTTGGTTATTTTTCTACTTTAATATGCTTGGATACTCCTTTATAAGGCAACCACATGTGTGATAAATCTATATTTGTGTGTGTGTGTGTGTGTGTGTGTGTGTACATGTGGCTCTAAATCCAGTTGTATGTGAACATTAATTAACTCCCCAATGATTGTTACTGTAGACTTGTTTATCTAAAACACTAACCTTTTGGACTTGTCTAGAGTCATCCATAACTTGTTTTAAGTAGTTATAGGCATGAAATTGGATGAGAAACCTAAATATACCAAAACATTATACATATATTTTATAAATATTCTAACAATAAACAAAAAAAATTTGTACCTTAATTTTATCTTGATGAACAATCACATTAGTATGTATATATTTGGACGTATCCATAGATGGTTTTTAGGTTAGTGATTTCATTTACAACTCTCTATGCTCTACAATCTAAGAAAACTCATGAAAAGTGATATTTACCTTGATTTTATTCATATCTTCAACTATGTTGTATCCATTTTTATTTTGTGGATCAATAACTCATTATTGATAATTTCCCTTTGGAGGGAGAAAATTATTATTATATTTTGGATCTAGATGAATAACTACACTATTTTTGGAGGTGTGGAAGTTATGGGAGAATATTGGCCTTTGTTTCTTAGATTTTAATTATTCCTTTGGCACTAATGGAAAGAATGGATCTCATATATATTCTATTTTGGTTCATTTTCATCTTTAAATGGGAATGGTAATTCATATTACTCGAACATCATTATAGTAATAAAGGGTTTTTAAGTAGTACATAACTATATACAATCCAACTTAATATGTTATGTTATATTATGAACTGGACACCAATTAGGTAATAATGTGTCTAAGATATTTATTTTAGGAAAATTGTTAGGTATTTACTATTTTGTATTATTTTTAGATCTATTTAAAGTCCTATTATACCTTTTGAATGCAAAGTTTTCATTGTTATTTTTTCCATGGTATTTCCCATTCACTTCTTCATGCACATGAAATTGTTTCTCAACTTTTGTACCATCTATTAGATATCATCCAATTCTAATTTTGTGAAATCAAAAGCAATACCTTATGTGGTATTAGTATTAATTGGTATCATGGATTGGCTATAATTTTGATGATTATATATAGACATAAACTTATTTTGAATGTTGAGGCGCTGGTTTGGTGGAACATGGGCTAGAGGCAACTATGTATACACTTGATTCTAATTGTTATCCACAACATTTTGATTAGAATTTAGAATCAGATTAAGGGTTGTAAAGATAGGACCTATGTTGGGTATGGCCAAAGATCACAACTGAGGATTCAAAATTTTGTCAATATTAATAGCTTCAACATAGTCAATGGTAGTGAAGTGATATTAGGTGCTCTGTAGAGGAAGACAATTACCATAGAGTCTAATGCATTTTTGTACATATCTAGGGATAATGCATCATTGGGTCTATAATAATTATCAACTTAGCTATAAATATTTTGGAATCTTTCATTAAAGGATCTAACTAGCTTAGGCTCCCTTCTCATACTTGTAAAATTATAGTATATGACACTTGGGCTACTGACCTATCCATATTATGCCAAGAAGGTATATTGACACTAGTTATAAGAGGTAATTGAATCTTCTAGGATATTGAGGAACCAATCATAAGCAACATATTTCAATGTGAAAAGGAAAATTCTAAATGCAACATCTTCATGGGTTATGTTTATTATCCTTAAGGCTATATTGAAAGCCTTTATATGTTATTTAGTAGTCTTACCTCTTGAGGGAGAAAAGGAATGAAGATACTTTTATGGGTTTCTAGTAAAATCATTCATGTATCAAGATAAAATGATAATAGAACTAACTAAAAAAACTAGGGCCATCATACACAAAGGAAGACAACCTCTTCTAATTAGAGAATATGATTAGGTCTGGGGTCCATTTAAGACACCTCTATTTGACCTAATTTTTCTATGGATCTACAATGGTGGGAGTAATAGGCTAATTTATGAGGTGGACCTAGTTAGTCTTATGGGTATATATAATTGAACTCAAGTGATATTTTTAAGAATAAAAATGTGGCTCTTCTTATAGTTCCAAATAAACTCCTATTAATGTGGGTTTTATACACAACACAGAATATTATGAGGTAGCCTATAACATTTTAGGATTAGTGAAAAGATTCAATTGAATTATTAAGTTATAGGGTATTTGATTTTATAAATAACCTATTTGTGGGATAGTGGTGAGTAATGGGTTATTTACCTTGGGTGGTCCAGATGTATGCATTCTAAAATAAACCAAATTCTACTAAAGATGGCTAGGGGTATTTTAACCTAAGGTGGATAGGATCAAAATAAACTCAAAAAGGAGGGAAGGCTATGACATAAAAGAAGGTTTGTGAACCAAATATAGATGAAGACCTTCTAAACTAGATCCTATACTATGGGTTGGACAAGTGAGTTGGAATGAATTCCTATTGCAAGTTACTATTAACACACAAAATAGACAAACATAGTTAGGAGTCTAAGGAACTATATATAGTAAAATTTAATGCTCATAATCAAAGGTTACTACCGATGTATGATTATAATTTCACATATTAAAATGGATATTATGATTATTAAACACAAAATAATTCAAATTAGTTACTACACAATTTGAATAATTATGTTGAGAAACACTTATACATAACCTAAAGACTAAAATACCAAAATGATGGAACTTTCTCAATTCATCACAATTTTGGAGAAGAACACATAATGCATCAAGATAAACTTGAATAAAAATATGTATAATTTATTATTCACCTTAATAACCAAAAATTATCCCCCCTTTGGAATGGATAGGTTACAAAAATATATAGGCTTATGGAAGGGTTACCTTATCCTCCAAACAATGTCTAATTTTATATTCCTAATTATAAACTCAAGAGTCAATATTCATGTAAAATATGCACGTATAGGATATTAATAAAAAATTTGGCCAAAATTACATGATCACAATATAAATACATTTATCTACCTAAAAATAGAATGGAAACCCAAGTCTCATTACATTATAATACACACACACACACACACACACACACACACACACACACACACACACACACACACACACACACACACACACACACACACACACACACACACACACACACACACACATGGTTACAACTTATAGAATATGAAAGTAAGCACATGCTTAGTGTAGTTGCATAAACAAATTGAAGATTTCAATGTGAAGAGTTAATCTAAGTGGGCATATTAGAGATATGCACCATTGTGTGAAATATCACTTAAGGGTGATTACTTAAAAAAAGAACCAATAATGTACTTCATACTATATTAGCAGTATCCTCTACAAACTTTGGTTGTTCATATAATGCATTGATAGTGTCAAAATAAGCATTGATCATACTAAAATTGAACATGGATGGATTTAATATTTATGTTATTTCATCCATTAACCTCTTGGGATTATCTTCTGAGTCTCTAATTTCAGATCATATGGCCTTTACCTTAGTTAAATTATCCTTTATATAAAAAATAGATTTAAAGTCTCTTCACCAGTCTTATATATCGTGTCTTCTACCTCAGTCTTGAATCTTTTTAGTAATGTATTTGAGTATCCCTTCAATATTGGGCCTATTTACCAATTTCCTTGTAGAGGTAATTACATTTGTAACCCTAATATCCTTTAAAATTTATATGGCCTCTCTTTTTTGGATCACAAACTAGGCTATCAAACCCTTTATTTTTTGGGCTAATTAAAGACACTATCTATTTTATAAATCACATAATTTAAGGTCCATATAGCTTCCTATGCGGTCATTAGATTCAAATGACTATATGAACTATTTCTTGCATAGGATACCAAAAATTTAAGCCTCTTTTCTAATTCCTTCAATTGGTTATAGAAGGTTAATACCTTTCCCTAATGAGGTTGAGGATCATTTCTTGAAGTCCTTATTATGTTAAAGATATTATATAATTTATTGAATGTGTTATGAAAATTCTCCACTATTTATATTCTAGCCTAAATAATCTACCTATATAGAATCCTTTATTTATCCTAGTCTTGTATCCTATAAATTTCCTTCATAGCCTTCCTTGTTAAGTACACAAAAGCACATAAATTATCTTCATATTCATCAGGATCATTAGGGTTTATTTTATATTTGTTTGTGAAGGGGAACTAGTTCTCCCTTTGCTCCACTATTATTTCATCCCCTCTCTTATCTACTACTTTCATTTTCCTCACCCTATGGATAATGTTAGATTGATTATGAAAGTGTGTTCTTATTATTGGAAATTATGTAAGGACTAAGCCCATTAGATATTTCTTTCACTCTTTGGATTCTTTGACATAATAATGGATAGTGATTTATACTTATTATTTAGGATGAGTGGTCTTTGTAGTGGTGGAACATGGGATGGGTCCTGGGGGAAGAATTGAGGCACTCATTTATAAAGGCATTTAAAGAGGTGGATTATTGACCCTAATCCATCCTAAGATATATATCTAAGGTGTATTATCTACCACATACCTTATCTATTTGAGAGTCTTTGAGATGCTCATAATTTAATATTTGGTGTAAGTGGAATGAGGAATAGATAATTCTAATTGGGTAGATGGCCTTAAGGTTGAAGGTGTTTCTCAGGTATCAAAAATAGAAATATTTAACAAGTTGTCAAAATGGACCCTCCATTTGGGGGCTTTGGGTTTGGCTGTTATTAAAGTTGTAGTTGATAGAATTAAAGAATCAAAGGAACTAGTAGTTTTGGGCCCAATTCCATTAATATTGGAATAGGAATACAATGGCTTAGTTTTTAAACAATATTGGTGTAATGACTCATATGGAGAGAGTGGTGTAATATCTAGACTAGTAGATGGAGAATCATAAACACTAGTATTTAAAATTGTAAATGGGGAGGTGAGAAAATACTAAATTATTAAGGGCTTGATTTTTCTTCTTTAGTAAGAATATTTTCTCCTTGTGTAGACACTGGTCTATCTTTTTCCTTTCCCATTTCATTTTTTTAAAAAAATTTAACCCTTTGGTCTCTAGTTCCTTTTCTTCCTTATCAATGGAATAATTTACCAATGTGACCATATAGTCATGTTATTATTCTAATCCCTCATAAAGATGACCTCCATGAATAAATAAAACCTATGTAGGTATTTCTTCAACTTGGGAAATCTTAAGAGAGACTGGAAGAGTTCTAGGCTTCCTTTGGTAAGTAGCAATGGGTGGTTAAGTAGCCATTAATGGAATTGAATATGAAGGGGTTTTATTAGATGGATATGGATTATAAATGAAAGATGTGGTAGAAGGTGAAATGGATGGGAGAGTTATAAGGGATGGATCTGAAAGTAATAAAACTATAGGTGCCACTAGTAGAGATGTTTGAGGTGATAGGGATATTACCGTGGATGAAATTTATATAAAATAACCATGAAAAAATTTAGGAAGACTTATTAAACTATGGTCAGAGGAGGAAAATACACCAAATAAATTGATCCTACTTGCCCATCTATAGGAGATGATACCCTTGCATTTTCTATAGTAGGTTTTACTATGGCTATTATTTGAGCCCTTGTGACATAATATTTATTGAGGATCAAAATAATGAATGATGAAAAATAAGTAAATAAAATGCCTTAAAAATATTACCTTTAAAATATCCCAACCACAATTTGAGACAAAAAATTTGATAAGTGGGGAAACTGTCAAATAGTGAAAAAACCCCACAATCTATTATAATATTACAAACAATGAACTACAAGTACAATAACATGAAGAAGATACAAGAGAGAGAGAGAATTGTTTTATACGAAAGAGAATCATAAAGATGCAAGAGAAAGAATTAGAATGATAAGAATGAGTTATATGTTGAGAGTGTTTAAAAATGAGTGAGGAAGGATATTTTAATAGAACAAGAAGAAGAGAATTGGAGTTACAAGGAATCCCATGATTACCTTACAATATTCCTTTATGTGTGCCACTTGTGACCTACTCCCTTAGAGAGTGGAAGGAGGTGTGTGATAAGTGGGGAAAGGGAGTTAAATGTGAGTAACTCTTAATCCAAAAAGTGGACTAAAGAGGTGAGTGACACCTCATAAAGGGAGGAATAAAGTGTATTTATAAATACAATAAATACAAACATAACTAAGACTTAAAAAAACCCTATAAACCTAAGAAGAACCTAAATAAGGTTAATTATAAAACACTTTGAGATTCTTGTAAGAATATTATTTCTAATTTAAGGATCTATCTCCCTTTGAGTGGCATATTATTCTAGTAGGCCAACTTCTTGTTGAGGAAAGGGAGCATGTTCTTTTTCTATAGGTGATTGAGCCTAATTTCAAGCCTATTGATAACTTGTAGCTCTATTCACCTCCTCTAAAATTTTTATTGCCTCCTTTATGGTGATTTAAGGACCATACTAAATATTTTTTACCATCCCCATTGATATATTGGGATTTTTCATCTAAATATAGATCTCAAAGTCATTCTGAGCATTGATGAAGATTTCATTATGCTTAATGCTTTTGTGGCCATAAGGAATTTGGACTCTCTTCTTCCTAAGGTCATTTAGATACTTCCCAACTCTCCCCCTAGGTTCCTAGTTCATGTATCTTACTTCCTCTAGGCCATAGTGGGCCCTAGATTTTCCAATTGCATTGAGGTGTTTCTTCACTGAATACTAAATTTGACCTATGCTGAGAGGGGTTTTATGGTAGTAGCCTTGGTGTTTAGAACCAAGGTCTTCATCCACACTATTATATATTTTATGTGTAATTTTTTGCTTTACCACCTTATCAAGGATATAATAACTTAAATAAAGTGGAGGTTCCCTATTTCCCTCTATCCTGATTATGGTATAATCAAAATATTACCAATAATCCCCTTTTTTTCTCTATACTACTCATATTATCAAAAATCCTAGGCATATGATGCCCACTATTAAGATCCTAACCCATTAGTAGATTATTCATGCCAACTTGACATCCACCTCGATGTGAGGAGATACTTTTGGCAAGTATTCACCTTAATAGTTTTTGTGTATCTAGGTGGAGGATGAAACACAAATCTTATACCAGCTAGCAGGTAGCTAACCATCTCTAATATTTTTAAAGAATCAACAAAGATTTCAAGAGACATAGTAAGTACAATGTGGACTTTTTAGAGTCATGGATATAGTAGTTATGACAATGGAATTTTAGTTCAACACTCAACATGTAACTTCCACCTTGGTGAAGATGCTCCTAAAGGTTTATATAAGGAGCTCAAACTAGAAGATGAAGAGGAGAATAAGTGTAGTGAAGCTTTGGTGGAATGAATTAGAAGCGATGTTATGTGAACCTTGCTATAGAGGGAATTAAGGCTTGGAATATAATGGAGGCCACCCTAGCTCTAATTATGTATGCCCAAGCTTATCTATGAGCCTTTAGGCTATTAATATTATGTTTTGAATATAGATCTTGCTATGGACTTTCAAAAATGACAATGGTGTTGTGTTAAAATGTGTTATGTGTCAAGTTTTAATATATTATAGTATTATTAATGTGATGCAAAGATTTGTGATGTCATACTTTTGATTAAATTATATGAATTGGTATTCATACATTTTGCTGATTTTGCTTCTTTAATGGAGTCTCTATGATTTTCATGGTGTCATATTTATTTTACATGGAGAATGCGTATAGATATGTGCTAGTTTCCTAATCCCTATTTACATTGCATCTATTTAATATGAGTAAATTGAACTAAAGTAGTCTTATGACCCTTTAATCACCTATATAATCCCAAGATTAATCTAAGAAGGGCTTGTGCCTATGAATTTGCTAAGTTAAGTTTTCATTTCATTGTTTATGTCCCCTTACTAAAGCCTTACACCATGGCACGACTAGACCAATGTGGGCCCCAATTAATTCTCAACTAGCCTTATGTAGATTAATGCTAGTGTAGTCAAGTGTTTAAATGTTAAAAATAAAGGGAGTATCCCATTCTTACACCTATTTGTAGTAAACTAAGACCCTATACTTTTCAACCATTTTGGTTTTTTTTATCAAGACCCATGTTGATTTTTTTTGCTGTGATGGTGTGATAGAATCATGTACTAACTTTCTCTCAAAAACATTGAGAATTGGATATAATAGGCAGAAGATATGTTTGCATAAAAGTATCCAATGTAAAAAGGATAAAAGCCAAGAAAATGGGTTTAGGAAAATCTATATGATGCTATATACAAGGTTTTTTTATGAGTTACTTGAGCATGTGTATAGTTGGTTGGCTGCATATTCAACCCATAAAATAAAAAGCTATGGATGACACTATGAGTGGAAAAAAGAGTGCCTAGAGAGGATTGGGATGCTGGATGTTACTTGGAATAGAGAAATGGATAAATCATGGTAAATATACCTAAATAGATACATACTTGAGTTCACAACTATCAACTTATTCATGCCCAAAAGAAGTGAAGTACCAATTTTTGTGCAAGCCTAAAGGCTTGTTCATTAAGGAGTTTAGAATAAAACTCAATAATCTAATGTGGATTATGGTTTTGAAACTTTAGGGATGGAAGGGTAAAATCCTTTTGCACATGAGCTTCATAAAAGGGGAAAGGGGATGTGTAGGTGAGGTATAATGGAAAGGGATGATAAAATTTACACCCAAGAGCTCGGAAGACAAGCCTATAATAAGATAAGACATAAAATGATAGAGGATTTAGAACCTAAAAATGATGATAGGACCCATAGTGAATAAGAAGGGTATGGGGAAGGATTTCTTGAAAGATAACAATGTGGAGATGAAAGATATGATGAATTGAGCTCGATACTTGACAAGTGTGGAATTTGATGGGTTCCAATAGAATTTGGTGACTATAGACATACTAGATGTAACTACACCATTTGAACCTATGGCACATGATCATGTGCTAGATTCCCCACTCAAAGATAGTATAAAAGTGATTATTGACCTTGCCAACACCTTAGATCTTAGACATTTTACAGATTTAGATTATAACTTTGTTATTGAGTAGGTTATTCCATACTAGGTGGTGAGCACAACTACCTCTAGACCATTGAGAAGTAGTTAACCATAACATAACTTGAACATGAGTGTACCAACATAATTTTAGAAATGCAAGGTGGGAAATAACCTATAGGAAGTGTTTTGGTGCCATAAACAAGTAGAAAAACACTAATGATATCAGCTACACCAATAATAATGATGGGAATATCACCTACCTTTAGGGCTAGAGTCATTAGAGGACCATTTCTAGGATAAGAACAAAGGGGATAAGTTCCTCAAGTGATAGCTGCCCCTGTAACACATTTGCTATGAAATAGTTATGCACCTCCTTGAGTATCATGGCATGTAAAATGTTGCCAAACATGTATTGAAGTGTGAACTGCAATGGCACGTGTGAGGCATAACCTAATTGGAGTAAAAGGTTACTCAATTTGTAACTACTTTACTTGATCATGACCACACCTGGTATAAATAATTTGATCATAACTAGGCCATGTTTGACTATGATACCCTAAAATATGCTTTCTTAAAGGAATTACATCCTAGAGTTTGAACAATAGAGCATCACCATGTTAAAATAAATTACCCAAGGAATCTTAGAGAGTGTGTGATTGCATGATGCAAGGTTTAAAAATCTCCTTTAAAAGCTCCCATATGATATACACCCTTCTCAACATTCATAGTGGTTTATTGGGGGGTTACTTGTGCCTTTATGAAGAGTGATTTTCATGAAGACTTTTATAGACCCTTAAGAATCACTTGAAGCTACACTCAGAGCCAAGGTAGTCAAAAGTGTAAACACTAAGATCAACCCATTTATGGAAGCACATATTGAATATATGACCTATGATCTATAAAATATTACTACCAACTTTGAAATTATGCTTGTAGTGGGCTATGGTGCACTGAATATGAATTAAAAGACCATAATAGAACTAACTATCCATGAAAGAATGTGCACTTTATAATTATAAGCTACCAAGTATATCAAAAATCACATGATGTACAAAACTATCCTTTATTAAAATGTGTTAGCCAAGTCAACACAACCATCTATTGTCATTTGTGTGATGCCTACACTCATACCACTATTGATTGCTGAGTGATGGATGAAATGCATAAAAACATGGAAAAGGGCACATGATAGGCTACAATAGTAATTGGAGGAAAATAAAAATAAGGAAATGATGGATAAAACCAATAGAATACAAGATTTAGGATGCAACAAGGTAACAGAGTTAAAGATAGAGGATGCAGTGAAGGAAGGTTCCCACCATGCTTATGCTATAAGTGTGGCTCAATAGAGCATTATCAGCATGAAAACCCTACACATCCATTGTGTGGGTATTTTTAAGGTCCCCATAAGGTTGAAGAATACCTTGAACTTTATAAAATGTTGAACCAAGGTATATTTGGCATAGATAAGGGTGTAAGAATGATTAGACATGAGTATAAGATTAAGAAATGGGCCCTAAAAGTGCAACCTACACACATAAAGGTATTCAAGGTGTAGGAAATTAGTTAAAGTGGATCACCACTCAGTCACTAACTATGCTAGTACCTAAGTTATGCCTTGAGAATGGGGATAAGGGTTGAAATTAATGTATAATGAAGCCTAAACCAAAAGTTACACTGTACCCAGACCCAATGCACTAGAAGAACATACTATAACAAGTTATGATCATAATCCAAAACTTACAAGGGGAGATCCAACTAGCATGAGACCTAGAAGCATAGGTTGCCACCTCCTAAAAGAATCAAGATAGTTGAGAGGCTAAAGTACAAGAATTGAATGAGATACTAAGCCTCTTGTAGACTGAGGGGATGCTACCCCTATTAAATAACTTACTTCTAGAGCATGTAGGTCAAAAAAAAGTTGACATCTCCACATCACACATAGAGAAGGAAAGAGAAGTTTGAAATACTCAGAATGTTGAATGTGACCAAGAAATCCTTATGGATGCAACTATTGATGGATTTTATATCTATGAGGTTCTTATAGAAATAGGGGTCAAGGTCAACATCTTGATAAAAACCACTTGGGAGAAGATGGGTAGCCCAACTTTGAGATCTTCCTCTTATGTGATCTTCATGGCTAATAAGACTGAGCATAATGTATCAAAATTATAAAGAACATAATTTTAGATATTATGGGCATCAACTTCTAGGCTAATTTTGAAGTAATAGAGTTATTAGAGTAGGAAAACTACTTAGTGATTTTGGGAAGGCCATGGTGCTATGCTAACAGTGCAGATATGAACTTAAAAAGGTACTACATGACCTTTGAAAATGGATGGGAGAGTGTAGCTATACCTATTTCAAATGACCAAGGACCCACTATGTTGAGAGTGTGGATATAGAGGATGAAATCAAACATATCTATAACATCATAGTGTAAGGCACCAAAACTATAGAGCTAAATGATCAAGGAATTCTCTCTTAGGAAGATGGATAGTTAGCCTTAGACACCACAAATGTTGTTTGTGATTGATGGGTTGAGGAAGCATATGAGACCACTAGTTTATGGTGTTTATTGGTGTATGTAAAGGCACCAAAACTAGTAAGGATAAGCTATATATAGATTGATCACACTCTTAAAAGATCAGTCCCTTGTACCAAGAAAAGAGGAAAAAGAGTGTTTCAGATTAGTAAGGAAAAAATTACTATGATTTTAAGATTTGAAGGAAGTAATCTTATGGAGGCCTATGCCCATGAAATTGAGTCATACTTCCCAAATGAGGTAGATATAATGGGTGCACTAGTGTACACATTAAAGAACACTTTCACTCATTGGTGGGTAGTGTAGAGGCCTAGATAGATAACTTGATAGGATGTAAAGATATCCATTTGCACTAGATTCAAGAAAAAAAATGAGGACCTAGACATTTCAGCCTACTCAAGAGACTCTAACCCCATCACATATATACATATTTGAAAAGAAACATGGACTATTTATGGTGAAAATACCCCAAGAAATCTATGGGTGCATGCCTTCTATAGAACCTTAAAGACTTAGGCATGGGCATAGTGCATGGTTAATGATATGTGCTATGTAATAGTAGATTAGGATTCCCTTAAGGAGAAATTTGTTCATACCTTCTCCTTTTCTTTGCAAAATATTAAACTAATTAAGCCATTATAGGTAGTTCAAAGGACAGTTTTTGAGGACACTCATATATTAAAAGAGTGCCTAAAGGACATGTTCAACAAAAAGGGTTTATCACTCCCAACATTATTTAAATAATAAGTTTTGAACAATGGCTCTAGTGATGAAGATGATGACAGATGGAAAGTGCACAACTAGAAGAATTTAGTAGGAAAACAAAAGTTAGTGCACCAAGTTGACAATAGTACCCCAGAAGAAGAAGACCCTACCCATCTATGGGTAGAAACAATTGAGGGAAGTAGATAGGTTCAAGATTCACACTAGGAGAAGCATGAACCCTATCTAGTTCCATTAAGAACCACCAAGGTAGATATTAGTTCAGATGGGGAACCCAAAATTACCACTTTGGGTGCCTATTAGTCTAACATAGAACTAGCACATATTGTTGATCTCCTCAAATAATTTTAAGAATTATTCCTAATAAACTATAAAGACATGAAAGGTTCCCAACCATCCCTCGAGAATATGAGAATCAAACTAGTCGCTGATGTGAGACCCATCAAGAACTAGCCTTATAGGATGAACCCAAATCTTCACACCAAGGTCAATACTGAGATCAATGCATGCAAGCCATAGTAGTTATTTTCCTAGTGTAGGAATCATAAAGGGTTATCCCCATGATCATCAACATCAAAAAATATGGGTGTATTCAAATTTGTGTTGACTATAGACTTTTGAATGCCACTTGTGTGATAAACCCATTCCCAACTCTATTTATCGATGAAGTATTGGATGACATCACATGCTGTGAGATATACACATTTATTGATGGCTTTTCAAGATATCATCAAGTCCAAATCAAGGAGGAGGACAAGGATAAAACCAAATTTTCAATTTAATGGGGGTGTTTTTCATATAATGTAATGCCCTTTGGGCTAAATAATGTGCCAACCATTTTATCTTGGGTGGTGATCACCATATTCAAAGACTTAATTCACAAGTTCTTCCAAGAATATTTATATGATTGGATAGTATATGGGTTAGTGAAGGATCACTATGAAAATTTATACCTAATTTTTGAAAGGTGAAAGAAATTATAAATTTATTTGAGTCTCAAGATGTGTGTTTTCATAGTACCATTTGGTATATTACTCAGGCACATAGTCTGCTCATTGATCCATAAAACATTGCAATTATCCTTAAGCTTCAAATACCATCAACATAGAAAGTTGTCTACACCTTTCTTGGGCATTATGGTTATTAAAATAATTTCATAAGGAATTATGCCAATATTTTGGTGCCACTAGAAGAAATATTAAGGAAGGATGGCCCATTCTATTGGGGTGTAGCAAAGGAAGATGATTTCAAGACCCTAAAGATAGAACTAGTAATTTCACTAATACTACAATTTCCCAACTGGGCAACTCCCTTCCATGTCCATGTTGATGCCTTTAATAATGTAGTTGATGCCATTCTCTCATAGCTTGGTGAAGAGAAAATGGATCATCCTATTTATTTTACAAGTAGGAAACTAACCAAGGCAGAACAAAATTACACCATGACTGAGAATGAGGTGCTTGTCATGGTCTATGCCCTTTAAATGTTTATAAATTGTTTGTTAGAAACCCCCTTTATCTTATTCATTTATCATGAGGCACTTAAGTACCTAGTGAAAAATCCCTCTTTGTATGAATGCATTTACTAATGGATCATTTTGTTTCAAGAATTCTAATTTTCTATTATAGTGAATCTTAGAAAACAAAACTTAGGCCTAGACAATTTGTCTCATATAAACTCTAGAGATGTGGCTATGCCAATTGAAGATGATATGCTCAACATGGAAATTTAAATAATCCAATGCATCCCAAAAGACTTAGTAGAAATCATTGCATTTTTGACCTCTAAATCTATGCCTTAGGTCATGATAAATAAAGTGAAGAAGCAACTCATGGTTTGTGCCACCCAATTTCAACTATTTTTTAAGTAATTATATAAGTTGAGCCATGATAAAATCATGCATTAATGTGTCCTAGAGCATGAATGGGAATCAATACTTTAAGAGGCACATGAAGGGATTAATGGAGTCCATTGTAATAAAGATGCCATGGCATAAAAAGTATTGTAATTAAGCTTATGGTAGATAAATCTATTTAATGATGTAAAATAATATGAAAAAATATTTAACATCTACCAATTAATATAAAACAAAACCACTGAGATGAGATACCACTCATCCCCATCCTTGCTAAAGTGCCATTTTAAAAATAGGCCATTGATTATGTTTAGCCTATTACTCCTACTACGAGGTGAATAGGTGTAAGGTACATTCTGGCTACCATAGATTAATTCAAAAAGTGGGTCAAAATAGTGCCAACCAAGGACTATATAGCCACCATAATATCAATATTCATTTGGGAAAACATTATCAGTAGGTATGGATGATCACTTAGCTTGACTAACGATCATGGCACACATTTCATTAATGAAATAGTTAATATCCTACTATCCAAATATATGGTATCACACCATAAAATGACACCCTTAAGTGAATGGAACCATAAAATCATTCAATAAAATATTAGGGATAGCCTCACAAAAATATGCAATATTGGTCACAAGGATTGGGATAACCATGTGTCAGTGGTGTTATGGTCTTATCACACCACATACAAGTGATTAAACAAGGATACACCATTGCAATTAGTGTTTTACATAGAATCCATTTTATCGATAGAATTAATAGTGCCGTCATTACACATAATGTATATTAGTTGATTAGATGACCAATAGTATTTAATATCACACCTGGAATATTTGGAGAGGCTAGATGAGACACGTTCCCAAGTATAATGGAGCCAACATATAGAGAAGGCCCACCAAAAGGTATGGCATGATAAGCACATCAGACATAAGGTATTTATAGAAGGTGTACTAGTCTTGCTATAGGATTATAAGTACTTAAGGAACCCATATAAGTTATAGATTAGGTGGATGGGACCCTATGTTATCCATAACATATTAGAGACTAGCATATGTAATTTACACATGTTAATTGATGAAATTCTCCCTAATAATTTCAATGGTTATAAATTGAAAGTATACCATCATTAGGATGGAACTTGCACCATATGACATTGACTTTCTAGTCAAAATTTAGTTGCTTTGTCTTGAGACTATAATAAAATTTGGTAAAAGCCAACTATTTTCATTATGTTTTGTCTTTTGTGTTGTTTGAATAAGCATGCCACTTTTAGGCCCACTTTAGAATTTTTTTTCACTTATACCCACATAAATCAAATCAAGTGAGTTGAGACCAGTTGTTTTTAAGTACCTAAGGCCAGACACCTAAGTTTTTGGGCATGTATGAAGTCTACTAGGCTCAATAAATTATATGTATGAATTAAGGAGGAAAAGTGCATGAAGTTTTCATGCACAAGAGAATAAGAGGATATAATAAAGTGATACAGGACCAATGCAAGTATTTGTATGGGGTAAGGGAGCCTGAAGCAAGAGACAATAAATCATAAATAAATTAACTAATAAATTAAGGCACACTTGAAAATAAGTACAACACCAAAAAGAGATGAAACATAGGAGGTTGAATTGGGTACATGTGAAGTGCTACACCCAGGTAACCATAAGGTTTGAAAAGGTCATGCCAAGATGAACAAAGCACAATATAATGACCATTGTGATAGTTAAAACCCACCCAATAGTTATTGATAAGTGACTATTTGTATCATCTATCACTTCACCAAAGAAACCAATTAGTAGAGTTAATGCTATGGTGATATAAGAACAAAGATCCATATTATTAAGTAATTAGTGGTAGATTTTATTGGATTTTATGGGTTTTAGTAGATTTTAAGAATATAAACATCGTTAACCATCAATGTGGCAAGATAATATTAATGTATAAAAGAGTAGATAATAGAGGTAGGAGGGTTACTATCATTTTCAAGAGTTTATAATAGAGTAAGGAGCCAAAGCCATAGAATGAGAAAACACTAAAAGAGAGAACAAGTTCCACACAATGCCCAAGTGAGAAAGAAAGAACACAAAGAAGATTGAATTTCACCCTAAGGGTAAAAGGAGGAAAGTAGAGATAATTTTATGGAGAAATAGGGGATTAATATTTCTAAAAGATAACCCATCCACCATTAATAGATAAAGAAGCTCAATAGTTGAATGCGTAGTCATATTTATTATGACTATAAAGCATAACACACACAATTTTAGGCTTAATTAGGATCAAGTAGTCATTCTTCAATAGTATTAGGCTTAGGATGGGAAATAAGTGACTAAGTTAGGGCCACCATAAGTGTACAAGAATGCAAAGAAGTCAAAACTAGTGAGGGAAGTAGCCATTGAAAAAATAGAGGTGAAATGGTGGAGGGAGTGAGCATTATATAGAGGTCATGGTGGGGGAAAAGTGGGTATCCTTCATGTATGTTGGAAAGCTAAAAGACTATAGCCATAATATATGTAATAACATGTAGAATTTGAATAAGGATTAGATGGTAGATATAGGAAAGAAGACCAAGGTAGGTTCTTCGATTTCTCCATCAGAGATAAATTACAAACCACAATTTCCACACAAATGTTTGAGCTACCAAGATTAGACAAGCCATAAGACATGGTATATTTCCTTCTCTCATAGGTACATGGCAATTGGTTCTACTTTGCTAGATGTAGCATGAGGATTTATATAAGTCACATTAATAGAATCACATGGCTACCTAGTAGAGGATTAGACATACAAGAGATGATAGAGGATGATGTAGAGGTAAAAAGGGTCAATAAGCTTCTAGGATACTAGAAGTTAGGATTTGCTTTCCCTATCAAGGACATCCAAGACCTAGGTGTAATGGAAATAATGCACTTGGTAAGCATCAAACTTTACCCTTGTGGTTGGTGGTTTGATATAGGTAAAACATTCCCCTACATTTCCCACCATATGGTGCAGGGAGTAATGTTTAATATCTCTAAGTTCATCATAAAGGAGATCATCAAGAATGTGAAATAATGCCATAGAGTGTATGAGAACTTCTAGTGTGAATACATACTTATATTAATAGTTATGGAGGAGATAAGTGTGCCCAATGATGATGATGACCACCTATGGGTGTTACCACCAAGCCACAAGTCCCCAAAAATGAAGTAATAGGACTTCATCTTCCCCCTAATTTCTCACATAAATATAAAACTAGAGTGCAAGGGTGACTTGAAAGGTATGCAAAGGACTTTAGGAAGGAGTATTGCATCCCAAAAGAACTCCCTAAAAAATTTATAGGAATGGTAACCTTTTATATGATGTAACACTTATGTCTGGTTCACCTAATGCTCACAGATGGAAATATATCAAGGTGGCTCTAGTTACCTTACACATTCTTAGCCAAATACTTCATGGTGGCACTAAAGAGAATCTCTAAAGTGTAACAAATTTAGGTCCAGGCCAAATCCATGGATCATGGTAGAATAATGATGAGGTGCCAATTTGTGCACCCTAGAGCCAAAGCAACTAGGTATAAGGAGGATGATAGTGAAAAGCTTGACATCCATCCCCTCTAAAGTGTAATAATAAATGGAAGGATTTTTAACCTTTACTATGAGATGAAGTTGTATAAGAAGGGTAGAGATCTTGGTAAGGATGGTGATCACCCCCTCTTATTTTTAATGAAGGGAAGGATGCACCAAAGATGTTGGTGAAAACACTCCAAAGGAAGTGGGGTGAAAAATTAGAAGAGATCATAGAGTACATATAATTTAAAATAGCCTTCAAAGAATAAATTGCACCCCCCATTCCAAAGAAGAGAATGGCATTCATGTGATAGGGTGTTTTTTTTACAATAATAATCCAAAGAAAAAGACTAAGGGACATATAACATTCCATACCAAGACCCTTTCTGATATAGAAACAAAGGCAACCCTCACACCCATAATAGAGGAGACTAAAGAAGATATAATAGGGACCTATATCTTGTAAATAGGGAAAAGTGAAGATGAGATTAGCATTGGAAATGTTTAGGAGGCCTTGCAAAGTGACGTGACCACCATGCTAAAAGTAATAAAGTAAATGGCAAGCCTCACATCCAGTGCCACCTCATTAACAATCCCACCTTTAAAACTAATTTTGACAGCTAGGGATAAGGTCTCCCTAGTGGCCCCTCAAATTATCAAGGATAAAAGATTGGCCTAGAAGAATATGGGATTGAGTGATGAAGATATAAGTCAATCTTTGGAAATTGAATAAAATCAAAAACTTTACTAAGAACACAAGAAGGCCAAGTTTGAAAAACCCAAATATTCCCTCAAGCGTAGGACTAGGAGCAGAAGTGGTCAAATAAATGCCAAGTGACCCCACCAAATAAATACAAGAAGTTGTGAAGGTATGCATAATTAGTGAAGGCATGTCTAGATATAAATAAGGCAATACTAGTACTTTAGAGCAACAAATGGAGACAACTAAGGAGTACCAATAATAATAAGGCAATACTGATGTTGAAAGAATAAATCTTGAGGTAACTATTGAAAAACTCCAAGATGAATAAACTGATGAGGGGGATAAGTCCAATTAAGCAACCCACAAGGACCAAACAAGTGAATCCTTGAAGGATTACACCAAAGAGAGAGGTGGTGTTAGTGAAGAGGAGGAAGTACACCTAGAGAAGGCTATAGTTGAGAAGGATGACATAGAGCTTGACATTAGGGAGATAATGTAGAAGAATTTGGGGGATGAAGATATATAATTGTATGAAAATATTCCCCCCCAAGCTACCACTATAATGATACACACGTAGCTCTCATTTGTGCTAGACCATTAAATGGATGAGCCCCACTTTGAGGTCCCAAGAGTGGCTAATTTGAGCATAAAATATCTTGAAGAAGGGTAAGAATTCCTTCTCGTTGACCCATGCACCATTAACCTAATCCAATCTATGAATACACTAATAAATATAGACAAAAAAGTAACACATTGAAACATCATCAATGATGATTAGGTGAAGAAGTTTAATAAGCTCCTCAAGTAAGCTAAGGAGGAGGTGTAGGCCAATAGGTTCAAGTTGTAGTATATTTTTGAGTACATGGAGGTGATTGAACAATCTCTTCTGGTCAGTGTCAACACTTGAGACATTTTAGAGGTTGACAAGATTTATGTATTAGTGGAGTAGATGATCCTAAGACTATATCCCAAGATGATGCAAGAAGAAGAAGAGGAAGACCCCAAAATTACACTAAAGAAGGAGAAATAAAATAGGCTCCAAGAGGTAGAGGATCTCTTTACAAATTTTAAGGAGGGAATGGAAACTACATACACCATTTTCTTAAGCTTCTCTAAACAAGCGTTAGTAATAGATGCATGCCTAAAGTAAGTGAAGGATGAGAAAAAGTAGCTGATAGATCAAGTATATTATATAATTATCTCAAAATAGTCAAAAATCATGGGAATCATGAACATGCTAAGTAATAAAATCAAGGACTAAGAGTAGACCTTGGAAGAACTCTTCTACACTCTACAGACTAAGGCCTGTGAGCAATGGGAGATCTTAGATGGAAGTGTGGAAAAGCTGAAAGCTAATGTACATGTATTTTATAAGGATATGGATAAGATAGATGCAATTTTGTTCACTACTGCATCATCCATAATTGATAGCACTACATAAGAAATCAAGCTATCTATAAAGGTCTTTTATGATTTTAACACTAAACTTCAGGAGAATGCACTTGAGTTCTACACTCCCAAGAGTTTGATGGCTTAGTCTGAGGGTGGAATAGAGATTTTGTATGGGGTAATATTAGGCCCCTAACCCATTAGTATAGTATTCATTATAACTTGACATCCATCTCAAGATGAGGAGATAATTTTGTCAAGTGTTTAACATGATGGTTTCTGTGTAGCTAGTTGGAGGATGCAACACAAATTTTGTGCCAGTGGGTAGATGGCTAACCATCTCCTAGATTTTTAGGGAATCATAGAAGAATTGAAGAGATGTGGAAAGTGTACTATGAATTTTTTAGATTCATAGAACTAGTAGTTGTGATGAAATAATTCTAGCTCAATAGTCAGCATGTAACTTTCACCCTAGCAAAGATGCTCCTAAAGGCTTAAATAAGGAACTCAAACTAGAAGATGAAGAGGAGAAGAACTAAAATGAAGATATGGTGAAATGAATTTTAATCCATGTTCTATAAAACTTGATATAGTATATATTAAGGATTATAAGCAAAATGGAGGCCACCCTGGCTATAATTGTATATTCCTAAGCTCATTTGTGAGTCTCTAGGTTATTATTATGTTTTGAATATAGCTCTTGCTATGGAATTTGAATAATGACAATGGTGTTGCATTAAAATTTGCTATGTGTCAGTTTTTTATATCTTATATTATTATTAATGTGATGCAAATATTTGTGATGTCATACTTTAATTAAAATATGTGAATTGGTATTCATATGTTTTACTGGTTTTGCTTCTTTAATGGAGTCTCTATGATTTTTTTGACATCATCTTTATTTTACATGGATAATGAGTATATATCTATAATAATAACCCAACCCCTATTTAAATTGAATATTTTTATTATGAGTAAATTAAACTAGATCAATCTTATGACCCTTTAAGAGCCTATATGACCCTAGGCTTAATTCATGGAAGGCCTGCACTTATGAATCTACCAAGTTGAGTTTTCATTCCATTATTTAAGTCCCCTTACTAAAGCCTTGATCCATGGCACAACTATCCCAATGTGGGCCTAGATTAATTCTTAGCTACACTTTGAGTGAAAAATTAAGGCTTGGGCCTTATGTGGATTGATGCTAGTGTAACTAAGTGTTTAAATGTTGAACACAAAGTGAGTATCCCATGCTTGCACTAGTTGTAGTTAACTGAGACCCTAGAATTTTCACAAGACCCATAGATTCCTTGGTAGACCTATGGATAATTATCTTCTAAAATCCTTTTGATTTCACCTCTAAACAAATAAACATGTAGTTTTGAGTAATCATTATAAACCCTATTATTAGTGTATTCATTGGATGGTTCTTAGAGTTTACCTTGAGTCTTGTATATTGTTCCCATGATTGCATCCCCTACATAGGAAATCATATATAAATTTACATCATAGGTAATTTTATCAAATCAAAACATTTTTACTCTCAACCTCACACTAATAACTTCACTGAATGCAATAATTTTATCCATAGTCAAAGTAATATCTAATAAGGGTATCCATTATTCATGCACATAGGTGGTGCTAAGAAAACCATAAAGTATTTTCATTAGTGCCATGGATATTTTAATCCCTAACCTAATTTCAAATATGGGGATTGAGGAGATATCACCCCAAATATTCAATTTATCTCCTCTCTTAAGCCATTATTTGAGTTTCCCCTTAACTATGTTCTTCTCTAACCAAGCATTGGTAGACACCTAGTCATATGTCACTTCTATCATTGGGAGTTGAAAATATTTCACAAATTATTTCTATAAATGTATGCTAATACATTTTTATGAATTTTGAAGTGTAGGCAATCCATAGTAATAACACCATTAATAAACAAATCATGCAATAGATAAATACAAGACATTACCTTGGAATTTACAGCTATATTGTGCAATTTCATGGCCTTGATTACTAACATTTCATCAATGTACCTTTGGTCATCCTCAAATAATTGATCCTATATTGAATATGGTTCTATGTCATGAACCTCATAAAAAATGGTTGAGTAATGAGAGAATTGTTATATGAATGCTCCCTTATCAAATGCTATTTCTAAAATATTTGGGTTCACCTATGGTGGTGTATGAGGAAAGAGGTTGACCCACTCATGATCTCACATTTTTTAGAAGATTAACTAGGTATTTTTGTAACATGATATCTCAAATTAAATATTTTCTTGTATTCAATTAATGATAATGGTGACTTGATCTTGCTCATAAATCTATACATATTTCCAAAATCTTAAGACTTAAATGCTCAATTCATGTGGAGTTAATGTAACAGTGGATTTTAGTTTTGTTTCCTATTTCATTTTGAATTTTTTAGTTAGATTTGATAGGTACATTTTTCCATGTGGAAACTTTTTTCTCACTATGAATGCTTAGTCATTACCTCAAGATATGTTTCTATTTCCCATAGATTGGATTTTGATCTAGTTGTTAGATTTCACATTTTCATCTTAGTTATGTATGTTTATAATTGTGACATTTATCGTAATCTAATATACTTGGGGTCATTTATTTTATAATATTTCATCATGCTCCTTATAAGCTATGAGTTAATAAGATTATGACACTTGGAATGATCTCAATAATCTGATCCCTTTGTTTGTTCACTATGAATGCCTTCTTAACAAGCACTAAGTAAACATGATCCTAACATGTGCTTAGATATTGGGGTTCTAGAGTCTCTTTGAAAACTGACTATGTACTTTTCTTAGCAAGATCTATATTATTGCAATGATGATATGTGGATGACTCTCAAGGATTAAAAGGTTATTATTTATTTCAATATTGTACCTTCTTCTAATTAGTTCCAAGTTCCTAAGATGATGACACATGGATGGCTCTTAGTGTTTGAATAAAATGAAACATCGACTATGTACCTTTGATTGATAGGCTTTGAGTTAATAGGATCATGCCATGTGGATGACTCTTGGAGATCTAGTGGTTTTGGAAAATTTTATGTTATACTTATACCTATGAATCAATGAGCATCTGAAATCATGACATGTGGATGAATTTTGTTAATACAAAAAAAATTAAAACTCTAACAATGTATTTATTTTCATCAGGGTCTGGGCTTCTATGATGATGCCACATGGATGGTTCTAGGAGTTCTAAAGGAAATAAAATATTATTGATGTACCTTTGAACACAAAATTCTAATATTTTAAAATGATGACATGTGGATGATCTGCATTGATCCATACAACTTTAGAGATAAGTTTATTTATAATGGTCTATTGTGTTCTAAGTGAAAGGGATCATGCAATGTGGAATGATATCAGGGCTCAAGGGCTATTTGAGACATTGATAATATAATTTTCCCCAACTAGTTTCCAAGATTTGAGTTGATGTGATGATGTCACTTGTCTTAATCTTAGGGAACTAGATACTAGGATAAAAATAAGCCCAATTGTTGAACTACATGCTGTAGTTAGCCATGATGTCAACATGTAGATGAATCTCATGGTTTTAGAGATATATAATAAATTGTGGCCCTAAGAGATTAGAATAAATGTAATAAAAACATGTAACCAAGGAATTTATCCAAGGAAAAAATGTCTAATAAGTCTAATTCCTAAAATTATCCCTGCACAGATATGAAATTCAAGATGCCCTAGAACATCATCTCATTATCTCTATCATTCAAATAAATCCAATAAATTCAACTCGAAATAAACACTTGAAATAAAATCAAATATGATAAATAAAATAATCTCATACCATGTCCAAGATTTTAAATTTATTTTGAAATGTAAAATTAAACTCAAAATAACCTTAGGTTACATAGATTGATTTAATGTTTGAAATTCTAAGGTTTATCTAGACTATGATTTTTTTTTGATAATAATGGGTCCCTATTTGAAATTTGAGAATGGGGATGTGTTGGGGCATAATACATTATAGATGAAAATTATTATATGAGGTAAAATTGATAGGGTCAGTGAAATACTACAAGTAATCAAACTTGACTTCTACCCATTTAAATAAAGCAACATTGATCAAGAACTATGTTATCTAGTTTTCTTAGAATCTATTTAATATAGATCCCTCATTTCTAAATAGTTCAATGAATTAAATGAGCATTATTATGTAAGGATATCACACCCTAGTACACATAGTTCATAATATATTAATGGTATCTCCACCTATATTACAAGATCATCTAGTTTAATGAGCCCAACCTATTCAATCAATTTATCCAAGATATTATCTACACTAACTTGTCATTTCTTTCAATTATCTTAGCTTGACCATGGGAATTAAAGTACATAAGAGTAAATTTAATTTTACATGCACATGTTAACAAGAAATAAAGGTCATGTTTAGGTCATGGTTTTTTTTTAATATTTGATTTTTTTTTGAATTTTTGTAAAATTTAAACCATGTTTTGAATATTTTAATTTTAATACAAATATTTGAATTAAATTAAGGAAAAGTGGAAAGGTTTGAAAGAATATAATAATAGAAAGGATAAAAATAATCTATGGAACATGTTGAGATATAATGTATTATAAGTGTAGTAACATATTAGTGTAGATGAAGTGAAATATAACATATGCCCCTAATGCATATGTGAATTATTACATTTTAGCTCAAGAGAGTATGTAAAAAGTGGAGGGGGATGAGGAGGAATCAATTTATATGTATCCATAAATGTGTGTGATCTTGTAAGTGCCATGCAATCCATAAAACTTATGGATAATCAATATGTATGAATGGTAAATTAATATGTTGTGAAATAATGTGCACTAGGATGAGGTTATTATGAAATATGTATAATTGTAGGATATATTTCATAAATGTCATAAATCAAGGTAAATAATAAAAATGTAAGAGCCAAATGAAAACAAATCCAAGGCATAGAATAATTTTTAATGCAAAATCATATGTACATATATGTCAGCATATAATAATAGAGGTGATAAGAAATCAAGAAAACATAGATATGCTATGTACAATATATTATGTTCCTATAGATTAAATATACTAAACATGGTATGATCATATATATGTTATGTATCATACACGTCTTAATCATCTAGTATATTTTTATCATCATCTTGTAATTTTGACATGTCAATTTAATCATCTCTTGTATCTATAGTAGGATATGCATAACCAACCACATATTATGTATTTGTAGTAGGTTATGAATAACACACCACACCATCTTATGGAACTGATTTATTTGGGATATTTTCATCTTTGCTATGTTATGTTTTTTAGTACCATGTTATTCTATTATTATTACATCAGATGTATTTTAATGAATATTAGTTGAATAAATGTTTTCATGTTTATGTTCTCACTCTATTTATGAAGTTCTCTTTATTTGCTCAATTCTTTGACTCTTAATTTTTTTACAATGCTTTGGCATCCATATTTGTGTGATGTGAGATATAAGTATGCTCTTACTAGGAGTCCTATTTTCAATTATTTTATACATTGATATGTGAAAAATATACCTTGAAATTTGAATGAAATATCCATATTAATGTTTTCCAGTTTTTATTCCAATTGTCTTAGCCATGTCTTTTTAGGTATTGCATTAAATTATGTTAGAGTAAGCTTGACATAAAATAATGTCTCCACTATATTAGGCCCAACATAAAATGGTATACTAATATGCCCCATTATATTTTCCTTATTTATTGTAAATTTTAACTTATGTTCATCATATTCTAACTCTTTGATAAACCTAATTTTAAAACTATTATAGTGTACCCTATCTAAAATACTAATAATTTATCTATGTTCACTTTATATAATATATTGAATGACCATTGGTTCTTTTTTATGAAACTCATATGATAAATTGATATCCATAGGTTTTGAAATAGAATTATATGGATAAGTAAACCTTGTATGTATATTATTATATTTGTCAAATGTGATAATAATTTATCCACTAGTTCAATTTTATTTTTTAGTGCATAACAATTTTTATCTTGATGTGCTCGATATGATGATAGTTACAAAATGATTATGCTCTAACTCATTAAAGATGATGTTTGGGGTGATGGTGATTAAAATTAAGCTAATTAACTTATTATATACAAGTCTTCTCAAAATAGAACTAGGTCTATCCTTGAAACTATCAAATTAGGTTGGTTTATTTAATTTTGAAGGAGTATTATGATTTATGTTCTTTAGAGCTTCCTCAGCTGAAAAAAATCACCTTTAGGGTATGAATTTGTTAAATTAGAAGAGGTATTATTATTAAAGGCACGAGTAAATTCCCATACATTATCATCCTTATATGACTTAAAATCTAAATTTAGAGTATTTATTTGATGTTGACGTTAATTGATTGTATATACCATATAAATGATATGACTAATAGGTGTGGTGATGGTTTGAATATATTCATTCAAAGAGTTCATCTCACCATATATCTTAGACATAGGTATGAAATTTTCATCATAAAATTTCTATCATTTCATTTCTTAATATTATAATCACATTTGATAGATACATTATTGCATAATTTACCATTAACAACACCTTTGGTTTTTAGAGGATAAGGAATAACATCACATTAAATTTTAGTTGTATAAGTAGTAACATAAAATTAGATGTCACTAGCTATATAATTAGTTTTAGAAATATCATTTTAATGCATAAATTCATGAGACTCAATATTTAAGTCATTTATCTATTTCACCAATGCATATTATTTCTTAAGTAGAATCTTAGTTGGATCAAGAAGTGTATTAGTTAATTTTGTGTTAATCTATTCTTGTTCTTGTGTATGAATAACAATATATTTTACAAAATGATTAGGAGAATTTATTTCAAAATTATAATATTATTCTTATATTTCATTAGATTCATTACCAACCTACCAATATTAATCATAATCATAATCATAACCATTTATTCACAAACATATGATTCATCTATATAAGTGGGATTATTATTCACACAAGCTTGATCATCAATCCACTAAATTGTATAAAAATAAGGCATGACATGGGTAGAGAATATGAAATACATAATATGAGGCATATTAGGGGTTTTAGGGTGCACATTCATTTTTAATTTACAAAACCAATATTTTATCAAAATCAAGATTAGAGAAAGAACCTAATTTAATTTAGACAAACAAATACATAAAATCAGAATGTATAAAATAAGTATAAATCAAGAATTTATGATTTTTAACTTAATATATATGTAAATATGCTAAAATGGGTAAAAAAATATTAAAAACTTAGATAGCACTCAAATTTAGATGAATACAATAATAATTATGTAACTGACTGTGTGACTATGTGATGGTACTATGAACTAGGAACAAAGTTTCACTTAAATTTTGGACAAGGTCATATTTTCTAGACTAGACCATGATACACTAAAATCTATCAAGTGAGCCAATGTTTGGAGGTTTGTATACCTCTATGTAAAAATGGGCCTATGCACTTTCACTTGTGAGTCTTGTGTGTGTAACCAAGTCACTCAATTTACTACAAAACCCTCTATTTACATTATCATTCACTTCGAACCCTAGCTTATTAGATAATGAGGAATAAAATAAATAAATGGCTAAACATGGTTAGTGGTTGAAATTTTTATTGACCTCAAAATCACTTATTTTGAGTGTTACCTACATACCAATACTTTGAATATGGATCAAACTACATGTAATTCTCCCATGCTATGGTAGGGTGTGTGAAATACTTGTTATGCATCCAGATTTCACCCTGGATGAAAGGAGGAAAGTTCAAGTCCAATTTCAAACCTAGACTAACATGGGAATGGTTTAAGGTTATGGGTTTCCTATAACTAGATCAGACCTCTAAGATTTTTTATGAGGCCATCTCTTCATGTTTTATGATTTGGACATGTACTTATAAAAAACCTAAAACTAGTTGGGTGAAAAGAGAAAAGAATTGCATAAAATAAAACCTATTATAAGATGTGGTACTGCACCAAGAATTTATCAGATCCACTCCTAAGCTTGGAATATTTAACAGACTAATGAACTATTAAAGAAAGCTAATGCAATGCTTGTTATGGCTTTTATGCAACAATATTTTGTATAGAAGTCTATTTGATACTCTCAAACTAGGGAGCAATGAAAATAGGGTCTATTTAAAGACACTTGAATTTGTTTGTCAACAATATATTTGAGAAATAAATGCTGA
This sequence comes from Torreya grandis, assembly GCA_037957365.1. Classification (NCBI taxonomy): domain Eukaryota; kingdom Viridiplantae; phylum Streptophyta; class Pinopsida; order Cupressales; family Taxaceae; genus Torreya; species Torreya grandis. The sequence continues at coordinate 971,890 of JARHVA010004417.1, forward strand.
GACACATTATATGACCTACAAAGAATGTTTCTAATACTTAGGTTAAGTTTGGACATGTAAGAGGAAGATAACATTCACATTTGCATATTAAAAAAAACAAAAAACACTAAATATGGATTAGCAAAATGACTTAAAAATACTCTATTCACTACTCCAAGAGGTTTTGAATACAATTTTGGTAGAGTCTAATCATACTACCCTAAGGGACATAATTGAATTAGAAAGTAATGCGAAGATAGTTAGGCAGAAGCAGAGGCTTGTCAACCCAAGAGTGGAGGATCTCATGAGAAGAGAACTCTAAAAATTAATTGAATCAAGGATAATATTTCCAATTAAGCATTCCTCTTGGGTGGAAAACCTTGTCCCAGTGAGGAAAAAGAATGGAGAGATTTGATTATGTGTTGACTTCATGGACCTCAATAAGATATCCATAAAGGATCATTACCCACTTCCCTCTATGGATAAAATTCTACATAAAGTGGTAGGTTCTCCAAGGTTCTCATTATTTGATGGCTATTTTGGCTATAATCAGGTCATGGTGAAAGAGGAAGATAGGCACAAGAGTCCCCAATGCTAGATCCACCTATACATATTATAAAATGCCTTTTAAACTCCCCAATTCTATATCCACCTTCCAAAGAGAAATGGATGCTGATTTTCATGGTTTTAGTTTACCTTGATGATATAATAATTTTCTATAATAATCCTTATAATCATCTGACACATTTGAGATATGTTTTTGATAGATGTAGATAATTTGGAGTTTTTTTGAATCTAAAAAATGTTTTTTTTAGTGAATGAAGGAAGACTTCTAGGACATGTGGTGTCTGAATTTGGTCTTTACATTGATCCAAAAAGGATAGAAGCAATCCTTTCTCTATCACTACCCAAACATAAGAAAGGATTACAGAGCTTCTTGGGCAATATCAACTTCATAAGGGGGTTCATTCTAGGCTATGTAGAGATGGTCAAGCCTCTCACTCATATGATGAGAAAAGGCAAAGAGTTCACATGGACAAGAGAAGGCAAGAGGTTATACCATCAAAGAGGCCATATACCATGTCCCCACACATTTAAATCTAGATTTCAATAAGGAGTTCTACTTGTATGCCTTTTCCACATTAGATGCAGTTTCACCTATGCTTATGTAGTAGAATGATCAAGGTTTAGAGAAACCCATTGATTTATTTAGATAAACTTTGGAAAGTTATGAAGAAATATATAACTTGGTTAAAAGACATATGCTTTCTATTGTGAGAATTTTGAATAAATTCAGGCATCTAGTTTCAAATAGTAAGATCATAATAATGGTGGCTCATCTAAGTGTGAAGGATTTTATCCTCAATAGAGAATTAAATTAAAATATAGATGGATGGGTCACCAAGTGTATGGAGTATTAAATTGAGGTTAGGATCACAAAGCTAGTCTAAAGAAAGGGATTATGTGAACATCTTGCTGAAGATGTGAGAGAAGAGAAAGAGACTATTTTGGTAATTCAAGACACTCAATAGGAAAATGAAGATACTCTTCTATCTAGCTGGACACATGATATTGCTATATTTCTCCAAGTGGGAGAGTTTTTAATGGGTTTAAATAAATCACAAAGAAGACACTTTAGGCTATAATCAGTGCCATATATTTTGATTGATGGAGTGTTGTTCAAAAAGGACATTGGAGGTATGCTCTTAAGATGTGTTAAAACTAACCAATTTAATAAGATTCTCAAGAAATTTCATGATAGTCCTCAAGGAGGCCATTTTTTAGCCAAGACCACAACTAAAAAAATCATTAGAGCTAGTTACTTTTGGCTAAATATATGTAGAGATGCACATGCATGGGTGAAGAAATGTTTAAGACGTGCCATGTTTATAGGGAAATAGAACTAGCTACCATGCTACTAAAGCCTTGTTGATTACTTTAGGTATATCATGGGTGCTCTTAATGTTTAAAAAACACTTCTCATTTTATAATTTAGAGCATGATTTACATGTTTTGGTGATCTGGTCACCTATAATGAAATAATGGTAGAACAAATAGAGGATTCCATAATATTTATATTGATTAGTGGTTGGGAGCCACCTTAGTCCTTAATAATATTTGAAAGGTATGAGGCATCTCTGATTTTATGAGTTAATTATGATCAAACTCTAAACTAAAGACTATTCTAAAATTAATATCTACAATGATTTCAAGTTACAGTGTTCTGATTTAAAAAGATTTAAAAGGAAAGGTAGGGCAGAAAAAAGTACATGATTGTTGATCTTTGTCTCAAACATCATGACAAGGTTTAAATTATAACTAAACATGAATTTAACAAATTTATAATGTAAAATATCATATGCTTAAATCCCATTACACACTAGGCAAGTATCTAAAGATAAGATGAAGAAATACAAGTAATAACTGATTTACTTTAAGGATTTACTACTACAATCAATAACATGTGCATATCCTTATGTAGAGAAAATAAAATCAAGTAAACATAATCACATTCAACTAATATAGAATTTTCACAAATAATCAACCTTGTATCAAATATGCTTTCCCAAAATTATTTAAAAAACATTTAAATATAAGACTTAGATTAAATAGTTGAGAGAGAATCTATGATAATAATTCACACAAACAAGTAAGACAAAATTTATAGTATTCCCTACTTATATTAAATTTATCCAAAAGTTACAACATAGTTATAGCTCTTAAAACTCCCCCCATTTTACAATAGATAATTCTCCTTTTAAGGTTTCAAGGAAGCATGTCTATAACTTACATTGACTGACAAGTGTACAAAGTAAGGACAACTATCCTTTTACAAAGTTCCTTAAAATACACTAAAATTTCCAAATAAACTAACCTTTAGGAAACATGCTAATAAAATACATGTGCCTTTACAAATAATATTCCATTTTTAAATTATTACAAAATTAATATGGAGCAAAACAATTCTAGCTGGCTGGTGGGTCTTGTGTTGATGTTGTTGCTTGTTTTTGTTGAAGGATCTTTAGCCTATAGTGTTGGTCACTAATAAATTGAATATTAATTACTAACTTCAATAAAATCTCCTTCCCATGGTATTCCAATTCCTTTAGGTCCTTCTCAATATTTTCCATAATTTTCTTGATGTCCCTCACATCTCCTATTATCTCTTTAGAGGAGAGAAGTAAACCATTGAATTGTTTATTACCCTCATCTGTTTGGTTTTCTCCTTGTTATTTCACTTCTTGCATGAATTAAAAGGTTCTTTGTTTAAATTCTTCATCTCCTATGAGATCTAATGGGATGAGGGTTGTAATATCTTTGATCAAACTATTTATGATATGAGACATTTCATCTTCTAGATGCTTAAAGGCTTTAGCAAGGCTTTCCATATCCTTAGACCAATTGTTCAAGGCATAAATTTTTTCAACCAATATATCCATGGAAATATTCAGATGTGCCTTACTAATATTTATAAAACCTGGGACTAGATTTTTAGAGAGGCCCTTAATCAGTTCCCACACTTGGGAGCTTGTAACCTATCATTGGCCAACTTGGATTGTTGGTTTAGATATTTTCATCTCTATTTCCTTTATATTTCTTTGGATATTTTCAAAATGTTGCATACTCCCACCATTATATACTCAAATTTATTAAACCTATCCTCATGAATGGACAACATAATAGCCTCTTTTAAATTCTTATTTTTTTGGAGCAGACCCTTGATCATTATTTATTATTGGTCACTTTGAGCCTGAGCTAATTCAAGGATAGTTTATTCAAATATCTTATCATATCTTGGATTTTTTCCAACCACTATATTTAATATGACTAATGGTTCAACCTTATGGAAGGTGAAATATTTACCTCCTACCATAGATCTCTTCTCAATTGCTCATTCCATGTTGGTAGACTCTGAGTTAAAACTAACTCCAACTGATGACCTAATCACTTTTGGAGTAGGCATCTCAACCTATGTTTCACTTTAAGTTATAGTATGATCCATTTGAGTGCCATCTGATCCTTTAGGGGTAGTCATATTTATCTCCTCTTCTTGTTGTTTTAGTTCCAAAATCCAAGGGTTGAGTTCTTCATGAACATGAATGTTCCTAACTTTGTGATTTCCCACTAGTGGTGCATAGCTGGTATCTTTTGAAACTTCCCATATATAAACCACTCAAGAATAATTGTCTCATAAAATAGGCTTTCATCACTAAATATATTAACATCACCCAATGGGTGAGTGAAGGTCACTTTGGGTTTCTTTGGTCCTTCAGGAACCAATGCCAATTCAAATTTTCTTTTTTATGGGGGAGCAATGGGAACTAGGTCTAGTGCTACCTAATTTCCTTTATCCTTTTCTATCTCTAATTTTTCCTTAATTTAGGACTAATGATCTTCCACTTGTTCACCTTATTCATTTGACCCATAGGTGATATCCATTATTTATAATGCATCTTCTACTATTTCTCCTAGATCTTATGTAATTACATCTATATAGTCAATGGGGGATTCTGGTCTTTTAGGATGGGTTAAATATTATGGCCCTTTACCAGGTATATTTTCCTTAGGTCTCTATTCAATTTTTACTTTAGGTTTTTATGCACATTATGATTTGGAATGTTATGTTTTTATATGTGGTTGGGCTGGAGGAGAGCCATAAGATTAACCTCCCAATAGGTGTTACTATCTCAGATTGGGTTTCCAAATATCATCACTTCCCTTTAGATCTCTCATCAGCCTTGCTTCTAATTTGATGTTGAATTTCTCCAACCTTGTTAAGACCTTATATAAGAATGAATATTTTGTGTACATGTTATCATAAAAACCTAGGTGATGCTCATAAGGCACATTTATTTGTTTAGATTTAAAATGCTTTGTAACCCTATCATTTAGGTCTTATTGCCTTAAGCCATCATGATGCAATTTGAAGGAGGCTCTATGTCTTGCAACATATTCAATGTTATTCCAATATTGGAATATGGTCCTTCCAATGCCCACGGGTAGAATATGTCGCAACCCATTCTTTCTCTCTCTAAAAACACCATCTATACCATTGCATATTTAAAATGAAACTTTTGCTTAGCTAATTTATTTGGGACATGGAATGGTAACCTCAATAGAGTGCATTGTGTTGCCTCAATCTAGATGACTGTGCAGTCTAAGAAAAACCATATATATCCAATGGCATTAATGGATTTATTTGACAATGGGATCATTCTTAGCATAGAGGTCCCTATTAAGGCTTCACTCAAATGAGGATAGATGAAATATAATATAAAATGAATATGTTCTCTATATTTGAAGATATGTAACTTGGAATAAAATTGGGGCACTATTTGTGTCCTTTCAAGAGACCACCCCCTAAAGTTAAGGATATCAATTATGGAAATTAGGGCATCCAGGAGGTAAGACATCATATAAAATTCTCTCGTAGTCCCTTTCTTGACTGCAAATATTTGTCTACATAAAAATGTGCTAATAAGCTCACCAATAGGGGGAGTTATCTCCTTTTCAATCATGTAATAAACTAGGGTCACCCATATTCTATCAACATAAGTGGTTGTGTGGCTTCTAGAGAGTCTATTCATTAGGGTCATTATCACTATAATTCTAGGTTATAATTGGCTAATGGGAATGTTCTCACTAGGGTCAGATTACACATGGCTTATAGTATATAGAAATGGCACTAGGATGGCCTTGAGGTCATTTTTATTAGCCCAATCAACAAGTGTGGGCACATATACATAGGGTTTAGGGATCTTTTAGTATCTCTCAAATGCAATAAGGGATACATAGGCAATGATTTTGTGAGTACACACAATAATTAACATGCCCTTTTCAATTTTACATTCCTTAAAGATAGGAAGGACATTAGTGTAGTGGAGTACCTCTAGTTTAGCTACTACTTGGTGAAGGCTCACCATTTGTGTTATAATCATGTTATAATACCTTGTATTAAAGGAATTAATCTTCTTTACTTCTTTGGTTATGGTTTGTAACTCTTCAATTGTCCAAAATATCTTGGACCAATTATTTTCCCTAGTGTTTAAGGACATGAAATCAAGTACTATGTTTTTAAATATGTTGACATGACTATGAATTTTGTAAATTTCCCAGCACTAGTCTATAAATTGTTTATAGATCAGGTCATACTTACTTTGATAACAATTAGGATCTTATAGTTTGATTATGGTTAATTTGAGATCAAATTAGGGCTTTAGGTAGAGGCTAGGGATTTTTTATAAATTTAATGGTGATGGTTTACTTGGAGTTAGGTGAATTCATGCCTTGGATTTGATTTATATCTTTGCCTTTTTGAGCCCACAAAATCTCTAGTTTTGTCATCTTGTACCCATGTGGCATCTATGTGGCATCCTACTACTAGTTTTCACAACACTTTTAATAATGTATTTAAAGAATTAGCCATTTCTTTTTTAAAATTAGCCTTTTGTTTTGAATCATCTAATCTTCATGCATGGATCAACATGGGCCATTAATTATGATCCTAATATTTACACACTATTGGTTCTTATCCACTTCAAGCTTCATGTTATTTCCACTTGGTAGTTTTGTAGGCTTTCAGAGCTCTACACATCACCAGTATAAATGTTATCATGATTTTCCATGTGTCAATATTTTGCCTCCTCAAAGCTTTGTTGAAAAGTCCATCCTAGTTTCATGTTATCCGATCTTCATTACTTGATGAAGTGTGAGGCATAAATCCTACAAATGTACGTAAACTTTAATTAGCATCGGTGTATAAAAGGAACTTAGGCTAAATATTTTAGGCTATAGTTCTATTTCATGCTTATGGAATGAAATTTAGACCAAATTATTTAGGCTAAGTTTAAAACACATTAGAAGGGGGTCTTAAATAACAAAAGTATTCAATACAAGGTTTTAACCTAGGGTTTTATTATGTTAATAAACATGATAAAAATTTAGATTTAAATTTTTTAAGCTAGGTTTTATGGTAATGGGACATTTTGTTAAACTAAGATCATTAGGTTCAAAATACCATGAGGCATATGAGGTTTAGGTCAATGTTTAAAACATAACTAGCTTTCAACATGCAAATCTAAACCTAGTTATAAAGATCCCATAGCTAGATTAATCTATGGAAGATGAATTTTGACATTGAAAAACTAGACTTAAGTGCATTTATATTCTAGGTGAAATTGGATTTGAGATAAAACTTGATGGCTTTGAAAACATCAATGATGGCCTCATGGTCATCAATTGACAGGCACAAGAGTGTCAAAATTAAATCCCAAACATAGTTGGTCCCACAACAACTTGGGTTCAATATGCTCCATGGATCATGATCTGAATAGATGCCTACTATCGGTCCCTTCAATCATAAAGTATACCAAGTTAGCTCAGGGTCGTATAAAAATTTAGAATAAGTTATAACCTAAGTCTTTAAAACATAATAAAATGATGACCCCTTGAAGGATTGAAAAATTAAAACACAAGATCTTATCCCAAGGCTCTTTTGATATGAAACTCGAATGTGAGAGTGCTATGTGGCAACCCCATAGGGTTCCTAAGCTTTTAAATCTATTGACCCTATGAAGAGTCTGTAGAGCATCAATCTCTATATGGGCTCCCATAAGCCCTTAATTGTGATGTGAGTAATCAAACAAGATTGGTTTGATGGATCAAATCTATTTGCATTAGGTCACTTCACTTTGACCAATCAATTTTGCCTGATAAAGCACAAATAATCCATCCTATCGATAAGCAAGACATTTAATTTAGAGGTCAAGAAAATGTAAATACAAGCTAAAGTATTAAGGCTAAGGTCTCGTTTATGTTGAAAAAACATGAAAGGGCTCTTATGACTAAGATGTAAGGCTAATTACCAAAAGAGACCATGAAACATAAAGTGAGGCTGAGCTAGGAAAGTAATGGACCCTATGCATATGAAAGTTAGACCTAGGTTTAAAATAAAAGGGAAAAAATGAGGTTAAAATATAAAGGGACAAAACATGAATTTTATATTAAAATTGGGTCATGTTTAAAAATATGATTAAGTCTTATCATAAAAATAAAACTTAGTTCACTACATTTTTCAAAGTGTTCCTACCAATTTTGCTCAGATGAAATTTGAATTTAAAAAAAAGGATATAAGAAAGGGTTTTCAAAGGAGGGTTTCAAGGTACTTATAACATGGATTTAATATTGAGTCCCTATAGACCAAAGGAAAGTAAATCCCTAAATGAAGATTAATCTGTAAAATCCAATTGTGATCCATTCTATGAGGGTCTTATGAAACCTATAACTGAAACATGAATACCCACTGTTAGCAACATTAAGTGAATTTAAATTAGGATCATGAATCAATAAGCCACCCTTATCAGACATGGATGATATTCAAATACAAATAATCTACAAAACATTTCAAATTTTTAGTATTAAGGTTTAGAGTTGTACAAGGTCCTCATTTTTTAGAAATGGGGGTATGTTAACCTCAATAAATGGTGACTTTTAGGGGAAACATAGCAATATTTTAGAAATTAAAGACAATATTTTAGACAAATAACTAGGTCATTTATTCCACTTTTCCAATATCATTATTGAGATCATTTCATTATTGAAACAAACCTTACAACTACAGAACTGGGATTAAACATCAAAACATAGCCATCCTATGTGTGTGCTTTGATTCCACTTATTGTTTGCCATGAGATTTAGGGGAAAAATTCTAGGTTTCAAGTATTTAATCATTAACCTTGGCTTGAATCATGTTTGGATATTAATTATCATTCTCTTAGTTTAAGGAAGGCTTGGGAATTTCTCTGCTACTAGCTAGGTGTCCATATCCTCGAGAGAGATACCTTTGGCTCCACTCATAGCCTTGCTCTATTACCATATAGGAATACATATCCTTGGTGAATATTACCATAATCACCTTTTCTTGAAAATATTTTTATTTTGAAGTAATCTCTTATTTTTAGATATTTTGGGATTTTTAGTAAAGGTTAGGAACCAAGATATTTAGGTTTAAGTATTTGGTCAAGTGTATGATCTTCAGACAATCACCTATGGTTGAAACATTTGTCCCAAGTAAGGATATTTTTTAAGTGTAAACATTGCTGTGCCTTAATAATTTAAGCTTTCATTATAAATGTAAAATTATTCTTAAAATAAACTTTATATCAAAATAATGTTTAAGTCTTTATGGAATAGTTAACCTATTCACCAGTCCTTACTAGTTTATTTAAATCATAACATCAAGATGGTATTTAAATATTGTGTTCATCACATCCTTAAGATATATACCTAAATTTCTAAACTTGTATATTTATTCAAGAAATTGAGTGAATTTTGAATTGAGGGCTATCTAAAATAACTTATTAGAAGCAAGGAACAAATCAACATAAAGGAAACACATAATAGAAAGCAAACACACAATAGAAAGCAAAGGGAAAATAATTAAATATACAAAAACTAATTTATAAACTAGGGAAAAGAATGAAAAGGACAAAATGGAAGCTAAACTAGCCTACCTACACTAATTCTAACCATCCTTACTGATTTACTTCATGAAGATCCCAAGTGTAGTAATAGAGAAGTAATGCTTGAGATATTTCCCATTAGTGGGTAGTGTGAACTCTACTCCTTATATATATTTTAGTTTTAATGTGTTATCTCTAAGTGTTTCTATAATATGATAGGGGCCAATCCATAGATGTGTGAATTTTCCATGTTTGCCCTTAGGTTTAGATTCCTTACCCCAAAGAATAATTACGTCTCCCTATTTGAACACTTTGATATTTGATCACTTATCAAACCACCTTTTCATTATGGTTTAGTGCCTGATAATGTTAGAAAAATATTCTTCTTGGGCATCTTCCATCTGAAATATGTTTAATCGTCTTGATTTTTCAAGTTCTTGGTCTTCTTCCATATACTCTTGCATAAACTTGTAAGTTGGTAGCTTAACTGTGATGGGGAATATGGGATCTAGGCCATATACCAATAAGAAGGGAGATGATTTAAGGGCCTACTTGAATCTTTTTCTATCTATCCAAAGGGCATATTTAAGGAGATTATGCCATGTTCTAGGTTTACTTGTAGTAGACTTCTTAATTGCCTTCATCAAGTTCTTGTTTGTTGATTCAAACACTCCATTGCCTTGAGGGTAATGGTTGGATGAGAAATTGAGGATAATACAATTATCATATGCCCATTATATCATTTTTGTGGATGTGAATTTAAGCCCATTATCACATACCAAATAAAGTGGAGTTTCAAATTAGGTGCATATATTTTCTTCTAAAAACTTGGTAACTTCTTCAGTTATGCACTATTTGGTAGCTACTACTTCAGTCCATCTAGTGCAATGGTCAGTTACTATCAGAACATATTTGTGACCTTATGATGAGTTAGGATTGATGAATCCAATTAAATATATTCCCTATTACGTGAAAGGTTTGTCAATCATGACTAGTTGTAAAGGCATGGCTACCTTTGGTTCTTTTGTGCTAAAAATCTAATATGAATGGCATTCCCTTACATGTTTATAAGCATATTTAAAAATGGTTTGCCAATAGTAGCCAACCCTAAGGATATTGTGAGCCATGGTTCTTCTAGATGGATTCCCACTTCCTAAATTTTCATGAAACATGCTCATTATCTTAGTGGCTTCTTCCTTAGATACACATCTCAAGTACACACCTTCAAATTTATTTTGATATAAGATCCCATTATTGATTAGGTAGTGAGCTAATTTGAGCCTTATGGCTCTTTTATACTCCCTATTTAGTCTTAAAAGATAAGTTCCATTAATCAATAAGTGAATGATGGGATCATAATAGTCATTAGGTTGAAAATTCTATTGATCAACCTGCATGATACTTAGTTTGGGGCTAGTATTGGCAATCATTTGAATCAGACCTTGACATATTACCAATTTTTCCATCTTCATCTCTATCATATTATTAAAGAATATAAATATAATTACCTCTTCATTCTCCAAGTTCAAATTGGCTTAGCATTAACTTAGTGGCTGGATCTGGTAGAATGACATGCACTTTATTCCTAAGAATGTAGTGCCTAAATTGTTTGAAAGATTTGACTAATGCAAAATCTTATTTATCAGTTAAAGGATTATTTATCTCAATGTTTTTAAATTTATTGATCATAAAATTAATTGCATAGTCACATCCATCTATCAGTTAAGTTAAAACAACAATAATGGTATGATCAGAGGCATAAGATAAAGGAAAAAACATTTTGAAAGGTTTGGGCTTATCAAGACTGGGGCTTGACTGATTGCCCTTTTGATGTCCCCAAAGGATTTATTTTATTACTCATTACATGAGACTTATCATCCTTATTTATCATATTATTTAATGGCTTGACAATTTTTGCAAAGCAAGAAAGGAATTTTCTTACAAAGTTTGTCTTGCCAAAAAATGATTTTAACTATTTTATACTATTGGAAGATTCTATATTTGATATATCTTCTATTCTTTCAAGATATATAGAAATACCATCTTTATTAATAACATGTCCTAAAAACTTTCCCTTAGTGACACAAAATATGATTTTCTTAGGGTTGAGGGAAATTCCATACCTTATACACCTTTCAAATACATGTTGTAAATGCATGAAGTAGTCTTCCTTATTCTTAGATAAAATAATTAGTTCATCCTTGTAAATTATGATGCATTTAACAATCAAACCTTGGAAGGTATGGTCTATGGCTCTCTATAATGTATCTCCTATGTTGATTGGACCAAAAGGCATTCTCTTGTATGCAAAGGTTATCCACTTCATTGTGAATGTGAATGTTGTTTTCATTCTATCTTCCTTATTTACTAACACCTGATTATATCCTAAAAAACCATCAAGGAAAGACATCATGGTAGAATCAAAAACAATTTGTATTACTTGGTCAATAGATGGGAGAGGATAATTATCCTTTTTAGATGCCCTATTTAGATTCATAAAATCAATAGACAACCTAATTTCACCATTATTTTTCCTAACTGGTACTAATTTAGTAACCCAATTAGAGTGTCTAATGGTAAATACAATTATAGAATCCAATAATCTCTTTACTTCCTTGAAAATCATGGGTTCTTACAGGCCTTTGCTTTTTCTTAAAAGGTTTACAATTCTCTTTGAGAGGTATGGTATGAATGATGACCCTTGGATAAAACATATTCAAGTTATCATATGACCAACCTATTACAGATTTTTATATTGTTAACAGTTCCTTAGATCTTTTATTTTCAACACTTGTATAGGCTTTTCCAAAGTTGACTAGCTGAGGTTGATCTTGAGGTCTAAGATCAACTGCATTGTAAGCTTTCCTATTTACTTTAAGAATCTTAGAGGCTTCAAATATGTTATCTTGATCAAATAATATTTCTAAGGAAATAATTACCTTAGGGATATTTTTGTCATTCAACTAAATGACTTTGTGATCAAATTTGTTTTCAAGGGTGGTTTCATTAGCCTCATCTATGATTTGGGCCTCAAATACTCATGAATTGTCCATGAAGTTTAAGATTTGTTAGTCATCACTAAAGACCTACAGATGTTTTACATTCTTTGGGATAGAAGGGCAAGGTATTAACTCAATTGTAGAGTTTGGTGAGTCCTGGTTAGGTATAAGATTAACTATGGAAAATGGTAGTTCATCAATAGATTTACTTTCTTCTCTAGGGATGGACATAGTATTGAAAGCATAGAAAGACTCAAATAGATACCAAACCCTAAATTTATACCTCTTAAGGTATGATAATTTGCATTGATATTTTATCCTTACCTTATTGACTACTAGTTCTGAGTCAACATAAATTAATAGTTTTTGATTTTGATCTTGATGGAAAATTATAGTCCTAGGATAAAAGACTCATACTCTACAAGATTTTTGGTACATGGAAATTGGAGTATGTAAGAAGCATGCCATTTATTACCAAAAAGGTTGGTTAGAACGATGCCCATCCTAGATCCAAATTTACACTTAGCCCCATAAAAATGCATCTTCCACAATCTAGGGATAGTATGAGAAGGATTAGAGTCACTTAATTTAGTAGCTTCAAGAGTGGAAACTCCCAAATTAGATTCAACTATGTTCACCTTTTCATTTACAACATTATATTCCATGATCATATGTTTCATCCTTAGATCTCTTTCCACTCTGATTTGATTTGGAAATATTTTCCAAGGTAGCCATAGATGTGAACAATATTTGGACATATATCCATTTAAATCCTTTGTCCATTCTTTGATTAAAAGTAGTCCATAGGCATCAGGGATATCTACCACTTGTATGTCTATGAATTGTTGGACTCTTGTATTAGAAACTAGTTATATGTGAACATTTACCAATTCCCCTATGAATTTGAACCTAAACTTATCTAATTGGGTGATAACCCTATCAAACTTAATGGGGCTAAAACTAAGTTTCTTACAAATATTTATAGGCATGATATTAGTAGAGGCACCAAAATACAACAAATAGTTATGCAAGTTATTACCAAAAATTATGATTGTAAGCAAGAAGGGTGGGAAATATATCTAAGATTTGTACATAGCCACATTTGCATTATTAGTCTTGGATGTCTTGCTAGGTTTCTTGGCTAAGGATTCTACCAATAGATCTCTTTTCTTAGTTATCTATGTCAATTCATGCAATGCAATGTTAGCTTTAATTTTATTCATGTCTTCTACAATATTATACCTAGTATTATTTGAAAAAAAAATTATATTAGTATTCTATATATAAGTACTTACCTTTAGAGTTTATAGGTTATTATCTGATGTAATGTTTGGAGGAGTGCCAAAGTTGTTCAGAGGAATTGAAGTAGTCAAATGCTACTTCTATTCTCTGTTTCTTAGAGGGTAGGTCTTCTTTAGGAACTAATGGAAGGCATGAACTTCTTCAAGAACATCATCAAGTTAATTATCTTCTTGGAAGGGGAAATCAGACATTTACACCATGTAGGATTGGTCAATAGACTTGGATCTTGAAGTACTTACACCATTATCTTTACTAGGTACTACCTCAAAAGTGTCCATATTTTCTTGAAATGATTCAAAAGCTTTACAAAATTCAATGCAATCAATTTTTCCATGCTTAGTAGTAAAATGAAATCTACAATAATCTATTAATTAAACATCAATAAGATTAATTTCTATGTTCTTCTTATAGGTAGATGATTCATAGTTCTTATTATTGTGGAATATATCATTCCAAAACCTATTATTGGGTCTATTAAAGCTTTAAAAAGAGAAGTTTCTACTAGAACTTTCTCCCGTATGATTAACCTAATTTTACAACTGAAGAAAGTTAGTGCTAAGCTTTTTGACCATCTTTAGAATAGATTCATTCTAATTCTTTGGAGTTTTAGTGTTATGAACTTGGTTAGTACCAAAGGTTGGTACTAATGCATTTTGATCATTTGTATTAAACCTAATGGTAGCATGGATTAGGAATTATAAGTTATAATTTGGGGCATCATGGCTCAAGGGTAACTTGTTCAACACTGGGATATGATTTAGGGATGGTCTATTCTAATTTTTTTTAGTAAATATGTTCAAGGTGGGCATATGTGGATTAACATTTGGGATAGAATAAGCCATCTATCCTTGATGTTGCATTTGATCATTAATGATCACTACTTTAGAATAGGCATGGGCTAAGGTGGTAATGACTAGAAGAGACCTCTTCAAGAAAAAAAAGTCATAGGATCTAATTTTTTTGTATATATTTATAAACCCAAAACTTAATCAGGTTTGTAGGGATATATGGTCTAACTATGCATATTTTTAAACCTAGCATTAAATGCCCTTATGGACTCACTAACATCTCTTTTGATGGTGGAAAATTTTTGGCATAGGATACAAGGACTAATAAACTTGTAAAATTGGCCAATAAAGACATTGTTGAAGCCATCCTAGCTGGTAATCTAATTGTTAAGTAACCATTAATATGAAACATCCCTAAATGTAAAGGAAAAAACCTACATGCTACATCTTCATGGGTGACATTTAACAATCTTAATGCAAATTTTAATGATATAATGTGTTCTTATATATTTATAACACCATTTGGACTAAACATTGGAAAATATTTCTTAGGATTGTGTGGGATATCATGTACTACACTTGGCAAGTTGATGGAAGAATCAACTAACTATTGACCAAATTTGACTTTTTAGTCAAATTGGGGCACCTATAGGTAAAATCCTAATTTTATAGGTTTATAATGGGTTTATTATATTTTAATAGGGTGTATTATATGTTAATTAATTTCAATGAATGTTATACTAACCTTGGTTAATTAGTTTTTGTGTCTATTTATCATTTTAGGTCATTTTAAGGGTAAAAAGGGGTGCATTTAATGCTTTGTATGGGTTTATTGAGAAATTTTAAGGTTATAATATGTTATTTAATGTAAAATGTGTCATTACAATTCTTAACCAACTATTAACAATTGAAATATCATAGGTTGTTCAGAGAAAAGTTAGTTTTCTTAAAGATAAGGAAGAAAATGGAACTTGTATGACCTCCTTGGAAAGTGTGCCACTTGGGAAAGGTGGAAATGTGACTATTAATATAACTAAAAATAATATCCATGATTTAATTTATATTTAAGTGTCATTTAGTTTTCAAAATTATTCTACTCTTTTCTTAGCTTTTTAGACACACAAAAGTGACTTGCCGGTTTGTACTTGGTTATATTATCCAAATTAACTATCAACATATTTTACCAAAGTAATCTTTATGGAATTATAGTCATATGCAACTTGCCTAGTCTGCCATGAATATGCATACACAGGTGTTTACAAGGTATCAAACATGAAGTGAAGTGTGGATTATTGAATAAATATATTTTATATAATAATATACCATTTTAAACTTTTAAATAAATAATTTTTATCATAAATATTCATGCTTTATACATTACTTTCCTAAACTCGCTGTCTACTTGCATACAACTCAGAATATGCACCTAAAAGTAATGCTAACAGAGAATGAAATACATTTTGGAGGTGTTGAAAAAAATACACAAGCTTATATTAATACCTAAATTTTTTTATGAAATCCTAACATGTATATATAGAATGATATATGGTTAGATAATTTGAAAACCAACCTCCAAGAACTTAAGCACTGTTTTAGGTCCTTTGTCACTAAAATGCAAAAATAGAGGTCTGGAGCTTTTGTCAGGGTCACATTACAATGGTTAGAGAGACCCTAAGTAAATATAAATTATAATTCATTTAATTATTTATGAAGTATAATAGATATTCCAAATATTAAGTCAAGGGGATTGGTGGAAGGAGATATTTGGAAAGCTCAAAGTTGCCATTTGGCCAGTAAAATTCTTCATTAACATCTATAGGATTTTAAATCTTTGAGAATTTTTTTTCCCAAGTTGGTAGTAGACCACACCCTAAAATTTGAATGGATAAAATTATTAAAATTAAAATTTTATGATCTAAATGTCATCTAAAGAGGTTTTTATATTATGTTTTGCTTCCTATGCATACTCTCAATCTGTACAGGTTACCAAAATGTCCATTTATAGTTGACTATGAGCTAACATTGGTGATTTGTTAGTATATTAAGACATCAAAGATTAGTGAAGGTGTAACCAAATGTTTTTTGACTTCAAGGATTCAAAAAAGTCTCTGAGTATCATGACAAAACCCTAGTAAGTAGTGAACACCTACAAGCAGGGCCAAAGAAAGGTAAAATATCTCAATCGAAAGGCAATGAGTGAAATATGGCATGTAGGTGTTATTGGCATGATCTGGGGTAATACATTGAATCCATTTATTATTGGATGATTATAATATATTTAATCAAAGGTTTTATGTTATTTTTAGCTTATATGAGATAAGGAACACCTATAGGTTCCCTTCCAAATAAGACACAGTCCATGCTAAAACCCAGTCTTAAGAGGTTTACAAATGTGAAAGGTATGAAAGGTCAAGGTGTTGAATGAAGATGGGAGTAACTATATATTTAAATAAAAAATTCAAGTGGAAATTTTATAGTGGATATCAAGGGATTCATAAACATATTTCCAAGGTCTAAAGACTATAAACCTACAATAGGGTCAAACAATGACATTGGTTTGATGTCAAATTGGTGCTTAAACTATAATAAGTGAATTATATACTATGTATATAGATTCTCACCTCAGGTTATTTTAAGGATTCCAAATGAGAATATCTAATCATCATGTAAAATCCAAATAGAGGAATGCACACCTATAATTTCATTGAGATAGAGCACAATCCAAGAGGCATACTGTTTGAAAGGTTAAGGTGTATATGAAAGGGATGGTTAAATGAGTTAAATGGTATAAAAATAGTAGGAAGGAAATTATTTAAGGTTTATATTGAATTTTTAAAGTATCATGGTAACCTAAAAGTGTCCACATATAATAAAATGCACACCTATATCCATGATATATAGGACAATGAGCAAATATGATGTCGAGGTAGTGTTTGAGCCTATACAAGGTGAAGGAACAAGTTAAAACTAATGAAAAAAAACCTGAGGGTTTATAGGGGAAACTCATTAAAGTATTTTTATAGACTCAAACAAGAATAATGACCTATAAGTTATAATTAAAAGAAGGAAACATATTTAGGAAATGGAGACTCTATCTTGTGTCAGTCAAGGTGGAAGAGTGTGTGGGAGGTTCGAAAGAAAATAGGAGATAATAATTATTTAATAATGATAGTATCAACCTAAAATTACCATCATAATGGATTAAAAGGAAAAAATAAGGTACTTCCAAGTATAAAACATAATCCACATACACAAGCCCTGCACACTCTTTTTCCTAGGAGTCCATTTTGGTTTTTGACAAGTTTGGAGGGTCATATAGGATGACCAAGAGCTAAAATTTTGTACATAGGGTCATTTAAATATATATTCACTCATAAAATGTTTTTTTCAACATAAAAATAGGTGAATTACCCCCTATTTTGTCTTAAATAAGGGTACTTTCCCCATACACAAACCCTATAGTTTTAAAGTTTAGAAGCAAAAGAGTGATTGAAAAGTTGGTTGGATACCATAAATAGTTTTGGATGTTTGGAGTACATCCATACAAATATTAAAGCACTTAATATAATAAATATATCCATTAGAGAGGTCTAAAATGCAAATGTTTCAGTCAAGCATAAAGAGAGGGATTAGGCCTAGTGACTAGATGTGAGACCATTTCCACTTTTAGACCTAAGTGAGATATATTTTAGATTGTAATATGTTTTTGGGGTGTATAAAGATGTGTTTTATCTTGTGAAATTAAAATAATCTCAGTTGGATAGTCCAAAACCACTTAGACTTGTGCAATATGGTGAAAACAAGCTTGATAGGCCAGATTGAAATGCTCACATCTTGAATGAGGCTTTGCATGGGAATCTAAGAAGTTTATATATGTTAAAGGTCTTTAAAAATGATTTTGTGGAATTTTTTGGTAGGTTGGATGTCAGATCTTTATGAACCAACCTTAAGAACAAAAAATGCTCAAAACCCTTACAAACCCTTGAGAGTGACCCAATAGAGGAAATGGAGTTGGATATCTACAAAAATGGAATATTTTTCCTATAAAAATGATAGTATTTTATTAAATAATTAGTTAGGATAATCCCCATGCGGACTTGTATGGATGGGGGTTTTCTCACTATTTTGTGTATTTTTTAGGTTTTAAGAGGTTTCAAGAGTTTAAAATAATATGTATGGATATATTAAGACTTAATATAACTCCCCATATAAATATAATGACTTGAAATATCTCCTAAGTGTCTAAAATAGGTGCTTTAACTCAGCCAGTCAAAACTGGCCTAGTGGATAAACTAGGGAGAAGTGTGAAAACTTCAAGTAAATGTATTTTTAATGTCTCATTGGTGATTATAATTCCATGTATGGTATTGAAACATTTAATTAACTACATTTTATGTATTTTAATGGAAAAATTATGATTTTTTGGGAGCCAAGTGTGTAAGGTGCATGGAAGAGCAAATTTTTGGACAACATATGATGATGGTTCACTTTCAAAGGTTTTCAAAAGAATAAAAATGAAACCAATGCATGGAGAGTCATGTATGAGAGCCTTCCCTTCCATTAAAATAATTTTACCTGATTCTAGTTAGATATGGGATGCTTAAATAGGTCTAAATCATGAAGGCAATTTTTTGAGCCAAAATTAAGAGTTTTATGCCGGTTTTCACAAGTTTCATGACTTAAATTGACACTTGGGGATTATATAAATTGCATGGTTCATCAAAAATACTTATATTATGCATAATTAAATGATTATCTCAGATTTAAAAGTGTCCTTATGACCCTTGGACTTCTCTCTTCTCCTCTCTCTGTCTCAAGTCTATAAGAACTAGCCATTTTGGCCATTGTATGGGATGATCCACCTAATTATGGTGAAGCATTGTTAAAATTTATAAATTTTTATAAATAATACAACTTATTTTTATCTATTACATGAATTTTATTAGTGGGTTAATTTGTAATGTTTAATTTTACATAAGTGAAGACTATGGAATCCTTAACATGTTTTGTCATTCTTTCATCCTATTTACAGTTGGAAAGATTATTATTGTAAGAAATGTGAAGTGTTTTAGGAGATTTGAAGGATTTAGTGAATTATTATTTTAATTATTTAATTCATATTACTCTTTCCTAGTCCTTCTAAATTTTCACATTCATCCATAACCTCACAATGTAGCATTTATGTGAGAAGATGAAGATTGGAGAAGTGTATGTTCAATTTGTCCTTTGATTTCAAGTGTAATATAAATATGGTTGGATGTATCATGTTATTTGGGGTATCACCTCCATTATATTAGTTTTTCAGTTATCCTTTTCCATTTTCATCCCCTAAGTTTAGTAGTAGTTACAATCCAAAGTGGTACATCAAGGGAGCTAGCCCTATCTAGAGATTCACCTCATTCCCTAGGTTGCCCACAAGCCTAGAGGTGATTCCATTATGCCACTTAGATGAAGAGATATTTTCATCTCCTCAAAGGGTGAAAATCCAAGTGACAACACTAAACATGCCATAACTTGATGATGGTCAAATTCAAGAGTACCTTGGAGTGGTGAAGCTAGAAAAGACTTAAAATGTTTATGCCTACCTTTGTCTTGCCTAGCTTTCCTATGGATCCCTAGTTCAAGTAGGGTCTCCCTTATTTATAAATGTGATATTTATATGATTTTAGGAAATTCCAAATTGAGGAATTTGAATTCTATCTAAAATATGATGTGTCAAGTTAGTCTTTACAAATAACAAATCTTAAACTTGCACATTAAGTAAATTTTGTAAAAAATCATGTAAGGAACAACAAAGGACTAAGATCTTTAACAAAAATAACTCCACAATACATCCAAATATATAAATATGATGGATATTTACAACTTCAAGCATGAATGAGCTCAAATTTACAAAGGATCTATGAATATTTAATAAAAATAGCTATTACTAACCTCAAACCTATTGAATTGACAAATTTAAAGATATCTTTACCATAATCATGCATATACTTTCAAAGAACACTGATCTTTGTCTAAGAAAGCACAAGTATAGGTTAAAAATCATGAATACCACCACTATTTACACAAATATGTTTAAAATAAATATAAATTTACAAATAATAACACGATCTTTGATCAAAATACACTAAAACCAACAAATATCCTACAAATTTACAAAGATTCACCCTCCTTCTAGTGTTAGTGGAGCTTATGCCTGTTGATTCCTCTAGGTATATCATGGGTGATCTTAGTGTTTAAAGAACACTTCTCATTTTATAACTTAAATAATTTATATCATGAGTTATAGGTTGTGGTAATCTAGTCACCTATAATGAAATAATAGTAGAATAAGTAGATTATTCCACATTATTTATATTGATTGGTGGTTAGGAGCTACCTTGGTCCTTAATAATATTTACAAGGTATGAATCATCTATGAGTTTATGTGTGAATTATGATAAAAATATAAACTAAATAATATTATAGAATGAATATTTATAATGATTTCAAGCTATAATGATCTGGTTAAAAGAGAAGCAAAAGGAAAGGTAGGGTAGAAAGAAAGTACATGATTGCTAATCTTTGTCTCAAACATCATGACAAGGTTTAAATTACAACTAAACATGAATTTAACCAATGTATAATGTAAAATAGCATATGATCAAATCCCATTACACACCAAAAAAGTATCTAAAGATATGATGAATAAATACAAGTAAGAACTGGTTTACTTTAAGGATTTACTACTACAATCAAATAACATGTGCACATCCTTATGTAGAGAAAATAAAATGAATTAAACCTAAGCACGTTCAACTTATCTAGAATTTTAAAAATTAAAAAACCCTATATCAGATATGCATGTCCAAAATTCTTAAAAAACCATTCAAATCTAAGCCTTAGAACATACATTTGAGAGAGAAGCCATGATAACAATTCACACAAACAACTAAGACAAAATTTATAGTATTTCCTACTTATATTAAATTGATCCAAAAGTTACAATGTAGTTTTAGCTCTTAGAACTCCCCCCTCTTTTACAATATACAATTCTCCTTTTAAAGGTTTCAAGGAAGTATGTTGGTTAGTTGCATCGATTGACAAGTGTATAAAGTAAGGATAGTTGTCCTTTTACAGAGTTCCTTAAAAGAAACTAAAATTTACAAAATAAACTAACCTTTAGACAACATGCTAACAAAATTCATGTGCCTTTACAAATAATATTCCATTTTTTTAAATATTACAAAATTTATATGGAATAGAACACTTTTAGCTAGCTAGTGGGCCCTGTGTTGATGTTTCTACTTCCTTTTGTTGAAGGATCTTTAGCCTATAATGTTGGTCATTGATAAACTAAAGATCAATTACTGGATTCAAGAAAATCACCTTCCCATGGTATTCCAAGTACTTAAGTTCCTCAATATTTTCCATAGTTTTCTTGATTCCCTTGACATCTCTTATTTTCTCTTTATAGGAGAGAATTAAACCCATGACTTTTCTATTACCCTCAACTATTTGTTTTGTACTTGTTTTCTCAATTCTTGCACTAATTACAAGGTTACTTGTTTAAATTCTTCATCTCCTATGAGACCTAGTGGATTGAGGGATGTAGTCTCTTTGATCAAATTGTCTAAAATATGTGTTTTTTCATCTTCTAGCTACTTGAAGGCTTTAGCAAGGCTTTTCATATCTTTAGACCAACTATCAAGGGAATCAATTTTGTCAACCAATATGGCCATGGCCATATTTATAAGTACCTTTTTAATAGTCCTAAAACTTGGGACTGGATTTTTAGATAGGGCCTTAATCAGTTCCCTCACTTTGGAGCTTATAACTTACCATTGGCTGGCTTGGCCTGTTGTTTTAGATATTTTCATCCCTATTTCATTTTATCTTATTATGGATATTTTCAAAAGTTTGAATAGTCCCACCATGACATCCTAAAATTTATTAAACCTATCCTTATGAATGGATAACATAGCAGCCTCTTTTAAATTCATGTTTTCCTAGAGTAGACCCTTGATCATTATTAGTAGCTAGTCACTTTGAGCCTAAGCTAATTTGAGGATCTTTTCTTTAAATATCTTATCCTATCCTATATTTTGTCTATCCATTAGAGTTAATATGAAAAATGGTTTGAACTTATAGATGGGGGACTCTTCACCTCCTACCATGGCCCTCTTCTCAATTACTTGCTCCATAGTGGTAGACTCTAGATTAAACCTAACTCGAACTAATGTCTCAGTCACTTTTGGAGTAGGCATCTTAACCTATGCTTCACTTGAAGTTTTTGGAGCATCCATTTGAGTGCCATCTGATCTTCTAGGGGTAGTAATCTTTCTTTCTTCTTGTTGTTTTAGCTCCAAAATCCAAGGTTTGAGCTCTTCATGAACATGAATGTTCATTGAATTTATGATTTAACATTAGTGGTGCATAGTTGGTATCCTTTTAAACTTCCCATACATAAAACACTCAAGAATAATTGGCCCATGAATTATGTTTTCATCATTAAAGATATTGACCCCACTTAATGGGTGAGTGAAGGTTACTCTAGGTTTCTTTGGTCCTATGGGAACCAATGCCAATTCAAATTTTCTTTTCTATGGGGGAGTAATGGGAACTAGGTCTAGTGATACTTGCTTTCCTTTATCCTTTTATATCTCTAATTTCTCCTAAATTTGGGACTACTATTCTTCCACTTGTTCACCTTCTTAATCTGACCCATAGGCATCGACCAATGTTTACAATGCATCTTATACAATTTATTTTGGATTTAATGAAATTAGATTTATATATTCATTGGGGGATTCGAGTCTTTTAAGATGGGCTAAAGATGATGGCCATTCACTAGGTCTATTTTCCTTGGGCCTTTGTTCAATCTATACTTCAAATTTTCATGCACCTTATGCTTCAGACTACTATGTTTTTATATGTGATTGGGTTGGATGAGGGCTAAAAGATTGACCTCATAACAAGTGGTACTATCATGGATTGAGTTTCCAAATGTCATCACTTCTCTTTAGATCTCTCATCAATATTGATTTCATGTTGATGTTGAATTTATTCAACCTTGTTAAGACCTCAGAAAATGATGAAGCTTTTTTGTACATGTTATCATAAGCACTTGGGTGATGCTCATAAGGCACATTTATTTTTTTGGATTTTAAATGATTTTTGACCCTATCATTTGGGTCCCATTATCTTAAGTTATCATGCTATAATTTGAAGGAGGATCTATGTCTAAAAACATCTTCAATGTTATTCCAATACTGGAATATGGTCCTACTAATGTCCAAGAGTAGAATATGTAGTAAGCCTTTATTTTTATCTCTATAAACACCATCTATATTATTGAATATTTAAAATTTAATTTCATTCTTAGATAATTTATTTGGGAGATGGATTGGTAACCTTAATGGAGTGCATTATGTTCCCTTAATCTGGATGACAATGTAGTCCAAGTAAAACCATATTTCTCAAATGGATTGAATGGATTTATTTTCCAATGGGATAATTCTTGGCATAGAGGTCCCTATTAAGGCTTAATTTAAATGAGGATTGATGAAATCACATATAAAGTGAATATGTTCTCTATATTTTAAGATATGTAACTTGGAGTAGAATTAAGACACTATCTATGTCCTCTTAGGAGACCACCCCTTAAAATTAGGGATCTCAATTATGGCAAGCAGGGCATCCAAGAGGTAGGACATCATATATAATTCTCTCATAGTCCCTTTCTTGACTGTGGAGATCTATCTACATAAACATGTGCTGATGATCTCACTAATGGGGGGATTTACCTCCTTTTAAAACTTGTAATAGACTAGGGGCACCCATATGCTATCAACATAAATGGTTGTGGAGATTATATATAGTCTATTCATTAGGGTCATTATCACTCTAATTCCAAGTCGAGATTGGCTGATGGGAATGTTTCCACTAGGGTCAAAAAACACATGGATTTTAGAATATAACCATGGTACTAGGATGGAGCTTAGGTCATTTTTATTATCCCATTCAATAAGTGTGGGCACATCTCCTTGGGGATTGGGGATCTTATATCAGCTCTCAAATGAAATGGGGGATACATAGGTAATGCATTTACAAGTATGATCATTAATTAAAATTCCTTTTTCAATTTTAGATTCCTTAAAGATAGGAAGAAGGACATAATTATAGTGGAATACCTATGGTTTATCTACTACATCTTGAAGGCTCACCATTTATGCTAGAACTAAGTTGTAATACCCCATCTTGAAGGACACAATATTCTCTTCTTCTTTGGTTATGGGTAAAAACTCCTCAATTGTCCAAAATATGTTGGACCAATTATTTTCCTTAGTGTTTATTAACATGGTGTTGAGCACTGTGTCTTTAAAGACCTTTACTTCAGAGTTTGTGGTCTAATATAGCTTGGTATCTAATCTATGTTACCTTTGATCTACCATGATTATGAATTTTGCAAATTACTTAGCACTGGTCTATAAATTATCTTTGGATTAGTTCACACTTGCTTATATAACAATTAGGTTCTTTTGATTTAATTGTGGTTAATCTAGGATTGAATTAGGGATTTAAGTAGAGGATATGATTTTTTTCTAGATTTAATGGTGATGTTTTACTTGGATTTAGGCAAATTTATGCCTTATATTTGATTTAGACCTTTGCATTTAGATGTTTGCCTTTTTGAGCCCATAAAATCTCTAGTATTGTCATCTTATGCCCATGTGGTGTCTATGTGGCATCCTATTGGTATTTTCATGTTAGTTTTCATAATGTATTTGAATAACTAGCCATTGATTGTTAAAAATTGGCCTTTCATTTTGCACTTTTTTATATTCGTGCATGGATTAATGTGGGCCACTGATTTTAATCCTAGGATTTACACGTTATTAGTTCTTGTCCACATTGGGCTTCATGATCATGACACTTGGTAGTTTCATGGGCCTTCAGAGCTCTACACATCACCAATATACATGTTAGCATGCTTCCACCACATGGTGGTATTTCACCTCCTTGGAACTTTATTGAAAAGTCCATCTTGGTTTTGCACCATTTGATCTTCATTGCTCGATGAAGTGTGAACTATAGATCTTGCAAATGTACACAAAATTTAATCAACATCAGGGTTAAAAAGAACTTAGGATAAATACTTTAGGCTATAGTTCTATTTCATGCTTATGAAATTGAATTAAGACTAAATTATTTAGTCTAAGTTTAAAACATATTATAAGGGGCTCCTGAATAAAAAAAGGATTCAATACAAGGTTTTAATCTAGGGTTTTATTATTTTAATAAAAATGATAAAAATTTGTATTTTAATAAAAATGATAAAATTTTGTATTTAAAAGTTTCAAGCTAGGTTTTATTGTAATGGAAGCTTTTGTTAAACTAAGATCATTAGGTCCAAAATATCATGGGGAATATAAAGTTTGGGTCAATGTTTAAAACATGACTATATTTTAACATGCAAATCTAAACCTAGTTATAAGGATCCTAAGTTTAGATATGGCTTTAAATAAAATAGATTAATCTATGGAAGACCAATTTTGACATTAAGAAGCAAGACTTAAGTTAATTTAGCTTCTACATGAAATTATATTTGGGATAAAAATTGATGACCTCACAAAATTCAATGACAACCTCATGGTCATCAATTGATGGGCATGCGAGTGTCAAATTTAAATCCTAAACATAGTTGGTCCCATAACAACTTGGGTTAAATACACATTATCAGATTATATTCCAATAGTAAGTACAAATCATGGATCATGATCTAAATAGACACCTACTATTATTCCCTAAAATCATAAAGTAAACTAAGTTACCTCAGGGCCACATAAAAAAATAGACTAAGTTATAAGCCTAAGTAATTGAAACCTAATAAAACAATCACCCCTTGAAGGAAAAAAAATTAAAATACAAGATATTATCCTAAGGCTCTTTTGATATTGAACTCAAATATGGGAGTGTCATGTGGTGACCCTGTGGGGCTCATAAGATTTTGAATCTATTGACCCTGTGAAGAGTCTGCAGAGCATCGATCAACATTGAATTTCTTTGATATGTTTTTGATAGATGCAAACAATTTAGAGTTTTTTTGAATACAAAAAATGCATTTTTAAGTGCATGAAGGAAGTCTTCTAGGACATGTGGTGTCTGAATCTAGTCTTTCTATTGATCTAGAAAGGATATAAGTAATCATTACTCTATCACTGCCCAAACATAAAACAGGGTTGAGGAGCTTCTTGGGTAATGTCAAATTCATTAGGGGGTTAATTATATGCTTTTTAGAGATGTTCAAGCCTCTCATTCATATGATGAGAAAAGAAAAATATTTCACATGGATAAGAGAGGGCCAGAGGGATTTGAGACTATCAAATAAGCCATGTCTCATGCCCCCACACTTTCAAATCCAAATTTCAATAAGGAGTTCTACCTGTATGCCTTTTCCACATTATATGCATTTTTAGCTATGCTTATGTAGTAGAATTATCAAGGTTTGGAATAACCCATTACTTTCTTCAACCAAAATTTGGAAGGTTATGAAGAAAGATATAGATTCATTTAAAAATATATGCTTGCTATTGTGAGAAGTTTGAAGAAATTCAAGCATCTAGTTTCAAATAGTAAGCTAAAAATAATGGTGGCTCATCCAAATGTGAAGGATTTTATCTTCAATAGAGAATTAAATTAAAAGAGATATGGATGGGTCACCAAGTGTATGGAGTGTGACATTTTGGTCAAGATTAGAAAGCTAGTCCAAGGAAAGGGATTATGTGAACATCTTGCTGAAGATGTGAGAGAAGAGAAGGAGACTTTTTTGGTAATTCAAGACACTCAATAGGAAGATGAAGATACTCTTCCATCCAGTTGGACATAAGATATTTCTAGATTTATCCAAGTTTGAGAGTCTCTAATGGGTTTCAATTCATCATAAATAAGACACTTCAAGCTATAACTAGTGCCATACATTTTTATTGATGGAGTGTTGTTTAAAAAAGAAAATAGAGGTATGCTCTTAAGATGTGTTGAAACTAACCAATTTGATAATATTCTTCAGAAATTTCATGATAGTCCTCAAGTAGTCCATTTTTTAGCCAAGACCACATCTACAAAAATCATTAGAGCTAGTTACTTTTGGAAAAATTTATGTAGAGATGCACATGCATGGGTGAAGTAGTGTTCAAAATGTGCCATGTTTATAGGGAAACATAAAATAGCTACCATGCCATTGAAGCCTTGTTATTTCCTTTAAGTGTATCATGGGTGTTATCAATGTTTAAATAACACTTTTCATTTTAGAATTTAAAGAATTTAGAGCATGAGTTTTAGGTTATGGTGATCTAGTCACCTATAAAGAAATAGTTGTAGTATAACTAGACTGTTCCACAATATTTATATTGATTGGTGGTTGGGAGCCACCTTAGTCCTTAATAATATTTGTAAGGTATGAAATATATATTCTTTTATGAGTGAATTATGATCAAAATCTAAACCAAATACTTCTCTATAATTGATATTTACAATAATTTCAAGTTACAATGATTTGGTTAAAAAAAAGCAAAAGGAAGGTAGGGCAAAAAAAAGTACGTGATTGCTAATCTTTGTCTCAAACATCATGACAATGTTTAAATTCAAAATAAACATGAATTTAACCAATGTATAATGTAAAATAGCATATTCTCAAATTTCATTACACACTGGGCAAGTATCTAAGGATAAGATGAAGAAATACAAGTAAGAACTGATTTACTTTAAGGATTTACTACTACAATCAAATAACATGTGCACATCCTTATGCAGAGTAAATAAAAGTAAACCTAATAACATTAAAAAAATCTAACATTTTCACAAATTAGAAACCCTATATCAAATATGCATGTCCAAAATTATTTAAAAAAATTCAAATATGAGACTTAGAATAAACAATTGAGAGATAAACCATGATAATAATTCACACAAACAACTGAGACAATATTTATAGTATTCCTTGCTTGTATTAAATTGATCCAAAAGTTATAATTTATTTATTGCTATTAGAACTCCCCCCCCCCCATTTTACAATAGACAATGCTCCTTTTAAAGGTTTCAAGGAAACATGTTGGTTAGTTGCATTGAGTGACAAGTGTAGAAAGTAAGGAAAACTATCCTTTTACAAAGTTCCTTAAACTACACTAAACATTCCAAAATAAACTAACCTTTAGGCAACATGATAAAAAAATGCACATGTCATTACAAAGAATATTTGATTTTTTAAATATTAAAAAATTCATATGAACTAGAACAATTTTATCTAGATGGTGGGCCCTGTGTTGATGTTTCTACTTACTTTTGTTAAATGATCTTTAGCCTATAGTGTTTGGTCACTGATAAAATAAATATTAATTATTAGCTTTGATAAAATCTCATGCCTATGGTATTCCAAGTACTTATGGTCCTTCTCAATCTTTTCCATAGTTTGATTGATGCCCTTGGCATCTCCTATTATTTCTTGAGAGAAGAGAAGTAAACCCATGACTTTTTTATTGCCCTCAACTATTTGGTTTTCTCCTTATTTTCTCACTTCTTTCATGAATTCCAATGTTCTTTATTTAAATTCCTCATCTCCTATGAGACCCAATGGGCTGAGCATTGTGGTAACTTTGATCAAACTATCTAAGATATGAAACATTTCATCTTCTAGATGCCTAATGGATTTAGCAAGGCTTTCCATATCCTTATACCAACTATCCAGGGCATCAATTTGGTCAACCAATATGGCCATGGCCATATTTATATGTGCCTTACTAATATTCCTAAAACCTAAGACTAGATTTTTAGATAGGGCCTTAATCAGTTCCCACACTTGGGAGCTTATAACCTATCATTGGCTAACTTGGATTGTTGCTTTAGATATTTTCATCCCTATTTACTTTTGTCTTGATTTGGATATTTTCAAAATTTTGAATAGTCCCACCATTAAAACCTCAAATTTCTTAAACCTATCCTCATGAATGGACAACATAACAACCTCTTTTAAATTATTGTTTTTTTTTTTGGGAAGGCCCTTGATCATTGTTTGCATCTGGTCACTTTGAGCATGAGCTACTTCAAGGATATTTTATTCAAATATATTATTCTATCTTGTATTTTTTCTAACCAATGGGGTTAATATGACCAATGGTTTAACCTTATGGAAGGTGAAATCTTTACCTCATACCATGGCTTTCTTCTTAATTACTCATTCCATGTTGGTAGATTTTGAGTTAAAACTAACTCCAATTGATGACTCAATCACTTTTGGAATGGGAATATCAAACTATTCTTCTCTTGAAGTTATAGTAGCATCCATTTGAGTGTCATCTGATCCTCTAAGGGTAGTCATATTTCTCTCCTCTTCTTGTTGTTATAGCTCCAAAATCCAAGGTTTGAGTTCTTCATGAATATGAATGTTCATTGACTTTGTGATTTCCCACTAGTGGTGCATAATTGATATCTTTTGAAACTTCTCATACAAAAAATATTCAAGAATAATTATCCCATAAATCAAGTTTTCATACTAAATATATTGACTTCACCTAAAGGGTGAGTGAAGGTCACTCTGGGTTTCTTTGGTCCTATAGGAACCAATGCCAATTCAACTTTTCTTTTCTATGGCGGAGCAATGGGAACTAGGTCTAGTGCTACTTGATTTCCTTTATCCTTTTCTATCTCTAATTTTTCCTCAATTTGGGACTCATGATCTTCCACTTGTTCACCTTATTCATCTAACCCATAGGTGTTAGAAATTGCTTGTAATGCATCTTCTATTATTCCTCCTAGATATAATGTAATTACATCTATATATTCAATAGGGGATTCTAGTCTTTTAGGATGGGCTGAAGATGATGGCCCTTCACTAGGTCTATTTTCCTTAGGCCTATATTTAATTTGTACTTTAGGTTTTTATGCACATTGTGATTTATATTGCTATGTTTTTATATGTGATTGGGCAAGAGGAAGACCATAATATTGACCTCCCAATTGGTGGTACTATCTTGGATTGAGTTTCCAAATATCATAACTTCCCTTCAGATCTCTCATTGACCTTGCTTCTAGGTTGATGTTGAATTTCTCCAACCTTGTTAAGACCTCATATAATGATTAAGATTTAATGTACATGTTATCATAAGTACTTGGGTGATTCTCATAAGGCATATTTATTTGTTTGGATTTCAAATTCTTTGTGCCCCTATCATTTGGGTCCCATTGTTATAGGTCATCATGATGTAATTTGAAGGAGGATTTATCTCTAGAAACATCTTTAATGTTATTCCAATATTGGAAGATGGTCCTTCCAATGGCCAAGGGTAGAATATGTAGCAACCCTTTCTTTTTCTCTTTATAAACACCATCTATACTGTTAAATATTTTTAAAATTTAACTTCTTGATTAGATACTTTATTTGGGATGTGGACTGGCAACCTCAATGGAGTGCATTGTGTTCCCTCAATTTAGATGACTGTGCAGTCTAAGTAAAACCATAGGTCTCTAATGTCTTTAATGCATTTCTTTACCAATGGGATAATTCTTAGCATAGAGGTCCTTGTTAAGGATTCATTCAAATGAGGATAGATGAAATCACATATAAAATGAACATGTTTTCTATATTTGAAGATATGTAACTTAGAGTAAAATTAGGACACTATCTATGTCCTCTTAGGAGACTACCCCTAAATTTAGGGATATCAATTTTGGTAAAAAGGACATCTAGGAGGTAGGACATCATAGATAATTCTCTCCTAGTCCCTTTCTTGACTATGGAGATTTTTATACATAAACATGTGGTGATAAGCTCACCAATAGGGGGATATATCTCTTTTTCAATCATGTAATAAACCAAGGGCACCCACATGCTATCAACATAAGTGGTTGTGTGGATTTTAGAGAGTCTGTTAATTCGAGTCATTATCACTATAATTCTAGGTCAAAATTGGTTGATGGGAATGTTCCCACTAGGGTCAGAAAACACATGGATTCTAGAATACAACCATGGCACTAGGATGGCCTTGAGGTCATTTTTCTTAGCCCATTCAACAAGTGTGGGTACATCTACCTAGGGCTTAGGGATATTTTAGTATCTCTAAAATATAATGGGGGGTACATAGGCAATGCATTTACAAGTACTCTCATTAATTAACATGCCCTTTATAATTTTACATTCCTTATAGATAAGAAGAAGGACATCATTATAGTGGAGTACTTGTAGTTTAGTTGTTTCATAGTGAAGGCTCACCAATTATGCTATAACAAATTTGTAATATCTCATCTTGATGTACACAATCTTATCTTATTCTTTGGTTATGGGTTATAACTCCTCAATTATCCAAAATATTTTAGACCAATTATTTTCCCCAGTGTTTAAGGACACGACATTGAGTGCTATGTTTTTAAATACCCTTCCTTCAAATTTTGTGGTCAAATATAGCTTGGTGTTTTCTCTATGTTTCCTCTAGGATGCCATGACTATATATTTTTCAAATTTCTCAACACTAGTCTAAAATTTATCTCTGGATCAGTTTGTACTTGGTCAAATAACAATTGGGCTCTTTTGGTTTGATTTTGGTTAATACAAGATCAAATTAGGGCTTTAAGTAGAGGCTAGGGATTTTTTGTAGCTTTAATGGTGATAATTTACTTAGAATTAGGTGAATTCATGCCTTGGATTTGATTTAGAGCTTTACATTTATATGTTTGAGTTTTTAAATCCACAAAATCTCTAGTTTTATCATCTTGTGACCATGTGGCATCTTGTTGGTAATTTTCACAACACTTTTCATAATGTATTTGAATAACTAGCCATTATTTTTTTTAAATCAGCCTTTCATTTTTCACCATCTGATATTCATGTATGGATCAACACATGCCATTAATTATAATCCCAAGATTTACACATTATTGGTTCTTGTCTACATCAAGCTTCATGGTTATGCCACTTTGTAATTTTATAGGACTTCAAAGCTTTACACATTGTTCTTCTACATGTTAGCATGATTTTTCCATGTGGTGATCTTGTACCTCCTTAGATCTTTATTGAAAATTCCATCTTGGTTTCATGTCATTCAATATTCATTGCTTGATGAAGTGTGAGTGATAAATCTTTCAAATGTACACAAACTTTAATCAGCATTGGTGTATAAAAGGAACTTAGGCTAAATAGTTTAGGTTACAATTCTATTTCATGCTTATGAAATGAACTTTAGACCAAAGCATTTAGGCTAAGTTTATAACACATTAGAAGGGGGTCCCAAATAAAAAAAGGATTCAATAAAAGGTTTTAACGTAGGGTTTTATTATGTTAATAAAATTAATAAAACTTTAGATTTAAAAGTTTTAAGCTAGGTTTTATGGTAATGGGACCTTTTTTTAAACTAAGATCATTAGGTTAAAAATACCATGGGGCATATGAGGTTTGGGTCAATGTTTAAAACATGATTAGATTTCAGCATGAAAATCTAAACCTAGTTATAAGGGTCCCAAGTTTAGACATGGATTTGAATAAACTAGATTAATCTATGGAAGATGAATTTTGATATTAAGAAGTAAGGCTTAAGCACATTTATCTTCTATGTGAAATTAACTTTGAGCTAAAACTTGATGGCCTCAAAAACATCAATGATGGCCTCATGATCATCAATTGATAGGAATGAGTGTCAAATTTAAATCCTAAATGTAGTTTGTCCCACAAAAACTTGGGTTATATATGCTCCATGGATCATGATCCAAATAGACACCTGATATTGGTCCCTGTAATCATAAAGTGGATTGAGTTAGCTCAGGGATATATACAAAATTAGACTAAATTATAAGCTTAAGTATTTGAAACATAATAATTTGATGACCCCTTGAAGGATTAAAAAATTAAAATGCAAGATCTTATCCCAAGGCTCATTTTATATTGAACTCAAACATGATAGTGCCACGTGGTGACCCCATGGGGCTCCTGATATTTTAAATCTATTGACCCTATGAAGAGTCTATAGAAAATATATCTCCATATGGTCTACCATGAGCCATTTATTATGATCTAAATGATCTATCAAGATTGGTTTGATGGATCAAAGCCTTTTGCATCAGGTCACTTTCTTTTCATTTGATCAATGTTGCCTGATGAAGTACAAACCATCAATCCTATAGATAAACAATAATTTTAAGTTAGAGCTTAGGATAATACAAAGACTTAGGTTAAATTCTTAGGTCTAAGTTCTTGTTTATGTTGAAAAAATATTAATAGGTTATTAGGACTAATATGTCAGGATAAGTACTAAAAGGGATCATGAAACATAAAGTGAGGCTAAACTATGAAAGTAATGGACCCTACATATATAAAAGTTAGACCTAGATTTTAAAAAAAGGGGAAAAAAGGAGGGAAAAATATAAAGGTACCAAACATGATTTTTAGGCTAATACTAGGTCATGTTTAAAAATATTATTAAGTCTTAGCATAAAAATTAAACTTAATTCATTATATTTTTTAAAGTGTTCCTCCCAATTTTATTCTTGTGAAATTTAAATTTAAACTGAAGGATCTAAGCAAGGGTTTTCAAAGGAGGGTTTCAAGGCACTCATAACATGGATTTAATCTTGAGTCCTTATAGATGAAAGGCTAGTGAAATCTTGAATGAAGATTAATCTAATCCAAGTGTGATCTATTATATGAGGGTCCCATGAAACCTATAACTAAAACATGAAGATACACTATTAAAAACATTAAGTGAAGTTAAATGAGGATCATAAACCTATAAGCCACCCTTATAATATTTTTATGATATTAAAATACAAATAATTCTAAAAATATTTCAAATTTTTATTATTAAGGTTCAAAGTTTCACAAGGGTCCTCATTTTTTAGAAATGCAGGTATGTTGACCTCAACAAGTCTATTCAAGTTGAACAAACTTTCATGTAATGGGGTTTATACTTCATAATAATGATTAATACTCAATATAGTTCTATACATAAGTGGGTATTTCTATCCATAGATTATTTTTTAGATGGGTAGAAGCAGTCCCCCAGAAAGAAGCAAATGAATATTCTGTACTTGAGTTCTATGAGAGCCTAGTCACCTGTTTTGGAGCACCATCCACTATAATATCAAACAATGATTTGAAATTTATTAGAATAAAGGTATGTGAATGGGATATTGAATAGGGTATCTATCTAACATCTTCATCTAATTATTATGTCTACGGTAATGGAATAGCTGAGTCCACTAATAAGAACCTGATTTGGATCATTAAGAGAACAATGGAAGATAATTAGAGATTCTAGCACACAAAGTTGAATACTTCCTTATGGGATGACAATATCACCCCAAATAAGTCCATTGGTAACTCACCTTATCTCTTAATCTATGGAAGAGAAGCAAGGCTACCAATTTCATTAGAGATTTTAGCTTTGGAACTTACACATCAACTAGAGATTCTAGAAAGTTGTGCAATAGAGGTTAGAATAATTGAACTAAGAGAGTTAGAAGAAATAAGGGATGATGCCATGCATTCCATGTAGTATAACCAATATTAAGTAAAGATGATATTTTATAAAATAAATTTAATGAAGACCTTGTAACAAGGTGACATCGTCCTCATATGGTATGAGGACTGTGTAAAACCAGGAAAACACTCCAAGTTTGATAACCTTTAGAGTGGATCCTATATCATCACAAGCTGCAAAGAAAGAAATGCCTTTGAATTTGACCTATTAAATGGAGAGATCCTTCCCATCCATATTAATGGGATATATCTCTAGTTCTACTAGTCTTATATCTTTCCCTTTTACATTAGTAGATAGGTCTATTCTTTTCCTCCAATTTCTTTTGCACATTGCTATTTTTTATTATCCTATTTT
Organism: Torreya grandis; assembly: GCA_037957365.1. Classification (NCBI taxonomy): domain Eukaryota; kingdom Viridiplantae; phylum Streptophyta; class Pinopsida; order Cupressales; family Taxaceae; genus Torreya; species Torreya grandis. The sequence continues at coordinate 1,007,271 of JARHVA010004417.1, forward strand.
GTGGTTTAGGTTATTGAGTTGTTGTTGTTTCCCACCCATTACTCCAATTTTTTTTTCCATAAGTCAAGTAGAGTCTATTTTTAAGAATATTTTAATTTGAGTAAGCTAAATTAAGGTCTGGGTTCCATGACCAGTAGGCTAGTCAAGCTAGCTGAGTTGCTAAACATGTTAGCCATTTTTGGCCCACATATCAAGCTCTTTCTTGGTTTGATAAAGAAATGGATCAAAGGGGATTTAAGATAGGTATAAAGTGTTGTAAATACTCTATGGGATGTCAAAAATTCTCAAAATAGATATATAAATACATGGGATCCTTCTGGTTCTTCATTGAGTTCACCTTAATATTTTGGATCTAGTGGTAGAAAACATAAGTAGGTAGTTTAATAAGGCTAGATCTCACATGTATGGACGAGTCAAGAAGAATTGGTCATATATGTTTGTTCACAATTGTGCCAAGTTTATATGCACCAAGTTTCAATTACTTTTCCAAAGTGCATCAAATGTTATGGAGATCTAAATTTGGCCTCTCATCTGAAATATATTGTTTTTCCATACTTAGCCATTTTTAATCTAGGATGTCATGTAGAATCAAATGGACTAATCATATTGTGCATTTAATAGCTTGAATTGGAAATATCTTGAGACCATTATATCAAATGGGTTTGTTAATTTTGACCTTAGGAACATATCTTGAAAGTTTTAGGCCTCCATGGATTTTTCTCTTTAGTTTATAAACCTTTGAAAATGGGCCTATAATACGAGACATTCACATTAATGTCAAAATAAATATAAGGAAAATTTTTATCTGTGCTTAAGTTTGATGGTCCATGTGATGATAATCATGTTTTGTATAACATTGAATGATGGTTAGTGGGATGTCAAACTTAAGGATAGATCAAGACAATCCTATTGAGCTTAGATTTTATGGTCATACAACTATCAACAATGGTAATGTGAATGTCATTTACTGGGAGTGAGGATGCCAATTTTAAGGTCATGAACTAGACATTAGATTTCAAATGATGGGCCTTAATTGATAAATGGTTGGTGTTTGATCAAGAATTCAAATATAATGGTGAGCAGAGATCAAAGGGTTAACAAATCCTAGGAGAAAATGTGTGCATAACAAGTGTCAAGGATGTATTCAATTGGTAGAGGATCAATGGTTCTTGGGCATTCATACTGATTGAGATCAATAGAGTGAGTTAGGTCATCAAGTAAAGGATATGATAGCTAGAATCCATAAAATTAATGAGAAGAAGATAAGATGGGATATTTTTATTGGGCCAAATTGATTCTTGATGACCAATCAAACAAAAGCGAGCCTATATGACTTAAACAGAGGTCGAAAGGTTAGTTCTTGACCAAGGCAAGAAAATATGAGTGGAGCTGAGCTCAAGAATGATATATTTTGGGCCAAGAGTAGATATTATAATATTATATGGTACCATTGGTAGCCTATAAAGATAGACACATAGACTTCATTAGTGGTCAACAAATCCAACTACATGAAAATGACATTTTCTCCACTTTTGGCATGCATCAAAAACTTGTTAGAAGTAGTTTATAATGAGATGTGATTCTAAAATGATGAATCTAATTATTATAACTACACTGATACCTAGACTTAAATAAAAATCAACTTGATTTTACCATTACATCCACCATGGAGAATCATAGAGAAGATATTGTAATGATGCAATAAACTAGAGTGACCTAGATCAATTAGAGAAGGGTTTATGTGAGATTGATTCATGGAAGCCATTGTAACAACTTTGCAAATGGATTTATCTCATTTGATTCTCTTTTTTGAGTGACAAAACTCCCTCTCTCTTGCTTCCTTTCTCCTATAAATATAGCCTTTGAGCTATTGTTTTGTATCCCTTAGGATGGTATGACTAGACTCTACTAGAATTATATTCAACACCTCTTAGAATAGTGATTAGAGTATTTTGAAGTCATTTTGCTAATATATAATTAGTGTTCTATGTTTTTAGAATATGTAAATGTGAATGTTATCTTCCTCTTGCATGCCCAAACTTAACCTAAATATTAGAAACCTTCTTTACAGGTCATATAATGTGTCTCAGCATTGATATCTTAAATATATAGTGGACATCTAAATTTAAGTGTCTGTAAATAGACCCCATTTTCATTGCTCTCTAGTCTAAGTGTATCAAATAGACTTCTATACAAAATATTGTTACATAAAAGCCATAATAAGCATTGTATTTTCTTTATTTCATAGTTCATTAGTGTGTTAAGGAGTCCAAACTCAGGAGTGGATCTAATAAATTCTTGGTGCATCAACACAACTTAGAATATGTTTTATTTTATGAAATTCTCTTCTCTCTTTTGACCCCAACTGATTTTAGGTTTTTTTAAAGTAAAGGTCCAAATTGTAAAATTTGAGAAGCTAGCCTCATAAAAAATCCTTTAGGTCTAGTCTAGTTAAGGTAACCCATGGCCTTAGACCATTTCCATGTTATTAAAATTTTGAAAGTAGGACTTGAACTTTCCTCCTTTTAGCCAGGGTACAATCTAGATGCCTAAAAATAATGGTGTAATATTATATGCTAATGCACTCCTAGTGTAATTACGTGCTTCAATAATGGATTGTGATATTGGAGATGCATGTAAACTTAGCTTAAGGTTGTTTAGGTTCTATAGACTCATAATTGGTAAGAATAGGTATTTTCTTCTCAATATGCAATTATAATTTTTTGGGTGTTTACAATATGAAAGCCCCTTTCCATCTAGTGAAGCAATACATGTAAAATATGCTTATATAGTGGTATTTTATGTAATTATTAAAATGGTACATGAAAAATAGGTGAGATGACATATTAGGTGAATTTAAATTTGATAAAATAGATGTTATTTGGTATGAGGACATGGTTAGTATATTCAGACACTATTAGTGAGAAGGATAGTCTTAAAAGGGTGGTCTTATCTTAGGAGTAAAGGTAGATAAGATGGAAGTGTGGATTAGTCCAAGGATGATCTTAGGATATTTATAATGAGAAATAAGAATATTTTTTTATCATATTTTATCAAAGGTAATAGATATTCACATAGGAGTAGAGAAATAACAATTTATAGTCATAGATTTGAGCATGATATAAGTGTGTAAAAGGATTGGTCATAAGTGTATTTTTTTAGCATAAAATGTTAATATTAATGATTAATTTTTACCTTTTTATTCTAGTAATTTATCAAATAAAAATTATTGGAGTAAAATAAATAAAGTTATAAATGAGCTTTCCTGTGTTAAGTAGGCTTGGATGTAGGCTACACTCTAAATTATGATTCATGTGAACCTGCAATGAAACCTATATAAATTAGCCCTTAATTACAATGGAAATTTGAAAGTAAATACAAGAAACTTATAGATGAAAATAACTAGGAATGAATCACCTATTTGGGTACATGAACTATTTTGGTTTTTGGTGTAAAACTAGTGATTGAAGAGGATAGGACCCTTGGATATTTTTTATGTTGAAACATTTATATTTAACTATGCATACCCAAATTTCTCATTAATAGGAGAGTGTGATTAAGATCTCCAGGTGTGATTGAATCTATAATTTCATACCCAAGGTGTTGTACACAACATTCCCCTTTTCTTCTTAAGGAAATGAGGACCCACCTTTTTTTGTGATTTGGATTTGTTTTTTAAGACTTACTCTACATAACTATGAAAATTATATCAGATTGCTCCTTAATATTTGAACTTGAAAGTACAAAAAATGATATTATATATTTTTTGACTAACTTATTAATGCTTTTTGGGATTTTTGTACTATGCAAGTTGTGGGACTTATTTTTATTCAAATAAATTATTTGGGTCTTGGTATTCAAATATTTTGCTTGGGCCTTCTTTTTATAAACTTTTCTCTTCATAACTTGTGTTTGATATTTATTCATCAAAGCTGGTGTACAAAATTTTTGTATCAAAAATTTTGATTCGATATTTAGTTTAGAATATTTGTTTGGTATTTTCTCATCGGATGTTTGTTTGTAACTTATGTTTGGGTTTTGTTTTATTTAGAGGTTTTATTCAAGGATTTTCATAAAAACTTTTGTTTGGGACTTGGTCATCAGAACTTGTATTCTACATTTTGTCTTTAGACATTTTTTTTGAACATTGTCTAGAAGGACTTGGTTTTGTTCAAAGTTTTTGTGTTAGGTATTTTTTTTGTAGGATTTATTAAAAACTTGTGTTTAAGAATTTTCATTAGATAATTTTTCTAAAACAATCTTCATCGATTTTAAGGTTTTCAAGAATTTTGTTCAAAGCTTTTGTTCAAATTTTTGGTTTGGACATTTTGTTTGAACATTATTCCAAGGGATTTGGTCTTCTATAATTTTGTTTAGGATTTTTTCTTGGATCCTTTGTTTTACAATAATTGTTGGCTCATTCCCAACATGAGATCTGATTCTTGACACTCAACTTCTGAAATCCCACTAGACTTATCCATCAGATTGCAACTATAAAACTTGCCAAAGAATGTAACACATCAACTTAAATAACAATATTTGAATTGCTTAGGTAAAAAAATATGAACATTGGAAATTAAAAGTTCTTGAATCAGAATTGAATGTGAAATCTATATTAATGATGTGTTTCCATTGACATGTTTATTTGATCACAATCAAATTCAAACTCAATTGCTACTCTGTGAACAAAGCCCTAGCTACCTGTGAATCCATTTCAAAAAAGCAATCAATGAAAAAGATTTTTCATAGTAAACAAAAACAAACTTCAAGCACACGAGATAATTAAAATGGCTTCATCATCTAAGAGCTTTAGTGGATTACTTCCATGATCCCCATTATCCATTAATGATTGTACAAAGTTTATGCACATGGTATTTAATGCATTAATATTGAATAATAAGTATGCTAACTACTTAGAATTATGGGATGCCATTGATGTTATAAATGCATTTTCACATTAGGGAAATCTATCAATTATGTAACACTAATTTTTTACAAACTTACTCTCTCTTAAGAGATAAACACTACACTTTGTGGTGGCTAAGCCTAAGGTCATGCCATGGATTGACCTCCTATAAGATTTATTCTTTTCCATCAAGGTGACTCAATATGATTTATTGAATCACATGGATCACTAGAAAATCATGGTTTGTATCACTAGTGATGACTTCTAAAGGCACTTATCTTTATTGATTCTAGATTCAATATTTGATAAACTTAGGTTTGTAACATGGAATGAGCATAATTCAATTGAGAAAGTTCTGAGCTCATGGATTCTTCTTGAGGAAACTATGGTCTTAAAGGGAAACTATCCCATCCCCATTATCAAATTCAGAATGGGGGTCCATATTAGGATGGCCTTATTGAATATAATATATGGCATGCCAGGTATACATTTTATCCATCTATATTGGGTGCCATTACTAGATATGTTGATGACTAGTGACATGAATTTTTCCCTAGGAAATATTATCAGTCTCAAGCTTAGGGAATAATTTATATATAAAATTAGAGGAGGGAGCAAGTTCCTATGCCAATTAATACATCAATTCATGAAAATTTATGTGTATACAAATAATATCACCCAAATTGCGAAGGATGTGTATCCCCAAGTATGGTAGGCAATTCATGATGCCCACTACCTAGAATTTTAAAGAGCATATAAAATACGCTGGCTTCTTGGGGTGACTATTGTTTATACCTAGACTATGGTTAACATGGTCTTTGGTCATAAGGTCAACCCCTATGCCTCCCTAAGTATGTGCAAGACAATATTGTAAAGAAAGAAATTACATTTCAACTTTGGTGGAGTGTGGAAGAGGGTTTGATAAAATGGAAGAAAGGCACATTTTATGGATCTCACATGATCATAGGAAAAATGTGTTATACAATGAGGAATCATTTTTAAGAAATGGGTAATAATAGAAATCACTATCAATTTCCCACCCTACCTCATAGAGATTGGGATTCTCATTGTCAAATCCAAATACATATCTAGGGCTTTGGTATTTCATACCAATATGTTCCTTATGACCATGATTTTATATTATTGATTGATAAGGATGATTCTAAAGTCATAGAAAGGGCACAAATTATAGTCCTTAAATAGGATCATTTAAGGATTATTCAACAAGAACCTTTAATCTTAATACAAGATATGAATATAAGGATGTCACCCCTAAAAATATGGTCTACTTTTGAATTCTGGGGAAATATACCCCAATAATAGATAGAGATACAAGAAGGGCCTTCCCAAGAACTTCCCCTACTATTGAGGACTATTAAGAAAGACCTTAGGTTGAGTGAGACTAAGAATATAAGAGCTCAAGAAGATCTAACTGACTTGGAATCCTCTGAGACAAAATACCAGGAGCATACTACTATATTGCCATTATAAACATCTATATTTGTATTTCCCATGAAAAAATCTATAGTGCAAGAGGTTGTTACTACCTCAACCTAGTGAGACTCCTCCCCACCATTAAATGCTATAATTTGACATAAAAGGAAGCCAAGAAATCCACCCCTCAAGAATAACCTAATAATTAATTAACTATAGGGTATACCTTCAATTCTTCAATAACAAATCGGGGCAAAATAAGAAACAAAAGAAGAAGAAAAACTAGAAAGAGAAAAGGCACTAAGCCCTATAGTCAACAATGGGAAGTCAGTGAGAAAAGATGACAAATTAGGTAATAATGCTCAACTTTTTGACGCTTCTTCCCAATTTTCCTCTTTTGTTCCCATTTTTGGTTTAGTTCCCATTAGTGTTCTTTTGAAAAACCCCTTGTTCACTCAAAAAGTGGATGATGTCACATCTACCCCTAATGTTTCAATTTCCCCAAATGTTATCTTAAAAATGCCTTTTTCACTCCAAAAGTAGAGGATGTTCCTTCTAACACCATTATTTTATTTTCCCCCATAGTACTAGCCATGTCCATTATTTCCACCACTATTGAAATTCCCTCCAGGACTACCATAGTATGAGCCATGAAAAATAAAAGGGCCTAGAAAAATATTGAAATAACATGATCTAGGTCTCAAATCCATGTCTCTTCCACATAGATCAATTTACCAATGCCTTCCATAAGTTCTTCCCATGATACTATTGTCATATCCTTGGGGAATGATAAAAGGGGTAAACAAGTCTATACAGTCCATCCACTCCCCTAATATGGAGGTGTGGATTGGTATAAAATCATATGGCCATCCATTATTGATTCATTTATCAAAGGATCCATATAAAAATCAACATAAAATCAATTGGTGGAGGCCACAAATAAGGATACATAATTAATAGACCTAACCCGACTACTTATCCCACCATGGCTAGTTAATCTTAGATCAAAGGTTTGTTAAAAGCCTAATATCAAAATTATAGAGCTGACATCCATAACATCCTTATTTGGTAAGACTTCAGGAAGCATTTAAAGGGTTTTGAAGAGGAAATTGGAGGATGAAGCTAGGAGGGAGATCATTTTTGAGGAAAGGTACAAAGTATATGCCTTGTCCAATAGGATGAATAAATAGCTAGGGTAGTATCTTTATATAGAAGATTTAGGGTCTCTTGCATAAACTCACAAGGATGATATAATAGTATTACATAAGTGGAAAAAAATGGCAAGGCAAGAGATTGAACAATAATTAGAGAAAATAAAATAAAGACAAAAAATAGTCCATATTCCAGTAGGAATTGAGACTGAAGTTCAACAAGCTACATCAAAATGTTATAATGATATAGAGGATATTGATGTCGCTTGTTGAACTCCAATCTCAATTCCTATTGGAAAATGTTATAATGATACAGAAGATATTGAGGCAATGAGGGTAGAATTGCCCCCCCAAATATATATCAAACACATCAATTGTTTAATTATTTAAATCAAGATGAAAATAAGTTTAAATTATTGATTATTTACACTACTAATAAGGCATATAGCCATCTAAACTTAATGACATCATTAGAGGCATTAAATTCCCTTAATTTGGTGATGATCAAAACATAGGAAGATATAGAGTGGGTTAAAATAGATGGGGTAGGAATGCCCAAGTATAAAAAACATGAAAATATAATCTTGAAAATCTTAGACAAATTTAAATTATCCAAGGCAAGGGATGCAATAGGCAAGCTAATTAGTAGAATAAATTTTGACCAACTCCTTTAAGAAGTAACTGAGAATTTCTAGCAGAGTCTATAAGAGTTAGACCTTGAAGATATTGAAGCTGAGTTAAGTTTTGCAATAAATAAGGTGATAAAAGTTAAATTTTTCAAGATCAACTTCCAAAATACAAAGTTTAAGCATGCAAAACTCCTAGTGAAGGTAAATAGGGTGCATATACCCTTATTACTCAACTTAGACATCATGGGGGAATAACATGATGTGAGTCACAAATGCTATCTTGAGTTAGAGGTGAGGAAGAAGAAGATTAAAGCTATAAAATCTAGTTTAACACCAACATCAATAGTGACAACTCCCACAAAAGTTAATGCATCCATGCAAACATCCACTCAACCTTAGTTGAAAGGGCCAATTTTATGCATATCAATTTAATATAGTGGCATCAATTCTGTACTTATAGTATACTTATGTTATAACATAATGTAAAATATACCTAAGTCATTTGTAATCATGTACATGTTGCATCATATTGTAAAGGCTAAATTTAATTTTTGATAAATACAAATTAACTATATGTATACATTACATATAATTCTCAAACTATAGTTAGAACTAAGGTCATAACTATGCCATGTAATCAAAATAATAGCATGCACTTGGAGGATGAGGTAACCCCTCCCCAAGTCTATTTAAACATATTTAACCCTCATTTTCAAGGTGTTATAAAATTTAATAAATAAGAACAATCAATTCTTGATTGTCACTCATGTGTCAGCTTATTTTCTCTCTAAGATCTTTATAACTAGGTTCTATATTTTTGTTTGTTTGATTCAATAATTATTATTGTGCAATAGATGCAAGGAATAATTTTTGGTTATGATTAATATTCTAGTTTAGATGTATAAAAGTTATTGAATAATTAGTAATTATATTAATCATTTTTGAGTAAGTTGACTATCTCATATTTATAAGTGTGTAGAGGTGTTTTAAAATGATATAGTCTTATGTGTATGTGCAATAGATATCTTAGATACCTCCTTGGTTTGAGTCATAATCTCCTAAGGGTGTGTAACAACTACTTTGAAAGGAACAACCTTTGACTAAGATCCCTGAGTTTCTTATATCAAACTGTCCCAGACTACTTAACCATGTTTATTTGTGTGTGTAGTAGCTTATAGCAATAAACATCGGTTTTAAAAGCACTTGTCCACTAATAATCTAGACTAAAAGGTAATCTTGAAGTCATAGAGTCATTTTATACTCTACCCTTCCCTCTATTTTTGAGTTTGTTTGTAAGATCTAAAAATTCTACATTAGAAACCATTCAACCACCAACTCACCTAGATTTAATATTATTTTAGAGCCCATTCATAATCTAGGTTAACAACCTGCATGCCCTTCCTACTATTACATCTCTTTGTTGTAAAAATCACATACTTGAAACTCATGCCCTATATTGGAGTTCACCTTCATTAAAATATTGAAATTTTAGAGGCTAGCTCTAATAATTGATGTGCATAAAAACTATATGAACATTCTTTCTAGTGATAGGAGGGCCCCAACCTTTCAATAAAAGAGGTTGTTTTGTATGTGGAGTTACACTAGAGTCATGTAGGAGAATGATTAGATCTAGTTCTCACGATAGTATTCTAGTCTCATCTCTATCAAACCATAGAAAGTCTAGATTTATACTGACTTCCCTTATCTGTAATAGAGCTAGAACACCTTCCTTAATAAGGAACACTCCCCATGTTAATCATACCATGACTCAACCACCTTGGTTGGTTAGATCTGCTATTTCCATCTCAAGGGATGTGCATGACCTACCGAGGAATCCTAAAAAGTATCTACCATCTGTCTCTCCTTTAGGGGATGTGCAAGACTTATTATTATCTTCTATAAGTTTTTGAATTATACCTATTTTTTTATCCTTGGACACTTTCATCCTTATCCAATGCCTACATTCATGCTAATGTCATGTGCCAAACTAAGTGCCCACTTCCCTAAAGTCATCAAATTTGTAATTATAACGTGTCCTTATGGTCAAACTAATTTTTGTAATGTGATTATTTCTAAAAGGGATTGGTTTATATACAAGATCAATCCTCATTCATTACTCACCTAGCATAAACCTGTAAACTCATAAGACAACCTACCAAAGGCATTTATTTAAGCATTAAAGTGAGCAAAGCTTACCTATTCTTTCCTATTTCAATATTAGTAATAGGGAAAACCCACATATAGGTCTAATGTATTGAAGGAGCATACTATGAACCATATTTTCCAGGTAATAATCTAGGTCACTCTATGTACTTATTTATCACACATTGCATCCTTATGCACACACAATCCAACACATAGGGAAAACTACATAAGTCTAAGGCCCTATTCAAAGTATTAGATATAAAGGAAACATCCATTGATAGAGGGGTCCTTGGGGTAGTTCAAAGCCATGTGATCACTAACCCATTTTTCTCATAGTCATTCCAAAGGTGAGGAAGCTAGGGATTGATCATTTAACCAAGAGTAACAGCCTATGCACATGGTCTAAACACATTAGAAGAAATGTGAAATCAACCCCATAAGGATCTAGGTGGTAATTCTCATATATGGTTAATATTTCATTCTAAAATCCCACATCCAACTTAGACACCAACATTGATGAAATTGAATAGGTTTGATGCAAGTATTTGGGGCCACATAATGAAAATTTATAGAATTTGACAATTGATATAAAATCTAGATCCATTCCAATTCTAACCTATTCTACATTAGATTTACATGTGCATAGTAAACCAACTAAGTAGTCTTATTTATAATTTATTAAAATATAAATCAATAGTTATAATTTTTAAAAAATAGATACAAAGATTTTGATCAGAGAAACAACCAGTTACATCAATGGTCACAACCAACCAATACCAACACTACCACCACAACCAGTGAATACCAATAAAACCAAAATTAACACCACAATCGATGAATACCAATAGTACCAACATTACCATCACAATTGGTGAATACCAATAATAAAACTACATTTGGTGAATACCAACATTACTAACACAACTGATGAATACCGCTAATATGGCCACAACTAGCCAATACCATTAAAAAAACCACAACTACCCTTTTAATACCTCTGAGATTTAAACCTGGGTGGTGCATATAAAAATCAAGTTACTTTACCAATGTAACCCCATCTCATTAGTATATAGATATACTTTTTACTTTAGCTTATCTCAATATTTTAACCCAAAATATTATTTATCTGAGTTTGCAAATTAATTAGTCTACTATAGATCTATTGATCACCCCTATATTTAGTCATTTATATATTCTTAACCCTTTACTATATTGACCCATATTAACTTAGGGTCAAAATTTTGGTTAACCCATCACTTTATGCAAACCCTAGATTATCCTAGGGTATTCAACCTACCAAGGTTTTTCATTTTTTTTAGTTTTACTATATCATTTGTATGCAATTTAGGCATAACCATAAATTAGAGAGTGTTTATATTAAGCATATAGAGATTCCTCCTTGTAAAAATAATATGGCTCAAAATAATGAAGTAACACATCCTACACCTAATGAATATACCAATAAGGAAATTGAACCACATACTAAATAAGTTTTCATAAAAACTAATTTTGAGTATGAAAATGATGAATCTAATGAAAATGATGAAAATGAACAAATAGACTAAGAGATAAAACAAGCTATTACTATGTTTTGTTAATGTATCTATCAAAACCTTGATGATCTTGATGAAATATTTATAAAAATATTAGAAAATCAAAAATCAAAATGTGTAGATCAATAAATAGGTCCATCTATTGTTCATGTTATTAAATCTATGAACCATCCTGATATACCAATAACCCTCCCCTTAGGAAACTCATTGCTTCATACTTCTAATGAGGGCACAAGATATGTGTTTAAACCATTATTCCATAAAATAAATCCTACTATTACTATATCTTACATGGGAAAAATTAATATTTCAACCCATTTACTTATTTTAATGCCTATATTAAAACTTTTGAAAGCTAAGGTTATAAATATTGAACACAGTTATATGAAATCACCTTATGATATTTATTAAAAAGAGGTGTTGTATAAACCTATTCCACCTGATATATCTTTTCACCCCTTGAAAACTAGTTTTATAATGGCAAGGGTGATCCTAAATAGCATCATCTTATATCTTTCTATTTGACATGCCTTTCTTATGCCTCCAATGGTAAACTTTTGATTAAACTATTTCCAAAGAGCCTTAACGACTATACTTTAAGGTGGGTATATGAATTACCATTTAAATCATTAAAATAATTTAAACCTATTATATATTAGTTTATATCACACTTATCTATCAATATTACCAAACATTTCACCTATGTCTAAATTAAAAAATCAAACAAGCAACCAATGAACCTATCAATAAATATGTCTTAAGGTACAAGACACTGTTGACTAAAATGACCAATCTAATGATAGATAAAGAGTTTAAATACATCTTAAATAAATGTTTTTTTACCCCATTACATGATTCTATTGTTTTTAAAAACATAAAATATTTTGATAACTTATGCCATATTATTCATGATCATGAAATGAAACTTATCTCATTGAACAAACTTAAGTATGTAGAAAACACACTAAATACATCAAATACCAAGTTTATTATCAAACTAATTTATAAGGTAAAACCCATAAAACATAAAATATAAATAAATACTATGGTTAATGTGGTATTATAAATACCTATTCGACTTGTCCTATCTGGTGTACCAAGGAGATAATTTACATGATTATTCAAGTCTCCAAAATTTTTAATTATGAATCTTGTGGAGTGTCACCTCATATATCTCCCTAATCCTATAGAGGTTATTATGATTGAACTATACCCAAAGGATATGATTCAAACAATAATATGACTATTAACAAGGCCTAATAAATTCTACAAACCAATGTTTTACCTTAAAGTATAAGATCCAAGACCTTATCTATGAGCAAAAAATTACATTTGATGATCCTCTAAAGGAATTAGGTTCATAATCAAGTGATAAATAGAATAATAATATATTTAACAATCTTTTACAAGGCAATTCTAAGAAGGAAACAAAAAAAACAAAAAAAAAACATATAATGTACATCCTCCTACATCACATTATGGGCACCCATTATATGGGGTTGTTGGTACTTATACATGGCATAAACCTCATATGGTTTATATAAATTCTATTAAATTTTATGATAATGAGATTATGGATGATGACTGAGATCTTCATTCTTTATTCATTTGAGCATATCTTGATCACCAACCTATACATAGTGTTATGATTGATAATGGTGTAAGATATAATATTTTCACCATGATATTAATTACACATTTGGGTTATACACATGATGATTTATATCCTTTTAATAAATTAGTTATAGCATTCAATGGGACCTCAAAATAGGTTCTTGGTAAGATTGACTTATCTTTGTAGGTTGGCCCAACACATGTGGTTACTACCTTTTTTATTTTCCCTTATACATGTATTTTTTAATATTTTATTGGGATGACCTTGGATACATAATATACACAAAATACATTATATAGTGCATATGTGCATTAAATACATTAATGCAATAGGTTAAGTATAGTTTCAAAAGTTACATATGAACATCCACTTGAACATAATAAGTTTATACCCAGGTAGTTAATTATCAAACCTAACAAGGTTAATCCTCTATAAAAGAGTAGGCAACAAGAAATCCATTTTCCTAGGTGGCCAATACATGAGAGACCATTACATTAGAGACACATAGTGGATTCTAAATAATCCTTATCTTCTATGCACCATAATCAAATATATAGAACACCTAAACATATTCCTATTACTATTAATTTAAAAAAACCATAGAGTATTCAATAATGGGTTCTATGAAGCCCTACTCCTTATTTTGTTTCTTCATGACCACATAATCCTATTATACATACATAGAGCATTATAAATGTTGGAGATTTGAAAATGGTGTTATGGAGGTGTCCATTTGAGTGGATGAAGTGTTTTGATAGTCTAAGTGTCAATGACAAAGTGTATAGTTTTTTTGTCCTAGTATGCTTGAAGTAGGATTGGTTGATCTTCAAGTTTTGGCATGATTAAGCATGGGTATGAAGTATTGAGCATGTGTGAGGGGTAATATTAGAGGTCAAGGATGATTGGAGAGATTGTGGAAGTAGATGGTATTAATTAAATTCCTCATTATGTTCATCTTGGCATAATTGGTTCTATGGTAGAAAAATCTAAGTAGGAAGTTTGATGGCATTATATTTCACATGCATGAATGTTCCAAGAGTATATTAATATATGGATGAATTCCTCTATGTGAGAAAATCATATGGTTAAAATTTTAGGTTATGATATTTAGCATAGATAAATATATGTGGGTTTAAAGTTTGCCTCTCAAACAAAAGTTCACTAAGTTTCTATACTTAGCCAGATTGTCACTGCACGTCATGCATATATGAATGAACCAAAAAGTTTGTACATTTAATATAGGTACTAAAAAATCCAAATAAGGTCAAAGTTTTTCATGAAGATGTTTTATATAGTTATAATAATCTACCCTAAAAATTTGGAGTCTTGAAGTGATTTATAGCTCAAGTTATAAATATTCAAAGTTACTCTAGTAGACTGTGATGGGCTAGAGATTGTCAAGTTTAATCACATTGAAGTTTGAGGTCATTAGTCTAGAAGATCCAATGGCAAGTTATTAATCATATATATTAAGATAAATGGTGAATATGAAGTACACATGTCAAAGGTTGTATATTATAGTGATAAGTGTCACACAATCATTAATTTTATAGAAGATCAATAGTGAGCGATGGTTCATATGTATGAAGATCAATAGTGCAGGACAAGTCAAAGAGTCAACAAATCATGTAGGACTAACAACTGACATAAGTGCATTTACTAATAGAAAAGTGTTTATAAGGCACATGAGGGTTCTAAGTGTCATAATCATGGGATTTTTTATCAAGATATAATAGTGAGCATTGCAAGATAAAGCCCTGGGTAATCCAAAGAGGTTGATGGAGTACATTTGTTACAAATTGTCAAGAAGTAGCGAGATGATGACAAGTGCTCAATGTTTAATAATAAATCAAAGGTAGAGATTAGGATAATCTTGATGGATATTGATGATGTGTATTTGTTCAATCTATGAGAGGGCATGATATATTGATAAAGTGTTTGATGTTTAATAGTGACCATTAGAATTCAAATATTCAAATTTGTGAGGGAAGACCAATCTACAGTTTTTGTGCTATAAATTTTGATATATATATATATATATATATATATATATATATATATATATATATATATATATATATATATATATATATAATTTGATAATGGTGTAAAAGGTAAAGTTGTAAATGACTTCATGGCACATATATATAACCTAGTTAGAAGTTCTAATTTTTTGTACACTCAAAGATATGGAGCTCCAATGTTGACTGTTATGTGTTCATGCTCTGCAAGTAACCCGAGAAGGGTAATTAATTTATTATTGATGGCATTTTGATGTTTTAATATGAAATAAGAATTGGAGAATAATTTATAATTCATGAATACCATTTGTGTGTATTATAGAGGTTTTATCAATTCATGTTCTATATGATCAAAGGATTAGAGTTTGAATATGTGTTTATTCTTGGTGATTGTATGTATAGAATGATGTTTGGGATAATTGTGTTATAGTAGAAGGGTGTTGTGATGGATGTTGTCACTTAAAGAGGACATAAAAGTTATGTGGCATGGGTCTATGTATGTGAAAGTGTTATTTTGTTCTTAATTTTCTTGAATAAATGTCAAAGAGATGTAAGGGTCTCCTTGAGACCTATAAGGGCTAATGAGGCCTAATTGAAAGGCATAACTACTTAAGTGTAACCCATAGTTGCTGTGGACAACCTATGTGGATAGTATTGAGATATGTTATATGTATTAAAGGATAAGGAAAGTATTATGTCTAAACTAGAAGATAATAATCATGATGCTCTATAAAAGGTGAAATCAAAGGTGGTGATTTCTAGACTTATGAGAAGATGTGTGAGTGAGAGTTGTAGAGCGAAGAAAATAAAAAAGCGTGGGTGCCCAGTGGATGGGTTATAGATCATATTAGGTTGATGACTATGTTTATGACATATAGGTCTTGTTTTCGATGTCAATTATAGTACTCTTTTAGGTTTTAAGATTGGGGATAAAAGTGAATAGAAGAAGGAATTGCAAGTTTGAGTGTGTATATGAAGGCAATTTGAGTGAAGAGGAAGAGATATTGTGGCATGCCTATGTGAGAGGCTTGTATGAGATAGAGAGGGTGTTTTTCAAGGGTTATAAAATCAAAGGTATATCATTAGGATTTTAAGACATTAGTTCAAAGGTGGAGATGTTCATATCATAGGTGTTGGGAGGGTACTCAACATCTAGGTCAGAAGGACTTGACCATCCTAGGGGCAGGTGCTCCTTATGGAACAAGTGTTTTAATAAAGTATGTTCAAAATGAATTGAACATCTTAGGGGAAATTTCTCCTTATAGAAAAGGCATTTAACTAAAGTCTCATGTTTGCATATTTTTTATAGGATAATTAGTCTATGTGTTTGCAGGATTGAGGGTGAGTTTTATTCCCCAAGAGGGTTTCCCACATAGATCTTGTGTTGTGCATTTAATATTATATTATCTATTTTTTCATTTCTATAAACATTTTGAATGCTTCATGAATGGTCATATTGAATTCTTAAGTGTTTGAATGGTTTGGAAATTGAATTGGAATATTTCCCACCACTGATTCACCCCCATATCAAGGGTTTATACCTCTAAAAATTGGTATCAGAGTAGGTCCTTATTGCAAGTTTAACCACTTAAAGGTGATCAAAGTTAACATAATTAACAAATACATTATGGCTTGTCTTCAAAACAAACTAGTATGTTCTTTATCAAATGTCAATACAAGCATGGATGATGTGAACATGAAAGTGAGATCTAGAAGTAATAGTCAAGAATCTACAGGTCATGATGGATAAAGGTCTCAACTAAAGGATGGAACAATTTGAAAATAAAGTCATGAATTACTTAGATGTGATATTATATAAGGATAAAAGGGATTTAAACTCCACTAAAAGGGTCAATAATGAAAAATCATGGATCAATAATGGTTAAGAGAAAGGAAGGTCAAATATGAATAATATATTAAATGGGTATTTCTTCTCTTGCAATCAATTTTATCATCGATATAGGGATTGTGATTTATCTCCAAATATCAAAAGGTACCTCATATTCTATAATTATAAATAATAAGGTCATATAGCCAAGAACTACAAAAGAGCTTTATGGAAAAAGGATATACAAGTCATTGATACCATCAAATGGTTCAAGGAAACTAATTCTAATATTTAAGAAAAAAATAAGAAAAATTTTAGTGGTCTATTGAAGGAAGAGTTAATGTTTATTCAAGCAACTTTTCATACTCAAAAAGATGGGAAAAAGAGATGGTTCATAGAAAGTGGATGATCAAATTATATGATATGAGACAAGAGAAAATTTATCTCTCTCAAGAAGACAAACCTAGGTTCAGTGAGGTTTGGTGAAAATAAATATACTAACATAGTTGTAAAAGGTACTTTGAGTTTGGATAATGGTCATAATAGGACTAAAAATGTCTTATATGTAGAGGGTTTGAAACATAATATTTTAAGTGTGAGCCAAATGTGTAAGAAAGGAAATGTTGTAACTTTTCATGATGATGTATGTGAAGTAAGAAAGGTAAAATATGATAGATTAGTTAAAAATGTTTATAGAATAGATAACATGTATGTATTCTATGAATACAAGAAAGATGAGTGTTTAATGAGTCAATTAGAAGAAATATAGATTTGGCATAGAAGGCTTGGACTTATAATTTTGATAATATGGTAAAGATTAGTTCAAAGGGGTTGGTAAGGTGCATGCCCAAGATTTATAAGATTCCTCATTCTCTTTACAAGGCATGTCTTAATTAAAAAAACCAAAAGAAGATACAAATCTAAGGAGTTATCCACTAAAAATACCTTAAATTTAATCTACACTGATCTATGTGGACCTATGAAAACTCAAAGTATTCAAGGTAATATCTACTTCATGCTTCTCATTGATGATTTTATTAGGATGACTTGGATATTATTTTATTAAAGTAAAATCAAAAGCATTTTTAAGATTTATGGCATTCAAAGCACTTGTGGAAAATGATAAAGGGTCAAATATCAAGTGTGTAATATTAGATAGAGGAGGTGAGTTTTAGTCTCATGAATTTTATGATTTTTGTGAGAAACAAGGGATAAGGAGACAATATTGTACTACTAGAACACCACAAAAAAATGGTGTTGTTGAAAGGAAGAATAAGACTATTCAAGAGATGAGTAGAACCCTACTTCAAAATGCCAAATTATTAGATGGTTATTGGGAATATGTAGCCAAATTTTATTTTACATCCTAAAGATGTGTCAAATTAGACTAAATTGTGATAATACTCCTTACGAGTTATAGAAGAAAAGAATAGCTAATGTCAGATACTTTAGAGTGTTTGGGAGCAGGTACATCAAAAGAGATGAAGAAAATCTTGAAAAATTTGATTCAAGGTCTAATGAGGGTATCTTCTTAGGTTACTCTTCTATCAATATTTCCTACAGGTGCTTCAACAAGAGATTTCATAATATTTTTGAAAGTTCAAATGTAAGGATAGATGAGACAAGTAGAGTCAATAAGCCAAAATTGTAGGTAAGTGACTCAATTTAGAATTCTATTGTAAACAATGATGAGTTATTTTTTAAAATAAATGATGAAAATGAAGATGAGGAAAAAAGACAAGACTAAAAATCTTCATCTAGAAGAATTTAGAAAGATCATCCAATCTCTCAAGTTATTGGAAATGTTAGTGCAAGTTTGTAGACTAGAAAGATAATGTTGATCAATCAGAATCAACAAGACTCAGCTCTATTATCCATGATTAAACCCAAAAAATTCATGGAAGTTAGAAAATATTAAATTTGAAATTGTTTAATGGATGAAAAACTTGATCAAATTGTATAGAATGAAACATCTATGGACCTAGGCCAAAAGATAAAAATGTGATAGTTACCAAGTGGGTTTTAAAAAACAAGATGAATGAGAAAGGAGAAGTAACAAGGAATAAATCTAGATTGGTGTGTAAAATATATGCTCTGGTTAAAATAAAATATTTGGATGAGACTTTTAATCCTATGGAAAGAATGTAAATAATTAGACTTTTCTTGGCATATGCAAGTTTCAAAGGTTTTAAGGTATACCAAATGGATGTGAAATCTATATTCTTGAGTGGCAATTGAGAAGAAGTCTACATTGAGTTACCTGAAGGATAATTCATGTCAAAAAATCAATATTTTGTGTGTAAATTGAAGAAGGTTATTTATGGTCTTAAATAAGCTCCTAGAGTTTGGTATGATAGGTTAGATAAGTATCTTTTGAGTCAAGGTTTTAAAAAAGAGTAGTTTATAGTAATTTATACTTTAAGATGGAAATAAATCATCAATTGATAGTGGTTATATATACTGATGACATAGTTTTTAGATCTAACAATGATAATATGAGTAGAGACTTTGTAGATAATTTGATGAGTGAGTTTGAAATGTAAATGTTAGGATAAACTTTTAGCTTCTTAGGATTACAAATCAGCCAACTTGATGTAGGGATATTCATTTCACAAGATAAATACATCAAGGATATGCTAAGAAAGTTTGACATGATGGATTTTATTGCAATGGGTATTCCAATGATCACATGATGCAAGTTAATTAAACTAGATGACTCACCAAAAATTGATCAAACTTTATATAGATCCATGATTAGAAGTCTTTTTTACTCTATTGCTTCTAGGCCTGATATCATGCAAGTAGTTGGTCTTATAGGAAGGTTTCCAGCTAATCTTAGATAATCTCACTTAAAATCAATCAAAAGGATCTTGAGGTATCTTAAATGCATGATAGAGTATGGTTTATGGTATCCCAGGAGTAAATAATTCACTTTAAAATCATATACTGATGCATATTGGGTAAGATATGTAGATGATAGGAGGAATACCAGTGGTGGGGTCTTCTTCATGAGAGAATGTTGGGTATCTTGGCTAAGTAATAATCAAGCCTCAGTGTCTCTATCAAATTTAGAAGTTAAGTATATAGTAGCTGCCTCTTGTTACAAATAAGTCATGTAGATGAAACAAAATTTGGAAGATTATAAGGTTAGACAAAATAGACCTTGTCCTATCTATTATGATAATACTAGTTCAATTGGTATCTCAAAGAATCTTTTTATGCACTAAAAACTAATAATATTCCTATTATATATCATTTCTTGAGAAAACAAGTGAGTAATCAAAGTGTAAGTTAGAGTATGTGCCTATAAAAGATAAACTTGTAGATATTATGACCAAATCATTGTCAAAATCTACATTTGAGTATCTAAGACAAAGCTTGGGTATCATTTATTTCTCTATGAATCAATACGCCTTTTAGTTAAGGGGGGGCAACAAGTTCATGAGCTTGCTCCAAAGGTGGTTTGAGAGAGAAGGTTATTAAGAATGTGTGGTGGTTCTTCATGGTGTATAGATATTTGAAGATTCTCAATAGGTGAAATGACTCATAAATCTTAGGGGGAGTCCATCTTATATGTTTTCTTGGTGAGTTCCATCATATTTTTGTGCTTTTTTGTGTTCTTTCTTCATTTGTTGTAGTGCTTGGTTGAAGAAAGTGTTGGCACGTAGTACGATGAAGTTCTTAAGGTAAGAAGAGGTAAGATCAAGATAAGGAGGAGTTTGTATCATATTTACAAGGTGGTCCTCTCCTATTGGTGGTATTTTTAGGTCTTCAAGATCAGTTTGTGCCCACTTTGTTATTGTTTCAAATGGGGAAAAGGTTCCTATTATGAGAGTTCTTGAAGAGAGAGAAGGAAGGTGAGTTGTATGATGGGTGTTTACATGAATGAAAAAGGGGGATATTATTGGATAGTTTTTAGTTATGTCATGGAGGTGTCTAGGTGAGTGGATGAAGTGTCTTGATAGTCTAAGTGTTAATGACAAAGTGTGTAGTGTGCTTGTCCTAGTATGCTGGAAGTAGGCTTGGTTGATATTCAAGTTTTGGGATGATTAAGGAGGGGTCTAAACTATTGATAATGTGTGAGGGGTCCTATTAGAGGTAAAGTATGATTAGATATCTTATGGAAGTTTATGGTATTCATCTAGTTCTTCACTATGTTCATCTTTGCATAATTATTTATATGGCAAAAAAATCTAAGTAGGCAGTTTGATGGCATCATATTTCACACATGTGAAGATTCCAAGACTATCTTGGTATATGTATGGATTATCATATGTGAGGAGATCATATGATCAAAATTTTAGGTCATGATATTTATCATAGATAAATATATATGGGTGTAAATTTATATCCTCACAAAAAAATTCACTAAGTTTCTATACTTACCCAAACCATCACTGGACGTCATGTAGATATGAATGAATCAAGAAGTTTGTGTATTTAATGCAGGTACTCAAAAATCTAATTGAGGTCAATGTTTTTCATGGATATGTTTTATATAGTTCCAATAAGTTACCCTAAAAGTTTAGAGTATTGAAGTGATTTCTAGCTCAAGTTATAAAACTTCAAAGTTGCTCTAGCAGACTATGATGGACTAGAGATCATCAAATTTAATCATGTTAATGTCTGATGTCATTAGTTTAGAAGATCCAATGGTTAGTGATTAATCATACATATTGAGATTAATGGTGCATTAAAGTCAAAATGTCAAAGGTTTCACATCTTGGTGACAAGTATCAGAATCTTGATAATATGATAAAAGATCAATGGTGAGTGGTGGCTCATACATATGAAGATCAATGGTGTAGGACAAGTTAAAGAGTAAAAAAAAAACACAAGACTGCCAAGTGGAACAAGTGCATGGACTAAAAATAAATTGTTAAAAACTCATTTAAAGGTAACAAATTTCATAATTATGGGAGTTTTGATCAAGATCTAATGGTAAGCATTGCAAGATAAAGACCTAACTGATCCAAAGAGATCGATGGAGTGTATTTATTCCAAATTGTTGGGAAGTAGTGAGATGATGATAAATAATTCATGTTTAATAGTAAATCAAAGGTAAATATCAAGATAATTTAAATAGATATCAATGATGTGTAATCATTCAAGCTATGAGAGGTTACAAGATGTTGACAAAGTGTTTGATGTTTAATAGTGACCGTTGGAATTCAAATATTTGAATTTGTGAGGGAAGACTAGTCTACAATTTTTGTGCTATAACTTTTGATATATGCAAAATTTGATCATGTTG
This sequence comes from Torreya grandis, assembly GCA_037957365.1. Taxonomy (NCBI): domain Eukaryota; kingdom Viridiplantae; phylum Streptophyta; class Pinopsida; order Cupressales; family Taxaceae; genus Torreya; species Torreya grandis. The sequence goes on from JARHVA010004417.1 coordinate 1,029,807, forward strand.
TAAAAGGAAAAGCTATAGATGACTTCATGGTGCATCCATAAAACCTAGTTATAAGTTATAATTATTTTTAAATTACAAGATATGGAGATCCAAATTTGATTATTTATGTGTTCATGCTATGAAAGTAACTCAAGAAGGGAAATTGAGTTGTTCTTGATGGTATTTCGATGTTCTAAGATGAAATAAGTATTGGATAATGTTGTAGATTTCATGAGGACAATATTTGTAGATTATGGAGGTTTTAAACATCCAAATTCTATATGAACAAAGGCTTAAAAGTTGATTATGTGTTCATTCATAGTGATCATATGTACAAAATGATGTTTGGGCTAATTATGTTATAACAAAAGGGTGATGTGATGGATTTTGTCACTTAAGGAGGACCTATAGGTTATGTGTCATGGGTCTAAGTCTGTTAAATATTTATTTTGTTCTTAATGTTTTTGGAGAAGTGTCAAATAGATGGATGGGTCTCCATGAGACCTATAAGGGCTAATGAGGCCTAATTGAAAGGCATATCTTCTTAAGTGTGACCCATAGTTTCTATGGCCAACCTATGTGGATGTTATTGAGATATGTTAGATGTATTAAGGGATAAGATAGGTATTATTACTTACCTAAAAGATAATAATAATGATGGCTATATAAAATATTAAATCAAAGGTGGTGATTTCTAGACTTGTGAGAAGAGTTGTGTGTGAGAGTTATAGAGAGAAAGGAAGAATAAAGGGTGGGTGCCTAGTGGATGGGTTGTAGAGAAGAGAAGATTGGTGAATATGTGTATGACTTGTAGTTCATATTTTTGATATCAAATATAGTACTCTTATAGGTTTGAATATTAGGAAGAAAAGTGAATAAAAGAAGGATTCATAGGTCTGAGTGAGTATATGAAGGTGTTTTGAGTGAAGAGGAAGAGATATTATGGAATTCCTATGTGGGAGGCTTGTATGAGATAAAGAGGGTATTTTTTAGGGGTTATAAAATCAAAGGTCCATCATCAGTTGTTGAAGACATAAATTCAAAGGTGGATATGTTCATATCATAGTTGTTGGGAGGGTGATCAACATCTAGGTTAGAAGGACTTGACCATCCTAGGGATAGGTGATCCTTTTTGAACAAGTGTTTCACTAAATTATGGTTATAAGGAATTGAATATCATAAGGGTAGGTGATCCTTGTGGAATAGGTGTTTCACTAAAGTCTGTTTAAAAGGACTTAACCATCCTAGGGGTAGGTGCTCCTTATGGAACATGTGTTTCAATAAAGTCTCATGTGTGTATACTTCTTATATGATAAGTAGTCCATGTGTTTATAGGATTGAGAGTGGGTTTTATTCCTCAAGAGGGTTTCCCACATAGATCTTATGTTGTGTGTGTAATCTTGCATTATTTATTTATTCATTGCTATAAACATCTTGAATGTTTCATGAATGGTTGCATTTAATGATAAAGTGTTTTAAGGATTTATAAATTTAATTGGATAGTTTGATACCACTAATTCACCCCCAATCTTAGTGGTTTATACCTATAAAAATAAATTTTATAGTACTTGATATTACACCTCTACATGATTCTTATCATTATCACTAGTTTATTATACCAGGGTCATAGTGGGGAGATACCTATGAGAATCCTTTGGATGAGATCACATGATAATATTTTCTTTTCAAATATTCCAAAAATACCAAAAATTGAAAAAAAAATTGAAAATCCAAAAATATTAAACATTACATACCTTTTTAGCTCCTTGGAATCCATGTTGTTAGTTTCATATTGGTAGATAGATTATCATCTATTTATATATACATGTGTTTCACACATATTTTGAGTTAGCATGAAAATGTGCACAAAATAAACCAAAAGAGCTAAAATGTCCACAAACTATACTAGGTCAACCAAGTCAACCTAGTATGTTAAACAGGTCAAAGGGTCCCAAGTAAAATGATGAAGGATAGAAAGAGGAAAAAGACTAGAATACTATGTAAGGGAAGAGAAATAACTTAGGAAAAAGTTTTAAGAACTAGTTGGATTGGTAATAATATGGTAAAAAGGGATAACAATCTTGAAAATCACCAAATTTCTACCCACCCCTTTCTCAGTGCACCCCTTAGGGTATGCGCTCAGAGAGATTGAGTCTCAATGGGTTCTTGCAAGATGTAAAGCATAAATAATTGTTAAAAGTGTGAAAATATTATGGGTATATATATTCCCCACTAGAATCTCATCATGTGTCACTAAGGTGTAATAGGGGATGGTGATTTGAGAAAGAACATAAGGACACACAATGTTGATGCTAAAAAAAGTTACAATATTTTAAAACAAAAATAATTGAATGTAAATGATTGAAAGGGAAACTAATATAAAAAGTAAATAACTAAAAAGTAAATACAATGTGTAAATTGACTTACCTTTATCATGGGATGGTTGTTTATTGTGTTGTTAGTTTTGATTGTGTGGGGTGTAGAGACTACTTTTCACAAACCCAAGAATGCAAAACTAAAGAGAAAAAATATAAAAAATACATGAAAAGCCAAGATAGTTGGTGCTATAAGGACCAGATGTACTTGGGAAATTTGGCAAGCTAGGGTGATAGGAGTTATGTTAGACCAAATGACCAAGTCAAAAAAACAATAATAAATTGGGTAACTTAAAATCCAAGGCTACTAAAAAATAAAAAAACTTAGACAAGTTATCCTTAAGTAATAAAAGAAAATTCACCAAATCAAACCAAGGATACATGTCAAATAGGATGGTAAAACAAAATGAAAACAAATGGTAAAAATATTAACTAAAGAGACAAAATGGTAAAACAACATTGATGAGTGAGAAATAACAATAAACATCTCAATAATAAATGGAAAAAGGATACATAAAAGGGAAAACAACATTGTCAAGTGAGTAGTGACAAACCACATCTCACTCAACAATGAAATAAAGGTACAAACTCAGGTGTCTGTAATAGAAAGAAAGCAAAATCAAGCTAAATGGAAAAAAGGAAAGTAGATTAAGTCTAGTAAATGTAAAATGATGGTGTAAAGGAGAATAATACATAGTTGCTCAAACACATTGATTCACTTTAAGGATAGATAAAAATAAAAAAAGTAGTGCTATCATGTTTTTAAGAAATGAAGAATAAGAAATTAAAGAAGATGGAAAATAGATTTGGAATCATAATTTTGTCTATCAAGGGAGGGAAATGAAATGGGTAGAGGGGAGAATGAAGGAAAAACCAAGATAGAGAGAACTCTTTATCAAAGTTAAGACACTCAAATTAGGTTTTTAAAAACAAGAGGACTTTTGACCTTAGGGACTATGAAAAAATTCTCTTAGAAACACAAGTCTTAGGTAATCAAATGGAGTATATACATCATCCCATGAAGGCTATATGCATGAAAATTAAAATGGACCTACCTCTCCATAATGTTTTCCCCACTCTTTAAGAACCCTTATAGATCTATCAGTCTACTAGAATACTGGTTACTTGTCTGAGAAAGTAGGTAGCACCATAGATTTTTTTGAAATCTGCTATTCTAATCTACTAGCCTATCAAACCCTAAAATACTTTAGCTCTATGTGAAGCTGACTATGGAGTTTGAGCTTCAATTGGAGATAAGAGATGTGCTTTTAACCATGTATTTTGGTGTGAATTTGTCTTTTTGAGATTTTTATGTTGTATTTTATATATCATTGCCTTATATGTTCAAATGATTTGGATTTTAAATTTATTTTGATGGATTTTTCTTGATTCCTCCTCCATATAGATATGGAAACCTAAGCATGAGTGATAAAGATGAATTTAATTTGAAAACTTGGGATAAGGTTGATAAGAGAGAGAAATTCAAAGAGCTTGGGGTCTAGGAGTCTCATAAATCTATGTGAAGTAAAAGTGCTATCTTGACATTGACCTTGCTCTATCCAATGAGGAGATAAGAGAAAGGGGAAATTAAGAGGAATGACACATGGAATAATTTTAATTGATTTAAATTATAAAAAATGTGACAAAGGGAAAAAATAAGGGATACAATTATAGAAAAGTGTGATTCATTATCATAAGAAAGAGGGAAATGGAAGAAGACATGTTAACATAGATTGTTTTCAAATTTTATCTAGCAAGAGAAGCAAAAGCTAAAGTTTGAGAACAAAGATCAAGAACAAGAAAATAATGGTAATTTTACGAGGAGGGTCAGGTCCTATCCATGGTATAACAAATAAAATCATAAAATAGAGACCCATAAGGGTACTAATAATCAAGATAAAAGCAAAGTGAGGGAGCTTTATTACAAATCAACTCATAAAGAAAAACCCAAAGGGTGTCAAAACAACATTGGCAAGTAGAAAAAAGTGAGGGATCTTTTGGACAAAGCACCTCACAAATAAAAACCCAAAGGATGCCAAAATAGCATTGGAAAAAAATAATAAGAGAAGGAAAATAATTAAAATATGGTGGTTTTTTGAGGGATTCCAAGTCCTATCTGTGTCTTATAAAGCAACTCATAAAAGAAAAACCCAAGGGGTGCAAAAAAAAAGAAAATTCAAGAAGATAAAGAATACTATTATACATCAAGAAACCAAATGACCAAAAATGAGGACTAAATATTTTTGAAAATAAGTAAACTATTGTAGAGGGAGAGACCCATGCTTAAGTCACCTATAAAAATAGTTAGATAGATATAGATAGAAAACATGAGAAAAAGGAAATGTTTAGGCAAAGTAATTTTTAAGGAATTGAGCATTGGTGGGCTCTTTGAAAACATGGCCTTCATTAGTTTGAATATGATAAGTGCTTGGACCAAGAATATCTTTGACTAAATATGGGCCCCACCATTTTTTGGCATATTTTTATTCATTATCATGGGTGTAATCTAATTTAAGGACAAGATCACCAACATTAAAAGTGTGGATTTCAACATGTTTGTTATGTTTTTGGGCAATACAAGCCTTGTATTGGTAGTTATGTTGTAATGTAGAAATATAATGTTTATTGAGAAGATAGAAGGTATGAAGGTGATCTTCATGCAATTATTCATTAGGAATAATGTTGTGAAGAGAGATACGTAGATAGGGAATCTCAACTTCTAATGGAAGGATTGACTTAGAATCATAGACTAATGAAAATGGTGTTGTCCTAGTGGTACTATGAATGTTAGTTCGATAGGTCCAAAGTGTAGGGTAGATATGAATATTAAAATATATGAAGTTTTCACAAAATTTATTTTGGATAATCTTGATGAGAATCTTATTAGTGGCCTCAGGTTGCCATTAAATTATGGATGATAAGGTGTCAAAAACATGTGATTGATCTTAAATTTGCTATAGATTTGTTTAACATATTTATTTTTGAAATTACCACCATTGTTTGAAATTATGGTATGGGGAATGCCAAAGAAAAAAATAATTTGATTTAAAATGAACTTGGAAATATTAGGACTGGTAACATTAACAAGGGGCATGTATTTTACCCACTTGGTAAATTAATTAGTAGAGGTGATGATAAGGCATGCCCATCTTGGGAATGTGAAAGTTTACCAATGAGATCTAATCTCAATGTGGAAAATGGCCAAAGAGATTCAATATTTTGAAGCTTAACAAGAGGTGAATGGATAAGATCATTGTGAAGTTGACAAGGATTGCATTTCTTGGCAAATTAAATTGCATATTTTTCAAGAGTAGGCCAAAATTAACCCATAAATGGGCATTTATGCATTGTAGCATATCCACTATAGTGACCACCATAAATTCCCCCATGTTCTTGCTCAAGTAAAAGAGGAACCTCATCTTTCAAAACACAATAGAGAAAGGTACCTTTGACATTGTGATAGTAAAGGATGCTATGTCAAAATACATACATGAAAGCTTGTTTATGAATCTGTGTCTTTTCATAAGAATATATATCAGGAGGATAAGTTTGATGTTCTAGGTATTGAATGATATTTTAATACCATGGGATTTTTCTAATAGTCATAACTTTGATGTGATATATAAGTGAATCAGGTGGTTGGATAGATGATGGAGATTTTATGATTTGAATACTAAATGAAGGATTAAAAATAACTTGATGAGGATGAAAGAGAGAAGTTAAAGAGGAAAGAGAATCAATAATGGAATTTTGGTCTCATAGAATAGGATTGATAGTAAAAGTGATAAAGTCCTTAGCAAGAGTGGTTGTAATTTAATGAAAGGTAATGAGGTTCTCACTTTTACATTGATAATCACCATTAACTTGATAACAAATGAGCTAAGAATATCCTTAAACATGAAGATATTGGATGTCTAGATCAAGAGTAGCTCTCATGCATAAGATAAGAGCTTCGTATTTGGCCATATTATTGGTGACATCAAAAGTGAAGTGAAAATCTAAAGTAATGATCTTACCAAGAGGACTAGTGAGAATGTAACCTTTCCCAACTCCTTGAAGGCATTTAGCACCATAAAAATGGAGGGTCCAAGTATCTTCATGCAAGTCAACATTAATTCTAGGGAGTTCCTTGATAACTACCTTTGATTTATTAGTATCGAAGGGAAGGCAATATTCTATAATATTATTGGCTTCAAGATCAGTAGTAAAGCTATGAAAATAGTCTTTAAGGGATATACATTGATTAATAACTTTAATGAAAAGGATATTGTCATCGAGAAGATCATCTTGAAGAAAAAAAGTGGTCAAAATGGGAGCTATGGCAAGTTGTTCAGCTAGGACTTGCCCTTTAATAACTTTTTGAGTGATGATGTAGAGATCAAATTCCATAAGTAAGACCATCCATCAGCCAATTCTTTCTCTAGGAAGAAAGGCTTTGGAAAATAAATAATAAAGGGGGTTAGAATGAATGATGACAAAAGTAGTTTGGTATAACATATAATGATTAATATTTTTAGTTATAAAATAGATAATGAGGCAATCACACTCAACTTTTGTATAATATGTCTCATAATCAATGATTCCTTGACTAATGTAGTAAATAGCATAATCTCTTCTAGTATCATCTTGTTGGTCAAGCATTGCCCCAAATAAAATAGGTGTGGAATAAGTATAGATAATTAATGATTTATCATTGGAAGGTGGATGAAGTTTAGGTGGATGAATTAATGACTCTTTCATATTATTGAAGGATTTTTGACATTGATCCATCCATTCTAAATCTATACCTTTCTTGAAAAGGGAATTGATAGAGTGAATGTGATAAGCCATTTCAGGGACAAATCATCTAATTGCCCCAAGTTTGCCTAAATAAGTATGAATGTCAATAATAGATTGAGGAATGGTTATGTTAATAATAACACTAATTTTGGTTAGGTCAACATCAATATTGTAGAGAGAGACTAAAAATCCTAACAATTTTCTAGGTATGACTCAAAAGACACATTTGAAAGGATTAAGTCTAACTTTGTATTTAAAAATATGGTTAAAGATGATAGCAAGATTAGAAAGATGGTTCTTATGATGTTTAAGTTTTTTAATTAGATTATCCACATAAGTTTCAACAATTTTATGGATGAGATCATGAAAGATGTGTCATATCACATTGGTAGGTAGTTTTGGAATTTTTAAGTTTGAAGGGAATTTTGATGTAACAATAGGTTCCCCATTCCATGGTGAAAGTAGTATTTTGTTGGTCCTTAAGAGTGATATGAATCTGATTGTATCCAAATAAGCTATCCATAAGAGATAACATTTCAAAACTAGTCATGGAATTAAATATGTCATCTATTGAAGGTAAGCAGAACTTGTCCTTAGGATAAGCAAGATTAAGGTTGTGGAAATAAATAAAAATGTAGCTAACCATAGTGACCTTTCAAATGGGAATAATGCTAGAAACCCATTCATAATAATCCACTAGTTTAATGAATTTATCATCTAGTAGTTTAATGATTTCCTTATGACATAGATTAGTAACTTCAGGTGGGAATTTGATTTAATATAGATGCACTGGCTTAGCATCAAGATAAGTGATGATGTTATGAACCATTATACTAGGGTAAATGTTAGGCATGTATTGGTAGGACCAAGTGAATACCTCTTAATATTTATCAAATAATAATCTAAATTTATCATGCTCAGATGGTGAGAGTTCTTGAGAAATTGTGATTGGTCGAGGAGAAGATGGGGCACCATATTTGATACAAGTTGTTTCTTAAATAAGAATGGCATTTCAATCTTGAAAATGGTAAGGTTCATTAGGCAAGGCTGAAATTAGATTTGTTTTAGGATCAATGCTAATGAAAAAGTTGTTAAATAAAGGAGTTTTATTCTTGAAATTTCAAAATTTATGATGTTGTCGAGGAAGTTGAGGTTCTCAGGCATGAAGTAACTCAAGAATAGCTTCATCACTAGGTAGGAAGAGGACCATAATATTCAACATCTACTTTAAGATATATAATTTTATTTCCATGGTGATTATATATAAAATGAATTTGGTAGACATCAGTTGCCTTGACATCTAGTGTAATTTTGGAAGTACATGAAAAGGATGGATTTGAAGATATGGGAGTGTTGATAAATTCAATGATGGGAGAAGAATCTAAAGAAATTATATGATCCATAGGAGGTAGAGAATATGTAAGAGCATCTACAGGATAGGAAGGTGTAAGTTATTCTACCACCTAAGGAGTATTGATAAGGGAAGGATTGGTGAGAGGTACATGACCCTTAGGATCTAAGTCATGATGTGTAGATATGGTATGTACATCTTGATTGAAGGAATGAATTTGGGCTAATATATTTTGATAGTGTTGGACATCCAAGTCTCTAGAGTGAGCTTGGGCCATGATATAGTTGTCATCATATGTTGGAGAAATCGTACATGCTTAAGAATTGGGGGGAGTTTTAGAAGGTGAAATCCTAATATTGTTAAATGTACGAGGGGATATGGTGTGAGGATCTTAAAATAATTTAGACACTCTAAAATTATTGTAAGTAAAGGCATCTTTAGGTAAAGATGGATCTTAAGAATTGCATGGAGGGGAAAAATTAGTAATCTCATCCATGATAAGAACCATATGATCTCAAGGTAAGAGAGAAGGAGGAAGCCAATATAAAATATATGGTAGTAGCTTTTTAGTATTGCAAGTGTGCTACAACTCATTGGGCTCATCATCATCAAAATCTATAAGAGTAACCTGAAGATCAAGATTCATGTTGATGAACTCAAGTAAAAGAGCACTATTGACTCTAAAAATTATAGGAATTTGATATTGAGGCTTAGGATTGGGAAGTTGGATGCTCCATGGGTTGGGATCAACTTTGTGTTTGTAACATTTTCTATTATGTAATAATTCAATACACTGACTACCAAAAGAGGTGATGGCCCTCATCTGATAAGTCCATAAATGACAAAAAATAATGTTATAGGATAAAGGAAGATCAAAGACCATAAGATTAATTATAACAGTCTTAGGTCTAATAGTCAACAGAAGCCAAATGCAACAAAGTGGCTTTTGATTAGTCTTGTCAAAGCCACAACAAGTAAGATAGGTTTGTTTAAGATTATCTTTGTTATAACCAACTTGTTGAATGAGCCATAAGGATGTGACATTAATACCAGAACCTTCATTAAATAGAACTTTTTGGATAAGGGTGGTATTAATGACTACTTTGATAAAGAGAGGTGGATCATTAGCATGAAAAAGAATTTCATCATTAATAATGTCCTCTTCAATAAATTAAATGGAAGGCTTGGAAGAAAGACACATAGTCTCAATGGTATTCACTTTAGTTGCTTGAGAATCGATAAAATGTGGTTCTTCATCTATGGAAGATGGATCTTTAATTTCTTGAAGTTATTTCATAAAAAATTTATGATGATAAGGTGAAGTGTGAACCATCTCCATAGGAGGAATCTTACAAGGAATAGAGTTGAGTTATTCAAGAAAATTATAATGTGATTTAGAAGAACCAACATGAGGTTTAGAAGGAAAATTAGATTTAGGAGGTATATATGTGGTGAGAAGATTGGAAAGAGGAAGTTTTTCCTTGGGTGCTTCCAAATAATCAGGAATAGTGGTGGTATCTTTAAGCAATTATTCTTCTAAAGATGTTTTCTTAGGGTTGGTAATATGATCATTGTGAGCCATTTACAATGATAATTAACCTTAGCAGTGTTGACATATTGAGAGTTGTTATAATATAGTTTGTAATCAACATTCATGGCACAAAAATCCTTGACATTTGATTGATTATTGTTTGAAGAAGATTTTGGATTATTAGAGGTAGAGGATTTAAATTTTTGTCATTTTTTAGATGTAAAAACATACTCTTGATGATGAATTTTGATCATATATTCATAGTTAAATGATTCATCAAGCATATAAGAAATGACACATTTAGTGAGACCTCTACAAGATTCATGAGAATTCACAATGTTGGCATGGAACCAATAGAATAGATTGGGATCATACCACTTAGGAGGAAAATTTGGATAAATGAAAGGTTTTGAGGGAGATAAAGATTATTGCATTTGTTGAATTGAAAGAGGTACATGAGTTTGTAAAGGAACATCAAATTTGAAAACTCTAGGTTTGTTTTGGGAAGTGTTACTAGTGATAGAATTAGATGTTTGAAAATATCCTTTAAGAAGTTTATTATTGGGTTTTAATTGCTTCATAATAATGTCTTGATGCTTAGCTTGGTCAAGAGCTTCATTAAGAGTTTGAGGAGCAAAGGTTCAAACCTTGTTTTGAAGTGTGGGAGTAAGAGTGGTTATAAAGAGTTTGAATAAATTATCATTAGCCATATTATGATCAAACTTATGAGATAAATATTTCCATCTTTTAATAAAGTCATGAGCTGATTCATTAGGAGATTTTCTAGTATTTATGAAGTGACTACGAAAATTCTCAAGAAGATCATTATGTTGAAGTTCTTTAACCAAAGGATTAACCAAATCTTCAAGTTGTCAAATAGAATGTTGAGGAAGTTGATTATACCATTATAATACATCACCAATGCAAGTTTTGACTAATAGCTTAGTTTTGGAAAATGTATTAGTTTGGATCCACTCTTTGTAAAGGTTGCCAAAGGATTTGAATAATGAAGCAGGGTCTTTAGTACCTTCATATTTGATAGTTGGAGTTATGTTACCAATATCAATGGATATAATGAAGGGAGATAAAGGCTCATTTTTAATGGTTTGAAGCATCTTGTTATTCATTATGGGTTGAGGAATAGTGTTACTTGAGGCATCCCTAAGAGGTGGAGGAATATAATTAGGATTAGCTTGAGGATGAATATTTGGAGGTTGATTAGCCACATTAATTAATCATTATTTAAGTTTCATCATTTGGTTGGTATTAGATTTTTTCATGATGTTCATTTGTTGAATGACTTGAGCTAAGAGTTAGTTTGTATCATGAGGTGAGTTAGTGTTGGTTGGAGCACTCCATTAATTAGTGTTAGGGGGAGGATTATTAGGAGGTTTATTAGTGGAATTGTTAATGAGATTTATATCAATCACTCCCACATTGGTTTGGATATTTTGATAATTATCTTGATAAGTATGGAAAGGATTAGATCCATCAACTTCATCTTGAGGTGTTATTTGCACCATGTTGTAGTTCATAGATGAAAGAGGAGAAGAGGTGCCCAAAGAGTGATTGTTCTCTTGGGAGGACAAGAGAGGGAGGAATGAAAATCCCATATAGTATCTAAATGAATTTAGGTTGTCCAAAAAGATTCTAATAAGAGACCTCATTATGACTGAATAGAGATGAACAAGATGCAAAACTAGAGAAATGGGAAAATAGATTGAAAAATAGGAAAACCAAGAAAAAGAACTAGGTCAACTAGATTGACCTAGTATAGGAAATAGGGCTTGCAGACTATACTAGGTCAACCAGGTTGATCTAGTGTAGTGCATAAAAGATAGAAAAAGTATAGGGTTGACCAAGTTGACCTAGTATAGTGAACAAAAAAAAGGAAATGGTTGATAATTTTTTTTGGAAATTAAACAAGATAATTTGAAACTAATCTAAGAAAGTAAGTGTACAAAAAAATGCACAATCAAATGAATTGATGTTAGTCAATTCAACTGATGCACACAAAGCAAAATCTTGAACTAACTCTGGCCAATGTAATATTTTGCACAAATAATTGATCAAAGATAAAGCACATAACTTGAAAGTTAAGCTAGCTACTTGGTCAACCTATAATGGTGATTAGATTATTGAGAATGATTTTAAGTGTAAAGGGAGATTAATTATAAGAAATGTACTAAATAACAATCTAAGGATAGTTTTAGGTAAGTTTAGGATGAAAGGGACTATAATGTAAATGATAAATTCTTGGTATTAGGGCCTACCTATTCAATTTACACACCATAGTGATAAGGGTGTTAGGTGCTTAGCCAAAATATATCATTAACCATGATTTATACTTGACCAGAGCATCAAGTTATCTTCCCCTTTGGTGATGAAATCCATGTAGGTTGGCTTAGGTAGTTAAATGTTTAAATGCTTTTTTATGTTTATGTGGTTTGGCCATGTGTGAAAAAGAATATAAATAGTGCAACTAAATGATTAATTGAAAACCACCTAATTATACTGTGAGCTATTTAAGCATGCAAATAATTGAAAATAAATATGGATTAACATATATGGTTTATTCCAACTTTGAAACAAGCTATAGTTGAGAAACTATATAGACAATCATACAAAATAGGGTCAACAAGATAAAACTTGTACTATAGAAGTAAAGTATAAAAATGAACTAGGTTAGTCAAGCCAACCTAGTTATTTTAGAACACATAACTAGGTCCACAAGGTCAACCAAGTTGATTGTGCAGGGGTAGTTTTAGAGACTATAAACTATGAAAATAAAGTATAGAAATAAAAAGATATAAAGAAATAGATACTGATTTGAATGGTTTAGAGATGAAAAGGAGAAGATCTATGATCAAGAACCTTGGATAAAACTATCAAAATACTATAAAATAGGTCATGATGGTGGACCAAGAAATACAAAAACCTATTGAAAAAGTGTTGAAAATGCACTAAGTTGACCTGATCAACCTAGTTTACTGAACATGAAGTTTAAAAAATATAAAACAATATATTAGGTTAAGATAGTTAATCAAGTTGTCTAAATATAATTTTACAATTTTTGAAACCTATACTAGGTTGAGCTGGTTGAACCAATTACCTATTCTTTCAAACTTTCACACAGAGATAGATAAACTAGGTCGACAAAGTCGATCTAACACAATAAAGATACGATAAAAATAATTATGAATAGAAATGAAATAAGTGAAAGAAATCATATAAGGATTTGATTCACTTTGGGTTCACTAGAATGTATGAAATAAAAAATTCATCCTATCCATAAATCAATCCTGGATCGTATGGGATAAAACACACCTACACTTCTGATTGGGGAGCATACAATTATTAAGTGGGAGCATGACTAATGTGAGGATATTCTAGACCTAATTAGGGGATTACTTGTCATAACACACCCTGTGATATAGGGTTCTAAAGCCTATAGTCTAACACAATCATATAACAACCCTAAAAGAGTCCTATGATTTAATATTTCATTAATCTAATTACAAGAAAAAAAAATCTAGTCTAGTGCACACCAAAACCTGTGGCACAAAGTAGGGGTTAGTAAAACAAAGAAATTAAAACATGTTTAGGGAAATTTAAATAAAGTATGAGTAAAAACATAATACATGGAATATGAAGAGTAATATTATTTGATCTAACACTTATTCTACTTCTATCTATTAAAATAGAGGAAAATAAAATTAGAATATACTTACCTAAATGTGAACCCATCGAGACTCAGTCTCTCCCTTGGCCAAAAGGGCTTTGTAAGAGTTTGTTGTGGTTTATAAGGATCACTTTTTTAGGCCAAATAATCCAAGAGCTATCCATAAGACTAGATTATCTAAAATAATAAACCTAATCTAAGTCTCCTCAAGTAGAATGGTGGAAGAGTAGATTGTGAAGAATCATGAGTGAATAATAACTCTTGATTACATATATCTAATAATGATTGAAATGACCTTGTATTTATAGGAGTATCTTACCCTAAAATTATTTGGGAATGTCAAATTTTCTAGGTTTACCCAATTGACCTAACACATTTTCAAGATAACTCACTAGGTCTATGTTAGGTCAGTCGGGAGGCTAACAAACTAAAAGAGCTAAAATTTCTGTAAACTATACTAAGTCAACCTAGTTGACCTAATATGTTGAACAGGTAAAAAGGGTTAAAAATAAGGAGAAGAAAGAAATAAAGAGGAAAAATACTAGAAGACTATGTAAAGGAGGAGAAATATATTAGGAAAAGGTGTTATGAACTAGTTGGATTGGTAATAATATGGCAAAAAGGGACAATAATCTTGTGAAGTACCAAAGGTTTACCTAGCCCTTTCTTGGTGTACCCCTTAGGGAATGTACTCAAAGAGATTGAGTCTCAATGGGTTCCTTCAAGATGTAAAGTGTCAATAATTGATAAAAGACTAAAAATATTATGTGTATACACTTTCAATGTATGCACTTCCCTACATTTCTTATCTTGTATTACTTGTTTGAGCATTTGAATATGATCCATTGATTATGACCCCTATTTTATTATTTTTAAAAATAAGTGTTTAGTTCCTAAATAATAAGGGGTTTGGAATAAGGGGAAAATATATTTTAATATGTTAAGATATATATTTTTATCAAGTAAATTACATGAGGAAGAGAGATAAGCTTATCTAAAAATAGGTTGAAATGAATAATTCAAGAGCTAAAAATTGAGAGGTAAGATTGGGACACTATTTAGAATCTAGATCTAGACTTCATCTTATAATTAGATAGGAATGACACCAATGATATAATTAACCTCTTCCACTATTGTCCTGAAGATCTAAGCTTTTTAGGTTTTGTTCATTAGGTCAGTGTGAGCATATGTACCAAATTTTGGAGGCTAGAAGTCAATAGAGCTCACTACAGGTCTATTTTAATCTATAAAACCCTATATTCATCTACACACAAAAACAACCAATGAACCAAAAGCAAAAGGGGGAAAAACTAGGTTAGAGGAAGAATGATCCTATGATCTAGAACCCCTATTGTCTTGATTTCTACCTACATTAATCATCAATCTAGGATCTCAGATCAAATATAGTTTTCCCTTAGGGAATGTGCATAATCAACATACATGATAGATGGAGGAATGACTTTTTACAAGGCCCTTCCTTGATCAAGAATGAAAGTCTATGTGTGATGTGAAATGTTGAGCTATACTACTGGCCAATTTTATTACGTCTAATGTGATAAAGTAGTAAGTTCTAGATATAAAATGCCTTGTGTATTCCTCTATATAGGAGACTCATTATTTCAAATTTAAGAGCTCTATTTACATTTAACCAACATTAGAAAACTTAAGGATGAAGTAAAGAAAGGGGATATGACCCATATAGGCTAAGAAACTGACTGTTAAGGCTCAAATTAACCTTGGATAGGAGCATATAAATTAGGCACCCTGAGTTTCAGTGTTGTAGTCCAATCTCAGTGCTCTTATCCTACAAGCTAGGGATCAGGGGGGATGAAAAATACATAGAAAATATAACTTGGCTTAGGTGTAATGATGATTTGAAAGGTTCAAGATGACTGGGAATAGGTAAAAATGTGACTCAAGCTTGAAACAAGACCAAGATGACTAAAGTGAAAGACATGACTAAATATAAACAAAGCTCATATTCTCTAATCAGATTCTACTACGAAAGGACTATGAAAATACATGATATGTGTGGTTACTCAACCAATTTAGGGTGTATACATTTTCCCCCCTTTTAATCTAGTGATGTAATGAAATGAATTACTAAAGTAAAAGAAATAAAAAAATGCATACTTAAACCTACCTGTGTGGAGATAAGTGTGCTAAAAAAGGGTCCAACTTCTTGGATAGGGAAGTGGATGGAGAGATGAATAGTGCCTAGATATATAATTAATACCTAAAATGGATTCCCCTTATACTAAATATGAATACAAAATATATGTAATCATGGAGAAAGAAGGAAATGCTTGCCCCTATGCTAAATCTAGCTAGAAATGAGAAATGCTCAAAGGCCCAAAACCAATGTCCATCCTCTATCTCACATAAACTCATGTAATTTAGAATGTGTGTATATAATCTATATATTGTGAAGATCAAAATCTATCATACGCCCACTCTAGATAATTTGAACTAAAATTGAGAAGTGCTCAAAGGCTCAAAAACAATATCTACCCTCTGTCCTGCACAAACTCTTATAGTTTGGGTCTGGGTAATGCTATGAACCAACTGCCATAGAGGGCCATATGGTCTAATTAGTGAAAACCTATGTATAGCTGGGTGTAATCTAGAAACTCTAGTAAATGTGTAAGAAGAGGATGACATGTCTTACCATTTAAGTCTATATAATCTTGGATGCTGAAGAACATGATCATCTGTGTCATGCCCCCAAATATGGTATGTGAGTGATGTATATGTATAGTATAGAAATATATATAACCACATGTGAAATGAACTATCATTCCATATCCCATGTGCAAAATTAGAGATCAAAATAATGTGCTCTGCACTATGCCTATAATCTGCTATCTAGTCCTATAGCTATGTCATGATATATTAAGTTGTATGTATGAGACATATAGTAATGTACATGCCCCCAAATATGGTATCTAGTCTAAATCTTTATCAAATTCACTATGAATCCATATAATCTGAATCACTATATATTTGGCTAATTTGTGTATCTATAAACTGAGGGTATGTCCCTTTGAATGTCCTGAGTAATGTTAAATGACCTGTGTTATCTAAATCACTATATATCTTGACTAATCTAAAATGAATGTAATAATCTAAATACTGGAGATATTAGAACCATGGTGTATCTATAAACTGAAGGTGTATCCCTCTAAATGTCCTAAGTAATGCTGAGTGAGCCATGTAATCTAAATCATTGTATATCTTAATTGGTCTGAGTTAAATCTAATAACCTAAATATTGGAGGTGTATGAACCATGGTGTATCCATCTATGAGAGAGGATAGGCATGCTGGATATGTGTAGGAATGGGAATAGTAGGAATGATGCCCCCCTTTTGGGGAGAGGTACAAAATATATGATGAAGGAGGTTGAAGCAAAAGTGATGATTAGTGGAATAATGATATAAGTGAGGTTGGTATAGTTTTAATTGATTAAGAATTTTCTTGATTGATTAGACTGAGTTGTTTTGAAAGTTGAACAAGTTGTTGATTAACTAGGCTTAATTGTTTGATAGTTGAATGAGTCTTTGATTGGTTATAACCAAATTATATGTCTAAGCAAAATATTGGTATAAATATGTGTGTTCCATAGTATGTAGATGATGTAGTAAGAGAGTGAGGCTCATGTGATGTTAAAGGTATCATTGTTATGATTCCATGAAACAAAACGGTTTGTAAAATGGAGCTATGGGGTTGAAATTATAGGCAAAATGGTATTTTATTTTAGATGAAAAAGTTGTTTGATATAGAAAAGTTGGATTGATTCTTGATTCATTTGTGCATTGACTATTTTGAGATTTTGAGCCCTGGGGTAGGAGATATATTGAGGAGATGAGAACTTGATGTGACTCAATTTGAGCAGTTGGCAACCTAGGTTGAGGCTAGTGGGGAGATTACCCTAGTAAGTAGCTAAAACATGCAATTTTGGCCTATTTAGAAGCCTATTTTAGATGTTTTTGAGCTATTTTAAGAGTCTTAGGAAATTGTTGAATAGTTATAGTGCTCTTGTCCCTCTTCCAACACTACTGTCTAGGATCTAACACTACTATCTAGGTTGCAACACTCGTTTCTAGTGTTGTTGTCCTGTACCCAACATTGTTGTCTTGGAGGCTAGATTTTTTGAGCTGTTGCATAGTTTAATTATTGTTTTTTCTTTGGTTGTTGATTTGGAATTGTTAATCAATGTATATGATATTTTTTGGTGTTTTTTTAGGGTGAAGTATGGATGAGGGATTTTTTTAGAGGCCAATTAATGGAGACATTGAGATTGTTACCTTTGTCAGCTAATGAGAGGGTTGTGATGGATAGAGTAGGGCTATGTCATGTGTATGACCTAGGCACTATGCAATGGGATAGGTATTTGATTACCACCTTGTGTGAGAGGTAGAATGTAGACACATGTACTTTTTTTCTTTGATAAGAGAGATTACTATTACTCTTGAAGATGAGTACCATATTTTGCACTTGCCAATTAGTAGATGGTGAGTGACTTTACAAGATGACAAGGGTACAAATGTTATTGATCATGCATCCTTGTAATTTATAGGTGTGTCCTTAGGTATACATAAGAGAGGTAGTGATAGTGATGTATTATTGTTAGTTATTATATATTTGAGTGTTCTATGTTTACAAAATTGGTTGGCCATGTTGTTGGCTTCATTTGTTGCTATGGATGGGAGTGGGGTGTCAATTGCATACAAGATGCACGTGATTGTACATAGTGTAGAAGTTTATGGTAATATGTTCTCATGGGGTAGGACTATGCTTGACCACTTATATAGGGATCTATACTAGTTTAATTAGGAGGTGTTGAGTAGTGCTTTGAGTGTAGTTAATTTATTGAATTATTGTGCTTATGAGCACATAGTGGTTGTGTGGCTGATAGGATTATAAGGGAGATGTGGACACCTCCAAATCCATTTGGAGAGTGGTGTATGAGTTCATTGGCTATCCAATCTCTTGTGATAGATCATTGTAGACAAGTTATAGATAGATTAGTGGCTTAGGATATCATATGAAGGCCTTATAGGGGATTCCCTAGGTAGCCTCAAGATGGAGTACAGTTGTGGTATATGAGGGTCAGTTGTTGGCTACATGACCGTTGGGTTGGAGTGTATGAGTGATGAAAATATGAGTGCATGAATATATATTTTAGGGTAATATAGGATGTGCCACCTATATCATGGGTGTGGGTGAGGAGTGCATAGGCATAGGCAAGAGTAAGAGCTCATGGAAGGCTTACTAAGGCTAATTTAGCACCATTACCTTTAGATGTGCAAGATGTGGCTATAGATATTATTGATGTAGATGATGTTGGTTGTACAAAGGCATATAACACATGGTGGGAAAGGCATTAGTGGGTTCCATTGTACCCTACTAGTGGAGGGGATGCCCCTGAGTATGAGGATCCTACTCTGATCTAGATGATGGGAGGTAAGGTTTGATTATATTTGAGTTTTATACAAGTTTGAACTTGTTTTAATTTGTTTCGAAAGTGAATGTCTAATGTAGTGTTTTTATCTTTATGTGAAGGTGGAGTGGGAGGTGATTAAGATGAAGCACTTATTGGGGGAGGAGGTGGAGATGATCAGTTTTGGGAGACCATCATTGAGTCTACACTTCATGAGCTTACACAACATGTTTCTTGTGATGCAATGGAGGAGAGTTTGATAGAGTGATTGACAATTATAGTTGGAATTTATGATCATTTATTTGATAGGTCTGATATAACTATAATTGAATATGTTAGAGTAGTGGGAGAGAGAGATGAGCTGAGGGTTGAGCTAGATAGGCATAGGATGCCTCCACCTAATTATGGATCAACGAGTATGTGGATTATGGATGAGTACATTAATTTTTAGAATAAATATGTGGACTTGCATGAAGAACATGGTTGGTTGCTAGAGTGAGATAGTTGGTATAAGAGACATTTAGGAGCTTGAGGAGGTGTTAGGACATCAAGTGTGAGGCTGGACTATGGGACTAGTACTAGAAGAGAGAGTGAGATTGAGAGTGAGGGCTTGATGCATGTTCATGATTTATTATACCTTGATATGATGTATATGTTTTGAAAACTTAGCTATATATATATATATATATATATATATATATATATATATATATATGGATAATGGTTTTTAATTTTGACTCATGTATACTGTGTTTATGGGATTTGAAATATATTGTTAAATTTAGTGTAATTTGTTGATCAGAAGTAGTTAATCTAGTATTGATGTTAAAGGTTGTATATGTTTGGTAAAATGGTACTTAGTATATGTGATTTGATTGTTTGTTTGATAAGTGTGATGATATATTTTAATTTGTAATCATATGTAAGTAAATATTTGTTAGTTTTATAATTGGGAAATTGTTGGGATAGATTGAGCTAGTTTGAGATTGGTAAATTGTTTGGATGGGTTAGTTGAATGTTGGTAAAATAGGACTTGGTATGATCTAGATTTTGATAACCTAATTTTGGATATGGATAGTTATTGGGAATGAGGGATGCTATTTTTTAGTATGTGGGGATGTAAGATAGCATGCTATACATATTAATTCCCTAAGAGTGGCTCAAGAATATAAAGGATAGCTAGACCTTTTGCTCCATCATTACCTTACTAAGCAAATCTTATGAACTAAAACTAGTATGACTATGTGCCATATCACTCTATGTTGTATCACTATCTAAATCTTGTTGGCTAACTGAACAAATGTCCATACTACTCATACTATGTAGGAACATGCTCTATATTTGATACTATCTACTATGTACTAACTATAACTGGACATGGATATTCTTCAAAATGTAACTTTCTTGGACATACAATAGGAACTATGTGCTATGAAGAAGTGTCATCTATCTATAATCATATAGTCTGTGGCCTTTATTGTGATGTGTATGATTGAGCCATATATTGAGTTAGAGCTAAAAACTATGATGTAGGCTCATTTAATCTCAACCATAGTGGACTGCTACATGAGATAGGACCCAAAAAATCTGGTTGTACTGTATATTTTTCATGAGCAATACTCTATGATATGGGTTTATATAATCTTAGCTAGAGTAGATTACTACATAAGATAGGAGCCATAAAATTTGGCCATACTGAATATTTCTTGTGAGTAGTACTCTATTTTGGTGCCTGTGACTCCACTAGATATGTGTCTGGAACTACATTATGTACTCCTTAGACTATAGTGCTATTTGTAGGCTGATCTCACTATACTAGTTTCCTAACCTTCTGAATAGGTGGAATAGATATACTATGAGGCTCTACCATAGAATTCACATTTATCTCATGATGAGTGACCGATGATTCCAATAAAGGAATGTCTTGGGATGACTTAGTTGTGGATGAATGAGGTCTATGGTTCCATGATGAAGGAGATCTCAATGCCCCCTATGTGAATGTTATGATACCATTATCAACACATCTATTAATTCAATCTATGATTGCATAAAAATCATTATCTCTATGTCCATAAATATGATGATAGTTGTAAAAGGGCCAATGTGGGTTAACCTCCTATCTAAGAGTGTTGATAATATGACAGATGAGATATCCTACTCTAAATAAAATTGTAGTGGTTCTTTGATGTTCTTTTCTATAGTACATAATATAGGTTATATTATGGAGACTGGCTCTCTGATCTTAACCATTTGATTTTATGGTTGTGGTCTCCTATCTTGTTTAGGACATGGTGGATGCTAGATTCTAGGAGCTGTGATACTACTGTGAAATCTAGAGTAATCCAATCAACTGAATCTACCTCAATCAATCCTAATTTATTTTCCAAAGATAAAATTGTATAGCATAAATGCCAAAAATAAGACTTTATCTGATATAGTAGATGCTCAAGGAGAGGTTGGTGAAGCCCCTTAATAAAGATATGCTGAATTTCTATATCTACTAGTTTGTATATCAATCTTAACATGTGATTCTTGAATTGTAAGATATAATCACTAACTGGCTCAGAAGTATTCTAATGTAAATTTGTGATTTTCTCATATGTGACATGAGGGCCCATGTTTTCTATGTAATGTCTGAGAAATGCCTCCTCTAAGTTATCATATGTGTGCAAGGAGCCAACGGGGAGTAAATGAAAGAACAAATTTTGTGCTTCCCTCACTAATGTGTACTATAATAACTTGAGGATAATCAAAGGACTCACATGAGATGGCAAAGCCTTCTAAAAGGCTTGAAGGTGTATAAATGGATCTTTAGTTCCATCAAAGTGAGGCAATGATGGTATCTATAAATGTTTAGGCAATGAATATTTTATGAATGTTTTTGAAATTGGGTTACCATGTAGATCATTGTCATCATTCCAACACTTATAAGCCTTGTTTTATAAGGTAAGGAGATGTACTTGGTGTTGTAATTCACCAACTACATGCATTAAAGAGAGAATCTCCTGAGATGGTACATTAGCAACTTGAAGTGGTTCATTTAATCATTGAATTTGATTGTTAATTTTAACCATGGGAATGATACATTTAGTAATTGGATCATAAAGAGGGGGTGTGCTCACTTTAACCTTGGTAGTAATGGTAATTTGGACCTTACTAGAGGGATGTGTGCTGCCATTTTCTATAGGTGAAGAGTTAGAACTAGGTTCTACTATAATGAGGAGTGGCTTGGGAAATTAATTGGTATATTTATGTTTTCGTGTATCACATTATAATTGAGCTGAAGATGTGATATTTGAATGAACATGTGAATTAATTGAAATAGAATCATGCATAGAAGTAGAAACAACATTTGGAAGTGCATTATGTTTGAGAGAAGTAGTGAAAGAAGAGTTAGAATCATGAGATGCATATTCTTCTTCACTATGTGCATAATAATCATCATTGTTTCATGCATTTTAATCATTGGAATATTGTTCATAATTACTCTCATTTTCATATTAATTTTCATGTTCACTATCATACTCATTATAACTTTTAGTGCAACTAGGGGGATGTGTAAGAGAATAATTTAATTATTTTTGAGTAGGCAATAAAGTATCATTTGAAATTGGAATATCATGTGTATCTATGTTATCCATGGATGGAGTGTATTCATGATTTTAATGTGAAATATTAGAAATAAGAGAAGAAGAGTTTTCATTAAGACATTCTTTTTATAAAGTAGAGTTAGGAACATGAGATGTATCATTTGAACTATGTATTGGCAATTTGATTCTATTGAATTTATATTATTTTAATTTGAACATAGAAGTAGTAAAAGAGAGAGAGAGAGAGATTAGGTTCACATGGAAGCAAATTATCACCAATAAGAGGTTCACTTGGAAGTGCATGATTAATTTGATCATTTGATGCATTGTGCATAAAAGAATGAGGTGAAAAGGATCTTTCCCATTTATCAAAAATAAAATTCTTTAGAAGAGGGAATAAAAGAGATAGGTTTGAGAGAAGAAGATGAATATATTTTTACATCACTATCACTATCACGAATATTATCATATTCCTCATTATTACAATAGTAGTTATCTTCATTGTCAATGAAATCATTTTCCACATTTATAGCCAATGTGAATTTTTGAAAATTTGTCCATTCATTTTCATAATTATGAGAAATTTTTAAAATTGATCTATGGGATGAGAGGGAAGAAGTGCCTTAATGCCCATTTTATTTCTTTCACCAAAGAAAATAGTGAAAAGTGATATTAAGCAAATAAATGCAAAAATAACTTTGAACATAGATATTTTTAGACTACTTTTGACTATCCAATTTTTTTTTAAAAATTCCAAAGTATTTTTATAAAAATTTCAAGGGAGAAAAACTTTGGGTTTGAGGACCTAGTTTGAAAATCTAAAATTTTGAGCTAGGGTTTTATAATTTTTGAAAATCAAGCCAATAATTTAAATTCTAAAAATAGTTTTGAATAGAATAAATTCACAAAAATTTACAAAAAAATTAGAGATTTGAAATTGAATTTTTTTCACAAAGTAACTACTAATTTTCAGATTTTAAAAATAATTTAAACACTCAAAATAATTTGCAAAAAATTGAAAATATATTTATAGAAATTGCAAGGGAGGGAAGCTTAGGGTTTGAGGACCTAGTTTGGAAATACAGGGTTTTGAGATAGGGTTTTAATTTTTTTTGAAAATTATGCAGTAATTTTAAATTCTAAAAATAATTTTGAATAGGATAAATGCACAAAAAATTATAAAAAAATCAAAAAATTGAAATTGAATTTTTTCACAAAAAAATTAAAGGAAAACCCCTAAGGGTAACTAGGGTTTTAGATTTGTTCAAAATAAGTTGGGTTCACTAATTATTTTATTATTTTTGAGAAACTAGTGTTTAGTTCCTAAATAAAAAGGGGTATAGAATAAGGGGAAAGTATTGTTTAATATGGTAAGATATATATTTTTATAAAGTAAATTACATGAGGAAGAGAGATAAACTTATTTAAAAATAGGCTAAAATGGATGATTTAGAAGATCAAAACTGAGATGCAAGACTGGAACACTATCTGGAATCTAGATCTAAACTTCATCGTCTAATTGGATAGGAGCATTGAAATTAGATAGGAGTGGCACCAACACTATAGTCTACCTCTACCACTATTGTCTTGAGGATCTAAGCTTTTTGCATTTTTTTATTAGGTTAGTGTGAACCTATGTACTAAATTTTAGAGGTTGGAAGTCAATATAGCTCGCTATAGGTCCCTTTTAATATTTGAAACCCTATATTAATCTACATACATACAAACAAAAAATGCATCAAAAGCAAAAGAGGGAAAAATTAGGCTAGGGGAAGAATAATTACATGATATAGAACCCATGTTGTCTTGATCACTACCTATATTAACCCTCAAGCTAGGGTCTCAGATAAAATGTAGCCCTTAGGGAATGTGCACAATCAATGTGCACATTAGATAAAAGAATGAATTTCACCTAGGCCCTTCCTTTACAAATTTATGTGTGATGCAGAATGCTAAGCTATACTATTGACTGGATTTTATTAAGTCTAATGTGCCAAAGTAGTAAGTGTTAGATATAAAATGCATTGTGTATTCCTCTATATAGGAGACTCATTATTATTAATTTAAGATATTTATTTACATTTGGTTGACATTGGAAAACTTAAGGATGAAGAAAATAAAGGGGATATGACCCATATAGAAAAAGAAAATGATTTTTAAGGCTCAAATTATCCTTGGACAAGAGAGATGGAAACTAGACACCCTAGGCTTCAGTGCTATAATCCAATCCCAATACTCCTATCATACAAGCTAGGGATCAGGGGGGATGGAAAAACATACATAATATGACCTGGCTTAGGTGGAATGACCATTTGAAAGGTTTGGGATGACTAGGAATAGAAAAAAAGGTCAATCAAGCCTAAAACAAGACCAAGATGACTAAAGTGAAAGACATGACTAAATGTAAACAAAGCTCATATTCTCTAGTCGAAGTCTCTTATGAAAGGACTGTGAAAAGACATGATATGTGTGGTCACTTGACCAATTTAGGGTGTATACAACCCTATGTATTTGTTTTTCTATTCTAACATTTGAATATGTAATTGGTTATAGTATTGACATTTGAATATGTTATCACTTTCTTTGTGGATATTTGACTAAGTCATATCCCTTCAATTCTGTAAAATTTGAACATGCCCCTTGTTTGAGGTATCCTTAGAACATTATATTTTGATTTTATTTTGAGTGGCATTATGTGTGTGATTTATTTCTTATTGATATTTTACTATTAATATCTATGTGTTATCATGATTCATATCATCCATATTATGACTTGAGGTGAACACATACTATATATCTCATTACTATATCTACCTAGACATGTTACTCATATATTATAAATGATCCTTACATAGATTATATAATTATGTTATCCTTTTGAGGTAAGTTAAATACCATTTTATACTTTACCTCACCTCAAAAGGGGTGCATATCAATGGGGGCATGTCATAAAGGCAAGGATTTCACAACTTCATAGTTTCAAGTGGGGCCATGCAAAGAAGGCACAAATTTAACATATATTTAGTAATCATTATTTTTATATTACAATTGGGGTATGTTGTGGAAACATGTTCTCCACACATACCACACTTCTCAAATTATTCAAATTTGGTGGGCTCATTCCATGGGAACATGGATTCCACACTTACACATTTTACAAATTGGTAAAAATTTCATAGTTATATGATTTCAATACAATTTTTGTTAAAAATTCTATATATTGGTACTATTTTTAGCTTAAAGTGTACCCTACTAGGTCTTGAGACCTACTTCAAGTGAAATAATGGAAACACTCCTAGGTTGTGGGTGACCTATAGTAGGAGTAAATCTCTAGAAAAGGTCAAATCCTTCTCAAACAATGGTACACCTTATTTAAGATCATGTTATATCCCCTAAACCTACACTAAAAAAGCCTAATATAAGATAAAACTATGATTTTGTAATGAAAAGGGAGAAACAAGAAGTTAGAAACTCAAAATAAGGTGATGTACCAAGTTTGAATATCTCCTCCACTCACTCTAATAGCACAAGAACAACTTCTAAAGGACTAATTTTTGTTTCCACTCTAAAAAAATTATATAATAGATATATAATGAAGTAACCATATTTTATAAGGGCTTTATTCTCTACAATTTCCTTATAAATGCGACAAAAGAGACTAATAAACATCTAAAATTGACCTCAAACAAAGCAAAAGAAACTAAGAACCAAAAAATTAAAATGAAATTCTATAGTACACAATGAGATAACAATAAAAGAGAGGAAAATTTATTACTTTAGTAATATTTAAATGCCTAAGACAACATTAAAATTAAGTAATTCCTCTTTTTCCCTCCAAGTGGGCATCTTAATAAAAATAAAGGATCTTGAGATCTTATGAAATATTATTTTATGAGCTAATTAAAATTTTAAGTGAATTAATATATAAGATTATTCTCCACCCTTCATCTTGGATACAATATGAAGGGCCCACAATGAATATTCTAAGATATTTTAGGGAGTATTATCAATCGTTCATCTTGGAAACAAGATGAAGGGCCCACATTAGTTATCCATGTGTTTTCTTGGGAATGATTCTCCACCCTTCATCTTAGAAACAAGATGAAGGGCCCACAATGACTCTCATAAAGGTATTATGAGGAGAAGATTCCATACTTCATCTTGGAAATAAGGTGAAGGTCTTGTATTAATTCTCATTTGATGTTTTAAAATATTATCCTCCACCCTTTATATTTATTAAGATGAAGAGCTCACATTAGTGATCCATGTACTGATCCAAGTGCACATTTGAGGACTCCTTTGAAATCATTCATCTTGATTTCAATATTAAGGGTTCTCAATGGACTAAATTTGTTATAAATAGACCCTTTTGAATTGTAATTTATCGTGTTCAAGAGTTATAGTTAATCCCTAGTGTTTTATCGAATAACTTGTTCATCAACCCTCTTCTTGTGATCAATTCAACATGGTCCATAGATTTAATGGATATGTCCTCACATAATTAGCATTGATAAAGACCATCTAAAGCTACATCTGAGCCAAATCCCAACAAAGATGAGTTACAATAAGGGTTTACATTATGTCTATTTTAATCTTTAGCATTTTTAACTTATTCTTTGTTTGTTCACAAGGTCTTAGGTGTCAATTTTCATATTTATGATTGCTTTGATTATGTTTTACAACTTAGTTAAAATATTATTATTTTTTCATTATAATGGTACATATAGAATGACTGGTAAGACTAGATACCCATATTATTCTTTTGAGTCTATTTTAAATCATTTCTTTGAAGAATATCTAAATATTTCAGCCCTTTCATTTTTTAAATTTCCACCATTTTATGTTTATGTATTTAGGTGAATTAATTTATGAAAATGGTGAATCCATTCTAATTATTATATTAATCTATGAAATCATCCTATAATAAGTGAAATTTTCATTGTTCTCTATTTTCTTCTCTTTATTCTCTTTGTTATGTGTAGGTTTTTGATATCAGTAAAACTTTCAACTTCATCAGTGAAATTGACTTTATAATCAATGAAATTTTCCCCTATTATCAATGAAATAGTTTCTATTCATTATTTATCATCTCTAGTCTATTTGTCTAGACTTCTTATTATCAACAAAATTGTTCAAGTAATCATCAAAAAATTTATTCTCATTAAAAAATTGCTATATTATACGAAAAAGTGTCTCTATATCGATGAAATCACTCTCATGTATCTCTCTATCTGAGTTCCTATTATCAATGAAATTATCTTTTCATAATTGAAATTGTCTTGATATTAGTAAAATTGTTATTATAATTGGTGAAATCATCTACTAATTGATGAAATTACTCTATCTATTCTATTATGTGTTCTATTTTCTATTATTTTGTAGGTTTTCTAAATTCAATAAAATTATTTCTTGATAAATAATGAAAACACTTTTGTGTCAGAATCTAAGAGTTTAAAAAAATATAATATCAAAATCCTTCACTTCTTAAATACCCTAAACAAAACTACTTACCTTGTTTTCTTTTAGCTTCCAAAAGTGGGTTGATCTATTCAAACAATCATGTTTTATATTCACATCTCATTATGGCATTTTAAAAATCAATTGAAATTTCATTTTGGGTTCTAATAAAACTTTTTATCTTTCAAAAATTTTCATCATTTATAAGTTTTATTTCTTCTTGAGTGTTTTGTGGGAATATTTTATGCATATGTTCTCCCCTTTGTGTAACTGACAAAAGTAATTATTCTATTTATTTTAAATCCTAAAGATTTTCCTATTATGTTCTTCACTTTCCCTTATTGGGAGTTGCAAAAATTAGAATGAAAATACCTTCCTTTTTTATTTTAGCTTAATAAGAAGGATTTCAAAGCCTCCTCACAAGTCATTTAGGGGTGCATTAACTTAGGGTTTGATCTCCCCGAATCATACCAACTCCACTTATCTGGTGGGGTATACAAATTGATCATGTTTTTCAATTGGATAATGGTTGAGTGGTTAACATAAAAAATCAAATAGATTCTTAGAGAATGAACGTTCTATATATTTCACTTTACTAAAAACATGTATGGATGAATTGGTTATGAAAGGGACAATACCCTCTAGTAAAAAGCTATATGGCTTGACATTCACTTGATGGATAGTTATAAAGTGCCCATGTACCATAAGGTATATCGGGACCATCTATCAAGCCCTTAAAAACATTAAATTAAGACTCTTTGGCCATGACATATTCATTAGTGTAAGGGTGCAAAGGTTAATAACCCCCAAAGATATATTTTACGTATGAAATTTTTGAGAGAAGGGGGTGTAAAAACCATACCAATAGCTAGAATAATTTATTTAATGACTATTAAGTTTTATCCTCTCTCAAGTCAAGTATATCAAAAGACTTGATACATGTGGAGTAATTTCATTTGTCACTAGAATAGGGTCATCAGATTGAGTGTCTAAATTGATTGATTATGGTGTCAAAAATTCATCCCAATTTTCATACACCTACATAAATATTCATTACACTATTTGTGTTATTATTACAACTTATTCAAAACTTATACATTTCATACCTCCTTTGTGTTAAAATATAACATTAATATATCCATGTTCCTAGTCCAAATTGGTCTTTCTACTACCTATGTCCAAAATTGTGTCTTAAAACACACCTCTCTTATTTGAGATTATACTATCACTTTATTAATGTGGGTTTGAACCTATTCTATTCTTGTTCCTATGTTCTTAATTATAAGATCATTTCTAATCAAGACTCTATATTATTCCCTTGTATTCAAGTCAACTCTATTCAAGTCTAAAATATTTATCTATTCATTTCCAATTATTTTTCTCATTTCTCTCACTTTTTAAATTCATTTAATGACATCCATTATAAATTTTGATAGAGATCACCTACTTGATCTTGATCATGCTAGCAAAAGGGAACCCATTTTGATACCTTTATCCCACACACTTTTGATTTTTAAAATTTAAAAATTCCTATCAAAATATAAATCCATTTAATTAATCCTTGGAACACATATTTTACCATCTGGTCACAATAAATAAGATTTTATATCCACATACTAAGCCTTTTTGTAAAAATTAGCTGAAACCTAAGTGGTATAAAAAAGAATAATATTATGAGTATCATAGGATTTAAGGCCATTTAATTAACCAATGTGGTGGATTCAATACTTGTGTCCAAGGCTTTATTTACCATGGATATATCATGATTGAGTCACAAAAATCCTATCAAGTGTCAATTCTTGGCCCATTTATAAGCCAAAATAAAATAGACTCATTTTTTTTATTAAACAAACCTTAACCTATATTTTATATTTTCTTAATCTAGTATTATACCCTAATCTAACTAAAGATATAAGTACACCTAAATTTGAGAATCACTCACTAGGCATATGCTAATATTATTTTCGCAATCATAATTAGACTAGTCCACTTCTAAGTCAAGATTAGGTTAATTCATCCATCTTTGACATTTTTGTCAAACCATCCATGTTTGATGATTCATACTTTGACCATCCTCCTATCTTTAATGAGAATTGATTTGAAGATCCTCTTAACCTATCTTTAAAAAAACCCTCTTTGATGAGCCCATCCTTGAATAATCCATTACTTATCCATAACTTATTTTTCTCCGATCCTCTAAAGTCCGTCATTTCAAAAAAATCATTTATTCAAAGGTCTTCATTTCCAAGTGTACAGTGAAAAAAGTACTTGTGGAAAATGTAATTCAACATGCCCTATTTATGGATAAATCCAAAGTAATATTAAATTTCTTATTAGAATTAGGTTACATTTTATATCACACATCATAATCAAAATCAAGATCAACATCTACATCAAAATCTAGTTTTATTATATAACTAATATCAGGATTGGGTTCCATTCTAGAACCATTATAAAATTTAGCATCTAAAATAAAATCAACATCAATCTCAACATTGGGTTTAGATCCTATTGATTTATAATCAACTTCATAATAAAATTATATAAGTACATATAAAAACACTTGTTATACACTTTTATCAAATCCACTTGAGTCAGAATCAACTTTAGAATCAAAATACCTTAGTAGATATTATTACATTGACTACACACTGTTTGAATTTTTTTTTTATCCTTACATGATTTTTAAAGATGTTCCTTCAACATTGACATAATTTATCCTAGTAATCTTTATGAGGATTGTGTTACCTTTTCCCATTCCATTGACATTATACATGCCTTTATCATTAACAATCCTAGCCAATGTATTGATATTACACCTCCCATAAATGTTGATTGGGACTAACATAATCACAAATTATTGAACTTATTTCATAGTTCCATTTTAGTGGTAGAATCTCCAGGGATCAAATAAAACATTCAAGTAGAATAATAATATCCTAGTGAAACCTTGTTTGAGTCACTAAGGGATAGTTAAATTCTAAACTCAACATCTTCTAGTGAAGCCTTATTTGAGGTGTTAGGCAATAAGTAGAATAAAAAATATGAATCCTTTAGTGAATCCATTCTTAAGGTACTAATGGATAATAAAAATTATTCATCAACATCTCTTAGTGAAACCTTATTCAAGTCCCTATTGGATAATCCAATTCAAATTAATCAAGAAGACCTTGTTGGTTAAAACCTATTCAAGGAACCAATAACTAAGCCAATTAGTTCATCATTGCTCAATGAAGACATTATTGAAGTCAATATTGGCCCCACCACAACCAAAACTCATGTTGAATCTAAAATAAACAACACTATGTGTGACTAAAAGTCCCAATTTTAATTTATCCCCCAAGCATTATACATTTCATTATGATCTTATTATTCATTCAAGTCAGATATTCCATTATCCAATATGATCATTTATCTAATGCCTATCCATTTATACCCTTCCTAGTAGTACTCTTTTTCAATGAGCCTATGAAGACAACTTGTTTAGAGGTTTAGAGGAAGTAGAATTAATAGCCAAAGAAGATCACAATAACATTGGTAAATCCTATATTGGTAATAGAATTATAGTAGAGAAGTTATTTAAAATTGGTATGGGTTAGAGATAAAATTTTCAACATTATTATAGTCATTAAAATTAACCATTCATTCCTTAGAGTGTCACTTGAGGTCACTTTACCCTTAGTATAGAACTTGACCCATCTTAGGGTCCATTTTGATCCACTTGTAGTCACATGATAGTGACAAATAACACCTAGGCCTATATAACACTAGATGAGACCCATAATTGCATAATTACTTAGTGATTTAGGTACCTACACCCTATAAAAGGAAATTTTACATCTCCATAAGAGTATTATGGTTGACCTAAAATTATTCTTAAATCACCCTATAAAGTCATTTTTATTATAACACTATAAAAACAATAATTGCACTCTCTTACACCTTAGGTGGATATTATCACACAGAAAAAAAAATTACCACTTCATATTGAGGAAAAGATCCAAATTATTCAAATATTATATTGATTCAAACTATACATTCAATAATCCATCCCTATCATAGATATCCATATCTAAGTGGCCTCTAAGGTATCCTCTCATGCACTCAAACTTAGGCATTCTAACATTCACATACATTTACACATATCACATAAGCAGAAAAACTACATCAAGCTTAATCCCTCCTCAAAGTATTGGTATGTAGGAAGCATGACCACATAGGGATATGGATCACACATTAGACCCACTAACTATTTTATATCATGGTGTTAATTTAAACCATTAAAAGTACAAAAAACATAGAGTTTTTAGAGGAAACATAGTTATAGGAACAATTATCAAATGTATAGACATACATTTTTACCAAGGTTGGAACAGGGCCTATTATGTAAAAGCCATAAATAATTTGTGAAGATTATGAGTGGCACACTATAAAAATGCCTTAGACAATATCACACCATGATATTGTTCAAAGGACCATGCTACTATTTAGAGATAATTTTAACACCTAGATCCAATTTCTGACAGTTGGACCTATTTGATCACTAATTTTCATAGTCTGATTCCTCCTAGAAGGAATATTTCTAGATAATTTATTATTTCTCTCTCATCATTTCCACATTTATCAAATTATAATTAATCAATAATTGCATAAATCAATGGATGTATTTATTGCATATTTATTATTTGATTTATTGTTGTAACCATTTAACAACCTAGAGTTTTAAACTCCATAATCCTCTTAAAAGTTAAATCATTTCATTAACCTAGCCTACTTCAAATTATGCAAAAACACAAACCCTAGAATACCTATAGTGTTTATGTTTCCATCCTTCTATAAGTAATATTTAGATTTTAAATCCCTATGTCTTCTAATTTCTATTTTGCTAATCATGATAATAATGATAGAATATGTTTATCACTTTCTAATGCAAATTTTTATAATTTCATTTTCATGCTTGTTTCCTTTGATTTGGAATCAATTAAAAGGAGATATGAAAACACATGTACATATTATCCTATATCAATTAAAATATATTTTATTAGACTTATTACATAAATGTAATTCCCTAATAACCATGAGTAAAGTTTCAATGTCATATATTATGCACACAAAAGAATCTCCCTTTCCTCCTCATATCCATGAGGGTGGTAAATAATTTACCTTTAACTAGGTCCATGATACAATCCTCCATGATATGAAACAACCTATACTATTGTTACTAATGACCATACTCAACCTATCCATGCCTCTACCTCTTATATATAGGGTGTGTGCTTACATGTTCAATCAGAAGCAACTAGTGTTTGTACTTGTGAGACTCTAAGGGATAAAATTATTAGTATGAGTAGGTTAATATCAGAATTGTAAAATTTAGAATCAACTATTTCATCAAAACATTAAAACATTAAAAATATAGATAACAAGACAAAAGCCTCTAGGGAACACTAGTGCCATTCATTTATATGCATCTTCACCTAGTCAATTTGTGGCAAGCAATATTACACATCAAAATAAAGAATCATAACAAAGTGCATCTACAACTAGCAATTAAAAAAGTACTGAAAGGTCAAATATAAGTTCAAGTGATATTTTAAGGTAAATGATTAAATCTAATTTGATCAACCTACCTCCTCTACATATAATAAGGACATCAAAATACTATTGTCAATACCATAGAATGCATGGTCATCACATTAATTCATTTTTGGCATTCAAAAAACATATATAATAGATAATTCCTAATGAGGTCCCTATATAAGATAAACCAGTTAAGAAATCCATAGTGATATAGGAACATATTAAAAAAGGGTCAAATGTATAAATAGTACAAAAGTTGTTACCAAAAAAATAACTCAGAATAACAAAAGGTTCACAAAGAAAAATCAAAATAAGGAATAACATAACAAAAAACATTTAAAGTAAGTGAAGGATACAAAAATAATTCTCAAAAATGAGGTCTCATATTCAAAATAATATGAGTTTGGTCAAAAATATCTATAATAATTTTATTATCAAGGTCAAGGGTTGGGAAAACATGCTAAAGGCATCACTACTATTCTAGTAGTTGATAATGTTGGTCAACAAGGTTTGGGATTCATGGAACATACTAAGTTAAATCATCATAGATATAATTTATAAAGGTAAAAGATTAAGATACATAGATAATGTTACAAAAATATGAATAACTTAAGTTGCACATTCATAATCAGGCTAAACCAACAAGCATTCTCAAAAGAGGCTTTCTAACAAAAGAGCTTCCAAATAACCATATGCATACAATATGCATAGTTTAAAAAGGCACAATAAGAGGAAATATTTAAAATCACAATTAATAAATTTAAATTCCATAGGATGAGGCAACTCCCTAAGCTAATTCAAATACAATAAAATTCAACACTAACATAACATTGGTTCAAAATCAAGATGATAATGATGAGTGGAACAATACAAATTATTATGATTTCCAAGATACCAACAATGGAAAATACTCAGATTCACATTAAAGCTCAATTATTTCATAAGACATCCATCATAATTCATGAGGGCTTAACATTCCTCTTTTTAATACCTGACACCTTGATAGCGAGTCTCTTATAAGACTAACCAATTAGTATGTTCCTTCCTACTTGTAGATAGTTTTTTAATTCTTAATCCTTGTATATAGTTTCATTTTCATTTTGTTTGTACATAAATTTTACCTAAAAAATACAAAAATAATATAATATATTCAAAAACATTAAAATATACTATAAAAATATAAATATTATATTGTATGCATTTCTATGTTTACATTCCTTTGATTTATTAGATATCTCATAAGTTATCTAAGTTAGTGTAGTCAGTTTTATCATACATACATGCTTCACTTTTTATCATTAAGTGTTTATAGATCATTACAAGACTTAGGCTCTCTACATAGATCTAAATTTTATACTATCTACCCATTGGGGGTGGATATATAGATATAATAATAAGAATTTAACATTGATGCATTTATATAATAATAGGAATTTAGTCATTAAAATTAACTATTCATGACTTGGAGTGTCACTAGAGGTTTAGTTACCTTTAGTATAACACTTGACCCAACTTAGGGGTCTTTTTGATCCATTTTTAGTCACATGATAGTAAAAAATAACACTCATCCCTATAAATTACCATAAGAGATCCATAATGGCATAATTCATTAGTGATTTAGGTCCTTACACCATCTAAACGGTAATTTTACATCCCCCCAAAAGTATCAGAGTTATCCTAGACCTATTCTTAAGTCACCCTCCCAAGTCATTTTTATTAGAACATTATATAAACACTACTTGCACAATCTTACACCCTAGGTGGACATTATCACATAGAAATGCACAAAATTACCGCTTGATATTGAGTTAAAGCTACCAATTCTTCCAATATTGTATTGATTCAACCCATAAATTCAATAATCTATCCCTATCATAGATATCTAGATCTCAAGTGGCCTCCAAAGAATCCTATCATGCACTTACAATCAGGAAATATAGTATTCACAAACATTCACACATATCACATAAGTGGGAGAACTACAACAATATTGATCTATCCTCAGAGTATTGGTATGTACGCAATGTGCCCATATAGGGGTGTGGATCACACATTCAACACATCAAATTTGCCAACCCCTTTTTCTCATGGGATTCATTTAAACCCTTAGAAGCACAAAACCTAGAGTTTTTAGAGGAAAACAAAGATATAATAAAATTTATTAATTATACAAACTTTAAATTTGGAAAAGAGCTAGAATAGGGCCTATTATGTAAAACCTAGAAATAGTTTGTGGATATTATGAGTGGGACACTAACACACTACCTTAGACACTAGTGAACCATGGTACTATCTACATGATTTTTCTATTTTACATCACTAATTCTAAAACCTAGATCTAGTTTCTAATAGTTAGATCTATCTGTTAATCAATTTTCATAGTCTCATTCCTTCTAGAAGGCCTATTTCTAGTTAAGTTATTATTTCTCTCTCATCCTTTCCAAATTTAACAAATTAGAATTAATAAATAATTGCATAAACTAGTGGCTATTGTAGACAATAAAAAACTACCCCATTTATGATGTCTAAACACCCTTGTACCCTTACCTGACCTTTAGAGCTAGTTAACCACCTAGTGGACTTAACCCCCTTTTTTACATACTAACTTAAAAATTTTAACCTACTTATTTTTAACCATTTTTCAGCCATTTTCATCTAGACCGTTGACCACTGATGATTTTCCTAACCATCAATGATCAGCCTAACCATCGATGATCAACCTAACCATTGATGGTTAGCCTAACTATCAATGGTTAATCCTAACTATCGACGATTAGGTCCCCTACCTGTACTAAAGCAATTTCCAAATTGAGTGTGAGATTAAATTCAAACTCAATTTAGCACCTTTTCATTTGGTGATACAAATTAGATTTATAGTACCTAACTTATCATATTTATCCCTTAGCCATTTAACAACTTCTTCCACTCCATTTGATAACTTCTTGCTATAAATACTGAGCTACAAGAAGAATTGATCTAATTGGAAAATATATAAGTACATGCTACTAAAATATTTTTGCAAGAATCTAC
Organism: Torreya grandis; assembly: GCA_037957365.1. Classification (NCBI taxonomy): domain Eukaryota; kingdom Viridiplantae; phylum Streptophyta; class Pinopsida; order Cupressales; family Taxaceae; genus Torreya; species Torreya grandis. Next base: position 1,066,602 of record JARHVA010004417.1, read on the forward strand.
CCTTACTGTCTTTTACCTAACCTACATTTCATTTTCTATGTTTCTAAGAATTTGACAGGAAATCATCCATAATTACCTTAACCATTGATGGTTACCTCAACCACCAACGGTTGCCTTAACTAGTTATGGTTACCTTAACCATCGATAGTTACCTTTTTCCACCAAACCAACAACTTTTTACCTATTAACCTAACGTTTGACCAAACTCTAATTTTTGCCTTCTATCATAGACCAAACTAGACCTAACCTGCCCTAAACATCTCTTTTTAATATTTAGAATTTACCTTTATTTTCTAAAACTTTTCTTTCCTTTATTTATATCAAAACTTTTATTAGAAAGGGAATTGACAACCATCCTATCAAGTTGTTGCTTTCTCAAATCTATCACATGCTAGGCAATCCCCCATCTTATTGTCTAATCCATAAGTTTCTTTTAGTGATTTCTTATTATAAGTATTCTTACCTAGCCAAATATGATCTCTCACTTCATCTAGATATAAATGTGCATGCACTTTTAACCAGGTACCCTTACACACCCCTTTCTTTCAGTTTTACTTCTACTTTCATAAATTAAGAAACAAGGAGAAAATTTGAGTAAAACATTCTATAGCACTTGATTGGACCCACTAGATTTATTTTATTAGTTAACATTGTATGATTTCTCTCTCTCTCTCTCTCTCTCTCTCTCTTTATTGTTTGCTCATCTAAAGAAATCTAAAATTTTCCATTTGGGCTTAAAACTAATCTTGCATCCATTATTTTCTTGTAATTTTAGTTCACCTAGTAATTAAAAGGCAAGTAATCTATCATAGCTTCACTTTATTATCAAAACAAAATTTAAACCACTTTTATAACCAACACATCATAAAATACTTGAGATAAGGCCTAACTAGAATTTCACCACCTAGTAGATAGCCTTACCCTACCTGGTAATCCCACTTAGATTTCATCACCAAGGGGAGAGCCCACTCAGTTCTCTAGCTGAGTATAAGCCCTAGAAAGATGGTATATCTTAGCTAAGTGACCTGACTCAACTTTGGGATTATGAAGTGTAGGGAATAAGCCCTCAGTACTAAGCCATGCACCCATTATAGTACATATTATCTTGAGTGCCTAAAAATTATGCAAAACCATCCTTAGATTGTCTATCTAGTACCCAATTTGCAAGACAAACTACCCTCACACATTATTAACTAAGGCATAATCCAACATGAGATAAAAGTTATCATATGAGATAAGACACTTAGTGTATGCATTATTTTTTGGACCTTTTTCTTATTTTCTCTTTGTTCAAGCTATGAGGGATTAAACTTCTACCATTAAACTTCCATCATTTTGACCTCATTTACCCTCATCTCCATTACCTTGTTCAAATGGAGAGCTCTTCTATAACATTTTATAGAGATCTTAGTTTTTTTTATAATCTCAGACCACAACCCTCTTGCATCTGATCATTATCTAACATCTCAAGCTATCTATGCTCCTTACCTTACCTACCATCAACCCAACTATACCTTTCACCCATCAAACTTCAACCATAATCAATCCCCAAACTATTAACTACCACATGAACTGGTTATAATGTTAATAGACTAGATAGGCAAGATAGATTTATCTATTTATAGTACCCATGACCAATCAACCCATACCTATAACCAACCAAATTTCAACATTAACCAACCAATAACCTATCAATAACCCTTTAATCATTATCTTACGTAGCCAATAACCTATCAACATCTACCACATCCATCACCCCAATTGTGTCAAAATTTGGACCATCTACCCCCCCTCCAATCAATTATCTCAACCCACCCACTAACCTATCAACCTATCAACCCAACCTATAAACAAACCTATCAACCTATTAATCTAACAAACAACAAACATACCAATATATCAATCCAAATAAACAAACCAAACCAAACCACCTCATCAACCTTATCTAATTTATCAAACCAACCCATATTATCAACCTAACCATCATATAAATTAACTCAACCAAACTTATCAACCACAACCTATTAACCAACCCATATACAAACCTATTAGCCCATCCATCCATTAACCTATCAGCCCAACCAATCTATCAATCATTTAATCCAACCAAACCAATCAAGCCAACCCACCTTATCAACCTTGCCAACCTTTCCCAACTCATCCACCTTATCAAGTCCAACCAACAACTACCTATCAAACCTACATAAATTATCAAACCTATCAAACTCACCAAACCAACCCATCTCATCAAACCTATCAAATACATCAAACCAATAAACCTCATAAAATCTACCATTTAGCTCACCAACTCAAGAACCATTAGTGTATCCTCTTTCTAGGTAGTATACCCCACTAGGGGAATCATATGCCTTAATACTTTAAAAATTATTAGAGGATTCTATCATTAACCTTCCTCTAATCAAACCCATCAATAATTCTCTTCCAAAACCAATTTAGTTTATAGAAGATGAATTTTGTTCCTATCATTATACCAATAGACATGGGGTAGATAGATGTGGCTCTTTTAATATTCTCATCCAAAACCTCATTGATCACAATGAGGTTTTAAATAAATTCTCTAGGTTCCCTCTAACCTAACCTTAAATATAATCAAACAATCAATCATGGAACCTGTTCCTTCACTCATTATTGAGGAAACCATGGTCTAACCCTCAACCAAACAACTTGTCAACCAAGTGGAATATTGTCAACTTTCCTTAGAAACCACATTCAAGTAACCAACTAGCCAATTTTTTAAACTTACCCATGTAGAATCAGCCAACCAACATTTTCCACTCAACCATGTGGAACAAACTAACCTACCTTTTCCACTTACTAATTTTGTGGAACCTATTAAACCAACCTTAATAACCATCAACCAAACCAAACCTCCCATTAACCCAACCTTACCTATAACCATCCACCCAAACTTACATCACCAACCTAACCAAACAATAAAACTAATAAAACTAACAAACCAACTCAACCATTTATCTTACTTTTCTCAATCAGTCAAACCAATATCTACCCCAACTCAATCAACCATAATCAACATACCTTTCCTCTTAACCATAACCAACCTATCTAACAACACAAACCAAAATTAACTCATCTAACCTATCAAACCCACCCTACCCAACCTAAATCCAACCTGACTACCTTTAACTAACCTTAGTGCACTAGAAGAAATCCCACAAGAACCACCACCTATGAACTTGACCTAATAATGACCAACCACTAACAACTAACAACTAGCAACCCTTGGGGAGGTGAGTGAATTCATCTTCACCCCTCCTAAAACCTTCTTACTAACCATGACCTAACCTCAGGATCATTTTCCCCTCTTCTAACCATACATGGAAACAATAAACTAGGGAAAATTCCCCTCCATAAGGCCTTGACAATTTATCAACCCAACCCACCTTATCAACTCTACCCAAGCAATCAAACCTACTTAACCAAACCAACCCTTAAACCTATCGACCAACCTTGAACTCTTGGTTGTTAGCTTTCTCCTTCACCCAACCAAAATTATTGAAGAATCACCTTCTCCCTCCTAACCATTCTATATGGAGATTACCCTTCTCTACTAACCTATCCATTAGAGATTACCCTTCTACACCCACTGAACAACCAACCAAATAACTTTAACCTTAGCCATTCTTAACTACCTTTTACACATTTCTCTTTTTTAAATATCTTCTTCCATCAAAATATCACATAACTAACCTCACCATTTTGTCAACCCATACCTTTTCACCATATACCCAAGATTTTTAAGGTAATTTGGGGACATATACTCTTATAACTAACATTAACCATCCACACAAGCATGGATCTGGGGCATATCAAGCTTGAACCTCTTAAACACTTTTACACTCATGTCTATTCTTTGGTTAAACCAAGTTTCTTATCATTTTGTGTCTAACATAAGCTTATCCCTTATTTTTAATCACCTTCATTCTCCTTATCTTTAAGGATAACTAATTAAAAATAGGATCATGTGATTATCCATCACAAACTTTGCCTAATCCTAAGCATGGATACCATATCTCTACCCATGGCATGATCCTCATAGATACTTTTCATCTCTAATTAGATGGAATCCCATGGTCATTGTCACTTAAAAACACCTCTTCCACCTATCATCAACCTTCTTGTTCCATGACTTTGCCTCCATAAAGGAAAAGCTTGGGCCTATATAGATAGTCCATGTCTAAACAAGCATACAAACATTTTGGATACCATAATATCACTTGGGTCAACCTTTTTAGTATATAGACTGCTCCCTTAAAGGACAAATTTTTGAAATAATAAAAAATTCTTGAACTTAAAACAGCCTACTCCCTTGAAGGACAACTATAAAATATGAATAAACCCAAACATAGACCACTCCCTTAAAGGATGGCTAAGTTATATTTGTCAAAATCAATCATTTAAAGCTTCTTGCATCAATTAAATTCACCAATATATCAAAACAAGCAATATAAGACCCTATATACATAAAATCTATCCCAATAAAAATACAATTGGTTTTCATCAGTAGACTTCTTGAATCGATCTGTCTACACCTAGCTCTAACATGGACTTATCTATCATGGTTCCTAGGTCACCTATAAAAGAGGTAAGCCCTCCCCACTTGAAGGTTTCCATACCTATCACCAATTACCTACCATCCATTTCCCCTGTTATAGTTTATAAATCAAGGGATATTGAGCTTAGCTGACACCATGGGATCAAGTTACCTTTTTTAACCATCAAACTACTAATAAATAAAAAGTGTGACAAGGCTTTTGTGTTCATAAACCCACCCATATTTCCATCATGGTCTTTTTCAATCAGGGCATTTAGCCTCCCCTGTATACTTTCATGGTCACTTAGGGAGGTGTGTCTTCCTCCTTTTAAGCCATTAAAACCACCCATGTACCCTAACCATTAAATCATTGGGGATTACCTTCCCTTGAAAATATTTAACTTGACCAAAATAACCCCACCCTTTTGGAGATTGCCCTTATCCTACCTTTGCCAAACCTTTGTCCATCATCCTATACAAACAATAACCCATCAACACTAACTTAGTAATTATTTTTAACAATCTCAAATTCAACCTACCCAACCTCATCAACTATTGGGTTATCCAACCCAAACCACCCTCTTAACCTACCTTGTCAACTTTACCCAACTAACCTAATCTGTTAACCCAACTAACCTTATCTACCTTATCCAACCCATAACCATCACCCCAACCTATCGATCTACCAACTCCAACCTATCAAACCTATCAACCAACAATAAAAAACTAACTTTACCTACCTCACCTAACCTATACAATCAATCCATCTTATCAACTTCACCTAACCTATCAAAATTAACCTCTTTGACTAACCTTACCACATTAAACCCTTACCTACCATGATTAAAAATCCTATTTACCTAACCACCTATCTAAAAATATTATCCACTCAACCTAACATATCAAATCCAACTTTACCTATATTATCAACTTTATCAACCCTATCAACCTAAACCAAACCAAGTGGTACACCCATGAGGGGAAACCCATTTGGGTGTCTACCAACCTATTCATGAGTCACCCTCTCCCTCAAATTATAGATCTTACCCTCATCTACCAACCTATTTATAACTCACCCTCTCCCTTAAACTATAGAGATTACCCTTCTCCTCCCACCCATTCAATTGCATCCACCTTGATGTTGGCCCCTTTTGACCCAACCTATCACATAGTTTTTGATGACCTTGGCTTGGTCCTTTTGACCATACAAAATGACCTTGCCATGTTGAACATTTGAATTTGCACTACCTTATGCACAACCAACTAGACCATTTGTGTTTTTATTGAGAGAACTTCCTACCCTTGATACCTAAGTAAACATCGACCCTATCTAGGAGAATTGATAAGACTAACCCAATCAGCTATGACCAATGTTAGGGACCAATTACCTTATTGTTTATCTTAGAAGTCGACCTTATTTTTACCAACATGGAAATATTAGTCTTTGTAGAATCTTGGATATCACATATAGTTGCATTTTATGTGGATGCTTACATATCAAATTCCCAACCTCATCTTTTTGTCACCCACCTCATGACTTATCATCTACCATTTATCAAACCCTGACCCAATTTAACCTTACCTCATTAATTCCTAATTTGAGGGGAACACCTCCTCCCATACTCGAGGTAATTAGACATTTTGGATATGAACCTTCTCCATAAACCTTCACCCAAACCAAAACATGTGATTCTTTAATTTGGGTCAACACAATTGAATATCACTGCTTTACCCTCAGAGCACACCTATTCTTCAAAACCCACCCATGAACCATTCAAGAACTACATTTATCCTAAAGTTATTTTTGGATATTATGTTCATGAAACTATGTAGGTAATATTCAATTTCCTAGTGCATCTGGAGTCAGCTCAGCCATCACCCATCACCCAATCTACTCTATTTTTGTTTTGTAGCTTATTGACCCAAAGTTGCATAATAAAAAGGGGCAAAATATAGACACTCAAAAACTACCTCATTTTTTATGTTGAGACACCCTTGCACCCTTACCTGACCTTTAGATCTAGTTAACTACCTAGTGGACTTATCCACCTTTTTAACATACTAAGTTAACTATTTTAACTTACTTTTAAACCATTTTTCACCCATTTTCATTTAGACCCTCGATCATCGATGGTAGCCTAACTGTCACTAGTTAAGCCTAACTGTCGATGGTTAGGTCCCCTACCTATACCAAAGTAATTTTTAGATTGAGTGTGATATTAACTTCACACTCAATTTATCACCTTTCTATTTGGTGATACAAATTATCTTTGTAGTACCCAACTTAGCATCTTTATCCTTTACCTATTTAGCAACTTTTTCCACTCCATTTAGCAACTTTTTCCTATATATATAGAGAGAGATGCAAGAAGGAGAACTAATTCAATTAAAAAATATATAAGTACATGATGCCAAAATATTTTAATAGGTATCTACCCTTATCAAAACACTACCCAAATTATTCTTAGAGGCTAAATTATTGTTATGTTGATGAACTTCCTCTAGGTCTCCTCTACTCTTTCTCTATTTCTCTTGATAACATGTATCTTTCTCTTTTGTTTTCAGTTCTATTATTTATTTTCTAATTTTAATACCTTGATAAGATTCTATTTATATTATGTTCTTATTATTTAAAACTTGTATCAGATTTTTTCTTGACCTAAGCCCATATTTAGACCTTGGATTGATCTTTTACCCAACCTACATTTCATTTTCTATGTTTCTTAGTACTTGATAGGAAACCATCGATGGTTGCCTTAACCACCAATTGTTACCTCAAATACTAATGGTTTCCTTAAATGGTGATGGTTACCTTAACCACCAATGGTTACCCTTCTCCACCAAACCAATAAATTTTTACCTATTAACCTAACCTTTAACCAAACTCTATTTTCTACCTTTCATCGTAGACTAGAATAGACCTGACTTAAATATCTATTTTTAATATTTAACATTTAATTTTATGTTATGAAAATTTTATTTCCTTTATTTATATCAAACCTTTTATTAGAAAGGGGATTGACATCCATCCTATCAAGGTGTTGCTTTCTCAAATCTAGCACATGTTAGGCAATCCCCCCATCTTATTATCTAATCAACAAGTCTATTTTAGTGCTTTCTTATTGTAGGTATTCTTCCCTAGCCAAAGAGGATCTCTCACTTCATCTGGATATCAATGCATGCACACTTTTAACTAGGTACCCTTTCACACCCCTTTCTTTCAATTTTACTTCTACTTTCATAAAACAAGAAATTAGAGAAAATTTGAGTAAAACAACTGTATTTAATGCATATTTATTTCATGATTTATTGTTCCATCCCTTTAATAACCTAGGGTTTTAAATTTCATAATACCATTAAAATTTAAATAAATCATACATCTTCATCATAGATTGAGTTGAGGTTCTAAAAATTAAAAAAATCAAATCAAATAAAAAATAGAAAGAGAAATAATCATCCAATGGTGAAAGCCATGCTTGTGGCACCTTGAGCAAGTAACATGATGAAAACCAAGTTTATAGCATCATGTGTAAATAACTTTTTGTCTAAAAGTACCTTGACACTTGGGGGTTTCCTTTTTTGCATTGAAATCCATTCCATTCCCATTATATTACCTTTTATTGAGCCATTTTTTTTTCATACTACACTAGTCCACTTTTCTTTCCCATCTTGGTCTTAATAATATAGTGGAAATTTTTCTGAGCCCTATTTTAGAAAATCTCTTGGCATATCCTCTTAGAGATAGTTTGATAAAAAAAAATTTGGTTCTCGTGTGACATGGTCCTTAGAGATTCCTTATTTTATTATTGTCCATTATTATCCAATCCAATCATTTCAATCCTTCCATTTTCTATTACATCCCATCCCAGTGCTAGAACAAGTTTTTTATTTGATATTGATCACTTGTGGGTATAATTATCCAAACACTCCTAAACATTCAAATTCCATGCTCTAGCTATTTTTTAATTTAATTCTATGCTCTCTCCAGTTTGTGAGCAAATCATTTTGCAATTCATAGTTATCCATTGAGCTGAGATGCCCAAAACTTAAAAAACATTCAAAAATTTCTAAAATCCTAAAAACTCATAACATTAAGACTTCCTAAAACTTAAAAAAGGATAAAATCTATAAAAAAATATATAAAACCATAAAATCAAAAAACATTTATCTTGTCTTAGGTCTAGTCAAATATCCTTGTTCAAATCAATTACCATTGGGATGTCCTTTGCAAATCCACCCTATTGGGGCAAGGTCAAATCAAATCATTCTAATTTAAGCTCATCACTTCTACCCTATTTAGGGTAGGTTTAATCATGAAGATTATTGTGGGATGTTATATTTCCAATTATTTCCCTTGCGTGTATCTTTTATTGGGGGCATCCATTCCAACTATCACTATCATTGAGCCTATCATGTGTAATTAGACTTGATTAAATACAATATTGCTTTCTATTGATTTTTATTTTTCTATTTGTGTGTTTAATTTTTATTTGTTTATTTAATTTTATGTTTTTTTGCCTTGAATTAGTCCATTATGTTAACAAGGTCATATTAATGTTTTCCCTTATCATACACTTGTACTTAAGTGCATACATTTGCATATGGCAGTATTGTCATCATGGTTTTTATCATTGGTGCATAGTTGTCAATTGTTTATTTAATAGAGGGTTAGTCGTTATGCACATAATGACTAGATAATCATGGTGTTTTATATCATGATGCATACTATCATATGAAATATAAAAAATAAACTTTAAAAATGATTTGCATGTTAATGCCATCAATTAGGAAATATCTTATCAAATCCAATCATCTTGGTCATCTTTGATTGGTTCACATCATCATCCCATATTCCATGATCAAATCATAATGAATGAACATTATGGATATATAAATATATATGTAAATTAGGATGTGTATCTCCAAATAATAATGTAAAATAGATGCATACACATTGATAAACCATTATTATTCTTCTAATGATCTAGTCCATTCATCATCATTTTCTCTCCCAATTTTAGGGAGAACGACATCGGCCTGAGGTCATTTTAGATTATGTAGGTAGTGCTCAGTACCAACCAATTTCTAAGGTCATATTAACCACCCTTATTTTTTTCAATTAACATCCATATTATTCTAATTTGATCATAGCATTAGTCAATAATAATACTATTCTTCCATTCTTTAGTCTATCATCACTTTGATAATTATTATGTGCTTCATTTTTATGACTTCTATAAAATTCATTATACCATTAACACACACATTTATGTCAAATTATCAACTTTATATCTTTCATTTCATTTTTAAACTATGTAAAAAATTAAATCCTTGATCTATGATTTATCATAAATCAATTCAATTAGTCAATTAACCCTATTTGGGGCTCATCAATTATCCACCTTATTTGGGTACATCATCATTCCAATCTCATAAATTTCAACTCATTTAGGTATAATTAGACATGAAACTTTCTATTTAGGATAGATCATTCCAAAGCCCACAACTTTAATCCTATTTAGGGTAATTCAAAGTGTGTCACTTATTTGGGTATGTGTCCTTCCCAATTATACCCTATTTAGGGAAAATCAAATCGTCATCATCAAAAATGAAAATATGAAAGTGTTAGTTCAAGTGGCTTACTCTTGTCCATGGGATAATATTCTCTTCCATTCTAACTTATTCCTATCTTTTAAAGAGCCCATCCACATCCTTTATCCCTACATGTCTTCTTGAGGGGGTATCATCCTAACTAATTTCATTTAAATCATATCATTATCTTTTCCTTCAATCTCCTTCACCTATCAGTTGGGAATGAATAAATTACAACATCCATTATTTCATCATCTAATTTTTCATCCACATTTTTAAACTTATTATTATTTGAGAAGATGTTCTCAAACCATATCCTTATCTTTCCATTCAGTATCCTACACCTGTCATCTCAAAATGAAGAAATTATAACATCCATTATTTCTTCATCTAATTTTTTATCTTCCTTAATTTGTATTTTTCATTCTTTGAAAATTCATTACTTCATCTAAATATTGAAAAACCTTATCAAATAGGTGAAAATGTAGACACTCCAATTTCATCACTTTTGTGTCAAATTGAAAAATGGAATGAATTTCCATAATTTCATGCAATATGGTTTGAAATCATCCTTTCATCTAACATATATGTTTAAATTCACCTTGGGGAATCTATAGGTGAGCTAATTTTCCATATTAAATTTATTAAATTATCATTCTCTGATTAATTTCTCTACTGATTATCTACTCTGATCAATTTTTCTATTCAATCATCCATGTTGGTCAAATTCTTTGTTTAATTACTTTGTTCTTGTCAATTCAATTATTCCTTCATCTTTGATAAATTAATTCTATTAATTCATTTTTTTAAATCATTATTTTAATCAAATTCCACATATTTGTATTGATTAAATTGATCCTTGATTAACTTAATTAATCATTCTTATAATTATATTTATATTTCAAATAGAATTATAATTTCTTTTCAATTAATTAATTCCTTTTTTCCCTTACAAGTGGGCATATTCATGCAAAGAAAGGATCTTGAGATCCCATGGAATATTATTTTATAAGCTAATTATATTTATAAGTGAATTAATGTACAATATTATTCTCCACCCTTAATCTTGGAGATAAGATGAAGGGCTCACACTAAATCTTGTGAGATATTTTAGGGGGAATTCTCAACCTTCATCTTGGAAACAAGATAAAGGGCCCACATTCATTGTCCATTTGATTTATTGGGAATGATTCTCTACCCTTCATCTTGGAAATAATATTAAGGGCCCATAAAGACTCACAAAGATATTATGAGGAGAATCCTCTACCCTTCATCTTGGAAATAAGATGAATGGATTATATTTTTTCTCATTTGATATTTTCAAAGACCATCTTCCACCCTTCATCTTGATCAAGATGAAGGGCTCACATTAGTTATCCATGTGCACATTAAAGACTCAATTTCAATTGTTCATCTTTATTTCAACATTAAAGGTCATCACTAGTTCAAATTTGTTATAAATAAACCCCTTTGCATTGTAATTAATCATTTTAAAGAGTTATAGTGAAGCCTTAGTATTTTATTAAGCTAATTTATTCATCAACCATCTTCTTGTGATTAATTAAATGTGGTACATAGATTTAATGGAAGTTTGCTCACATAATTATCATTGATAAAGACCATCTAAAGCTGAATCCAATCCAAATACCAAAAAAGATGAGTTCCAATGAAGGTTAACATTATGTTTGTTTGAATATTTAGGATTGTTATCTTATTCTTTTTTTCTCAGAGGTATTAAGTGTAGGTTTTAATATTTGTGATTGATTTTGTTGTGTTTTACAAATATTCACATTCATATATGAGATGTGTAATTATTGGTCCTAATTCCCCTTGGTATCATCACATAATCTCCTATCTACATAATTACATCCTTCCACCTAACCTATCCTAAAACCCAAAAAACAATTTATCCAAAATACTTACTATTACACTATAATTGGTAGCTCTCTATATCATAGAGGCTATGATATAACTTTGATTTACTATTTAAATACATGAGAATTTGAATTATCACTTAGGGAAGTCCACAAATGGATTTGTGGGACCAAATATAGTGGTATGGTCATAATAAAGAAGCTCCTTTGTATTGGTTAATTTTAGCCTACCAGTAAAGTAGATGCATGTGTGTATGTTAAGAAATGTATACTATGCCAAAAAATTATAGATTTAATGCATGATTTAGCATAAAAACTATAACTTGTCACAACTCCTTAGCCATTTCAAACATGGGGGGCCAATATCATTGTCAAGATTAACCCTACTTATTCAGATGGTCATAAACATATTCTTAGTGATATTGAGAATTTTATAAAATGGATAGTGATAATCCCTCTCAACTATATAGATGGTAAATATATTTCCAAATTCATTCTAAATTATATCATTTTCCATTAAAACATCCCTTCCACCATCATTTTTGACAATGGTATATCATTAAAAAAAAAGGACATCACCACTCTTTGTTCTAAGTTTCACATAAAACATACATTTCTACCCCATATTACCCTCAAGGGAATGGCTAGATATAAGCTTTGAAAAAGATGATAATCAAAATTATTAAAAAGAGAATCAATACGTTTGGCCACAATTATCACATGAAAATATTCCCAGCTTTATCGATATATCATACCAATGTTTACACTCCTAATGGTATAACTCTTTATTCCTTGGTCTATGGATATAAATCCATCTTGCCTATTGAGATTGAGCTACCCTCACTATGCATTTCAGTACAAGGTGTCCTTGATGAAGAAGACTATTGACTAGCTAGACTAGTAGAGTTGAAGATTCTAAATGATAAAAGGTTAGCCACCATAAATCACTTAAAGTCTTATCATAATTGGCTATGTTAAAAATATAATAAGAGAATAATTTTCTAATAATTTTATCCTAACAAGATTGTGATCAAGGAGTATCATCAAAATACTAATGATGAACATGAAAATAAAGGTAAGTTTAAACCAAATTGTTTAGTTTCCTTTGTTATTACCACTATCTATGGATTTGGTGCATATTAATTGGATAATGAAGAAGTTGATGGATTAGATAATCCAATGAATATTATGCATCCTAAGTGTTTTCATGCTTAAAGGTTGCTACACTTTTGTTTAGAAATTTTCTTGCTTGGGGGAATCCTTGTTATGTTTTATCTTTACATATTCCTTTTATTCCTAGCTTGGGGGAATCATTTTATTGTTCCTATCTTCCGTATCCCATTACTATATTGGTATAATTAGGATTATGTAGTTACCATAGGTAAATTATAATAACATTAAGAGTAAAGAAGCAATGAATAATGGATTTTTATGTCAGAATCTCTTTACAGAAGAAATGTCACATTATGGAACATCATTTATTATTTAGTTTGTAAAAATTTTATTATTCCCTTGATTTCCTCATAATTTATAAGGATATCACCTCATTTACATTATTTACCAACTCATTATTACAAAATAAGAATTTGTATCCTATTCCAAATTGTTAATGAATGGTCCTCCCTTATTTGCTTGTGTTTAAACAACCATCTTCATGTTTCCTATTCACCATAAAAATTAATGCACCCATGAACCTCTTTCCTTTGATAGGTGTTTCTAAAATTTGTTTATTCCCATTGTTATACATTATTTTTTCAAAATACTCTTGTTTATACCCCATTCTAAAATACTAAACAATTTAAATATTCTAAAAATCCCTAAAAAGTTCAAATATCCAAAATCCCTAAAAATCCAAATATTCCCTTATGTTGAAAATCCTAAAAATTTGCATGTCTCAGTATCCTAAAGTTGTCCTAGTTATTTGTAAAGTTGCACAAGTGATTAGTTGCTACCTTTCTGCTCAATTTGGGTTCCTATTGATTGTATTTAGGTGGGACATCCTGAAGTACCTCATTGGTGATTTTCATATCCTTATGAGCATGACATTTCAAAAAGTGGGACCAAATTTTAATTCTCTTTCCATTTTTCAAGTTTATATTCCATGCTCTTTCCATTTTATGAGATTAACCATTCTATCTCTAATTGTTCATGTTCTTTCCCATGATCATACTTATAATTTTTTATGCTCAATTTTTGGTCGAAATATAATGGCTTGAGATCCAATTGGACTATATAGGTAGTTCTCAATTTTTTGAGGTCATCTTAGCCATCCCTTGTCCCATGCTCTCAACATTTTTCAAGAATTTCCCTTGCCATTTTGACAATAATGTTCCTTATACTCTCTCATCATTTTATGAGTTGTTGTTCCTATTTTTATTTTATAATCAATATTTTTTAACTTGTCATAAATTTTATTCAATACCAAATCCTTGGGAGAACTAAATTTGGCCTAAACTCCATGTTGGATTTGGTGTCCATGGGACTATGTTGGCAATGTCCACTTTCTTGGAGCATTTGGAGTTAGCTCAAGCACCCCTTCCCTTTTCTTCTATCCCCCTTTTTTGGTCATGATTGTTTTATTGTCCCCTTTGTCTTAAAGGGTAATGCATTATTATCACACACACTGACCTTTAAATTAAATATTTATTTGATTTTTATTGTGTGTTTATTTGTTTATTGTTTGTTTGCTTATCAGTATGTTGTTTGTTATTTGGGTGCCTTAATTTAAGAAATTATGTTTTCCACTTAAGTCTTGATTATTGATATCATGATTTTGAGTTCTGAATAATTGTATCTAATTTAGAATTGGTTTAAGTGCATTATGTTGTACATTTAAATTTTGATTATCCATATCTTACCTTAAGTTGTATACATTAGCATTTTAAATTAAAATTATTATGCATTTTGACAAATAAATGTTATCATGATAATTCTTATATTATGATGCATATTATCATGTGCAATGTAAAAAATCAAGTTTCAAAATGGATACCATGTTAATTCCATCAATCACATAGATATATATCTATTTTATCAATCTATTCCTAATGATCTATTCAATCTATTCATTATGTTCAATCTCTTTCTAGTCACTCTCATCAACCTATTCTCAATCTTAGATACAACATGATATTCTTCAATCATTTTTAGGATTCAATCAACCAATTTTTTTCCAACTCTCCCCTCGATGGGGCATCTAGGGCTTACCAAGCATCACTTTGGGTCATATTTAAACCTGTTTACTAGTATTTTTAACAAATTTCATCAAAACTAACATCCATAAATTTTATTCTATGATCATTTTTATGACTTTTTATTCTTTGAAAATTCATTGCTTCATCTACATCTTGTAACATCTTCCCAAATAGGGGAAAATGTAGACACCAATTTTATCACTTCCACATCAAATTAAAAAATGGAACGACTTCCATAATTTCACAAAATCTAGTTTTAAATCATCTATTCATCTAATATAAGTGTTTAAATTCACCTCAAGGCATTTCTAAGTGATCTGGTTCACATATTAGATCTATTTAATCATCATTTTTTGGTTAATTTCTTTTTTCAATTATCATTCTATGATCAATTTCTTTATCTAATTATCCACTTTGATAAATTTAACTATTAAATTATCCAATCTAATTAATTTATCTATTTAATTAATTTATTCTAGTCAATACTATTAATAACCTTGAAATAAATCATTCTTCAAATTATAGTTCTATTACAAATCGAATTATAATTATATTGCAATTAATTAATTCATCTTTTTCCCTCCAAATGGGCATCTTCATGCAAAGAAAGGATATTGAAATTATTTTGAATATGATTTTAAGATCTAAACTCAATCTGATAAAGTGAATTAATCTACAATATTATTATTCAGTCTTCATCTTGGAGATAAGATGAAGGGCCCAAAATTAATATTGTGATATATTTTAGGGAGCATTATTAACCCTTCATCTTGGAAACTAGATGAAGGGCCCACATTGGTTATCCATGTTATTTCTTGACAATGAATCTATATCCTTCATCTTGGAAACTATGAAGGGCCCATAATGACTCTCACAAAGTGTAGTCATATAAAATGTCACTTGAGTGTATTGAGTGTCACATGAGACCACCCTATCCCTAGATTATCCCTAGACCTATCTAAGGGCCTATTTCAATCCATATCTAGATTGTATATAGGACTAACCTATCCATATATGTACCAAGAGTAGTCATATAACATATCTTAGGCATCTAAGCCACTAGTGCACCATATTTTTCCACTTGGACACTAGTGCAGCCCTTTGGACACTAGTGCATTGTGCAAGTGACCAAGGGACCATGATAATGTCCCTTAACTCTTTTCTCTTACAACATACATATTTACACTTTTCAAGACACCTTAGGGTTGGTATAAACCTAATCCACATCTTGATGAGCACCAAATCAATATATATAGACAAGTTTTATCCTTTTACCCACTAGATGCAAATAAACACAAACAAACTCAAAAATAGTTATGTAAATCAAGGTAATTAATCCCCATTATAACCTAATTATACATTTAACCATATAAAACATTAATACACTCAAATTAATCATATTTTTAGTCTCAATCACATTTAAAAAACTTAATCTGACACTCATACTAACATTCACCTTCACTTGTACCAAAAATTTAGGTGAGAGAACTACATTAGTCTTAATCCCCTCTCAAAGTATTGGTATGTAGAAAACTTTCAACACAAAGGGGTGTTGAGATCACCTCCATCCTATCCAACTAAAATTATGCATTTTCTACTTATGATACTCATTACCCAAATAAAATGACTATCTAGGGTTTTTCTTCCAAATTAGTCAAATATAGTGATTCAATGTTTAGGCACATAGGCACACGTGTTTTAGACTTAGGTGAAGGCACATCCATAGTTTCACACTATTATCTACACAATGACACTATCATGATATGATACTATCCAAAGGACCATGTTATTATCTAGGAGGAGTTTTGAGTCTTGTCTCTAATAGGTGACATTCTGATCTATTTTTGTACCAATTTATATCCTCCAAGTCATTTATCTCAGTCATTTTATAGATAAGTATATACTTGTGTATTTCATCACTATTTTTATAATAATTAGATTAGGTCAATTATTATATAAATAAGTGGATATATTTATTGCATATTTTTTCCATGATTTTATGTTCTAATCATTTAATAACCTAGGGTTTACATTTCATAAATCCCTTATAAGTTAAATCATTTGGTGAACTTGACTTACTTGGAATAGTATAATAAACCTAACCCTGACTATCTTTAGGGTTTATGTTTATAGCCTTCTATAACACAAACTCAAATTTTAGATCTTATATTTTTAAAATTTTATTTTTTATAATAATGATAATAATAATAGAAGATGTTTATCACTTTTTGATGCAAAGTTTTCTAGATTCATTTGCATGTTTTTTTACTTTCATTTGAAATGATTTCAAAGACTAAAAGTAAATAAATGTAAATGATGCTTTATTTTAGTTCAAATATACGTCATATTTCATTATTTCTCTAGTATGTTATGTTTCTCTCATGTGGAATTCAATTAAGAAAAAATCTTTACACACAAAGAGGATATATTGCATAAGATAACAAACCCATTACCTAAAATTAACAAGTCTCCTTTAGATGTTTTTTCTCTTCGGTTAACTTTGATTTATTACTTATCACTACTAGACATAAGGAATTATTTTGGCTATCACTCCTACTTATAGACCCTACACATTTAGCTAGTATCTTGCTTCTACTACCAACTCTATGCTCATGGTAGACCCTGTAGTCTATGCTATGATATCTATAAGTGATCTTGAAGCATGGTAGGTTATAAAAACCCATGTCTACATATTTATTGACCAGAATAGTGTTCATTCAACTAAACTCTCCATTTTAAAGCTCCTGTAACATTTTGACACGTGAAAATATATTCTATATGCAACACTCTGTGATACTAAGGTGCCTAACACAACAAATATAGCTTGTCACTTTTATAATCAATACTATAAAATGGATTAAAGAACATATATCATTCAAAAATAGGATCTTCGACCTCAACACATCATAGAGAAACATCTACCTCTTTATATTTCATTAAAAACTAAAGAGGTGGGTGTCAAATGAGTATTAGTTTACAATGGATTAGGGTTGAATATTTTTAATATCTCTTTTCTTTGGCTTCTCAATATACATGTTAAGGATTTGGATCCTTATGATATGAAAATTCAAGGATTTGATAGTATTCCATGCCAATGTTTGGGTCAAATCACACAAAACCTTACATTGGGACCTAGAACACTACCTATAACATTTAAAGTTATGCCCATTGATCTTAATTACAATATCTTACTTGGGTAACCTTGGATTTATGATATACATTTAGTTTCATCAACTTTACATGCATGTTTAAAGTTTAGTTACAAATTTAATATATATACATGCCCTAAAGATTAGGAACCATTCAAATATTATTAGTATACAAAGCCTTCATATAATTATATTCCTCACATGGACTTTACTAAGGTAACTCCATAGTCTAATACATGAATATCACATATAACTCCCTCATATACCTCATACATACATGATAATGGATTTAATTCTCCATTTACATTGAAATATTTATAAAAAATGGGTTACATAGGATAGGGTATCATAAAATGTGAATAGGGAATTCTTAATCTTATTGAGGCATATGATCAAAAAGGTAGGCAGGGGCTTGGATATAGGATAACACATATAATGATAAGTATTCTCACCATGATTCTCATCATATTGTGTTTTATCTACCTATTCCATGAATATATAATACACTGAATCTTGTATCTACACTTTCACTTGTTTACTCTGATCTCATTGATGATTCCATCTCTCCAAATTTACCTACTTTTGATGAATTTTATAATGATGAAGCTCTCTTAAAATTCTTAGGTGTATATCAGGATCTACATTACTTATATCAAAAGAACATGTTCCCTCATTAGACAAATTCCTAAGCATACTTTAGTGAGCACCGACATTTCTAATAATATTTCACTTGACAAAGATGACACCATACCTACAACACCTTACACTATTGATCATCTACATTAATTATTGAAGAGACAATTGAATTCAATTATGGCATAGACACTGATCCTTAAATAAAATTATTGTATACCACCTTGCATAAATAAGAAGATACATATATTTGACATATTTTAAAAAACTTCCCAATTTTTTTTGATTGGGCCTATTATGATATTCCTGACATCGATCCTTCAATCATAGTACATAAGATTACACTCTATCTAGATGAGAAGCTATTTAAACAAAAAATTTGAAAAATTCATTCCAAGGTGGATCTTCTAGTCAAAGATGATATTAAATGATTTTTTAATGTTGGTTTTATTCAATTAGTTTCTCACCCCTAATGGATTACTAACATAGTACCAATTGTTAAGTGTAATGGACAAATATGATGTTGTTATGATTCTAGAGACTTAAATAGAACATGCCCTAAAGATGACTTTCCTCTACCCAACATCAATATTATAGTGGATTCCATACAAGGATATGATATTATTCTTTCATGGACAATTTTACTTGTTATAATCAAATCAAAATAGCTAAGGAGGACCAAGATAAAACTTCTTTTACCACACCATGGGGCACCTTCTGCTATATAGTCATGTCTTTTAGACTAAATAATGTAGGAGAGACATACCAATGAATCATGACCCATAATTTTCATGATCTCATTCATAATATATTTGAATACTATTGTTATGAATTGAAAAATCAAAAGAGTGACAATACCATGCAATAGATTTATGATAGATTTTCAAATGGTTGAGACAATATAATATATGACTAAATCCTAAGAAATGTGTATTTAGGGTTTCATTTGGTAAAGTTTTGGGATTCATAATATCCTAACATAACATTGATGTCAATCTAAATAAAGTCAAATATATAATGAACATACCTCTTAGTATAAACTTAAAGTAAATTCAATCTTTACAGGGCAAAATCAATGCAATATGCTAATTTGTGGCAAAACTAGAAGATAAGACTCAATTATTCTCTGGATTACTTAATAAGGATATGAAATTTTAATTTGATATAACATGTAAAAAAATATTTGATGCAATCAAAAAATACTTATTAAACTACCTACCTTTTTATTTCCACCAATACCTGACAAACCACTTCTCCTCTACCTCTTAGTGTAAAATCATGCACTTAGTGCACTCTTAGCACACCATGATGATAAACATAATGAGTGATCTATTTGCTACATCATTCATACAATTATTGATTATGAATTAAATTATATGACAATATAAAAACTATGTTTGGCACTCATATTTGCTACCAAAATATCTGACACTATATGATCAATAATGAGACACATGTTATTACTAAATTAGATACTTGAAATTTTCATATGTCCAAATTTATTCTCTTAGGATACATCACAAAATGGGTAATGTTACTATTTTAATTTGACATAAAGATTAGATTATAAAAATAAATTAAAGGATAAATAATCATCTATCAACTGGCAATAACACCACTATTATATACCAATCATATAAATGATATTTTTAATGATGACTACATAGCTTACAATACCACTTGCAACACATGGAAAATGTTCTTTGATGCTTCTCAATGTGCATCAGGTATCAGAACAAGAATTATTTTTATCAAGCCACTTTTGCACACAATACCACTTGCTTATTGATTAAGTTTTTCATGTACAAATAACATCACAAAGTACATGGCCCTTATCCTCAGCCTCCAAGCAACTCAAGATCTCCAAATAAAATATATTAAGTTTAATGGAGATTCATAATTGGTCATAAATCAGGTTATATGTGTCTACCAAAATAAGGAATAATGTCTAATTCTCTATACGAATATGGTTTAATGTCTACAAGTGTAATTTAAATACTTATCTATCAAAAATATTCCTTGTAAAGACAATCATCACACCAATGCAATAGCCAATGCAAAATCATTGATTCCTATTGACATGAATGATGATTAGGCTATATTCACTATCAAATGATTATGATCACCATATGTATCCCATATTTAACTCATATATATATAATAGTTCATGTGTATAATAATAACATTCAAATGCTTTTTCAATATATATAATTTTTTGCACAATTCCATTATACTAGATACTTTCACTAGGAATGACAAGCATAAATTATAGATAAATTACCTCTACTACATAATCATTAGTGGGGAATTATTCAAGTGATATTTCAATTGAAACTTACTTTGATGTTTGAAAATAGAAGAGGCTAAACTATCCATAATCCAAGTGCATGATAGTGAATGTGGTGATCATTTTAGTAGTAAAGCAATGTCACAAAAATTACTCTAACATGAATATTATTGGCCCACCATGGAGAAATAATGTCAAGAATATGATAATTATGTGAAAAATTCCAATGACATATCAACCTGCACCATGTTCCTTCATAAAATTTACAACCCATTGTCTCCACATGGCCATTCATGCTATGAGGATTTGATCTAATTGGTAATTTAAATCCAAAATCAGAAAGTGGTCATAAATTCATTATGATGGCTTAAAAATACTTTATAAAGTGGGTGGAGGCCATTCCATTACAATCTACAAAAGGATAAGATATAATTATCTCATAAGTAACATTATTTCCTATTTTGGCCTACTAATGACCACAATTATAGACAATGGAACTTATTTTAAGAAAAAAATAGTGAATAATTTTTTACTAAATATAAGATCCAACACACATTATCTAATCCATACTACCCATAATACAATGGCAAAGAAGAATCTATGAACAAGATAATTAAAAATGAGATACTCTTTATTCATTAGTATACGAAACTAAAGTACTTATCCCATACTTCCCATAATACAATGGCAAAAGAGTTACTAAATTTTGTGATGATTGGGATAATCAACTTGTTTATGCACTATGGGACTACCACACTAGAATGCACATACCAACATGAGATACTCTTTATTCATTAGTATATGAAACTAAAGTACTTATCCCATTGGAATTAAATATTACATCCTTATGCATATACCTTAAATTTATTATTATAAATGATCAATATAAATAAATATGTCTCCATGGATTAGAAAATTTAGATCACACATGCATCCAAGCCGTAGAACACCTCAAAGTATACCAAAAATGAATCCAATGGGCCTACAATATTCATGTTCAAAAATAATAATTTGAAGTCAATGACTTCATCTTAAAATAGACCCTCATAAATGTTAATGCCAAAGAATAAACAAAAGGTAAGTTCAAACTAAATTATCTTGGCCCTTAGTAATGAAAAATCTTAGCCCAAAGGTATACTATCTATCTTCACTCGAGGGTAAGGCAATGAAGAATACATTAAACATCATGCATCCAAGGTGATTCTATACATAAAAAAACTCGCATTTCACTTATATATAATTTAATTATCACAATTGATTGTACATACCTTATACTAAGAAAGTATAAAAATAATATAATCTATTCAAAATGTAAAAAATATTCAAATATTTCTTAGAAAATACAAATATTAGATTATGTGAATTTCCATGTTTACATTCCTTATTTTCCAAATACTATATATGATATATATGTTAGTCTAGTCAGTTTTTATCATACATACATGCTTCATTTTTTCTTTTTAAGTGTTCATAGATTCTTATAGGACTCACATCCATCACATAGATCTAGATACAAAGATTAATCATTGATACATTCACCCATTAGGGGCATCCTATGCACAAATTTTGATTTACCAACATATATAATTTTATACTCTATATCATAGATTTAGAAATGTTTATATCTTGATATTGATCATCCTATACTACTTAGATTTTTTGTCTACCAGCACTGCTATAGACTCAAATTATGTATATCTTTACTTTTATATGGATTTATACCACATGTTCATGCATTATTTGATTTCTATCTTTCCTATTTTAGATGTTATTATGTTTATTTGATCCTAAATCTATTCAAAGGAATTTGGATATGCCATTATCCTATGGCTCTAAGCCACTTCCCTTCCCTATATGTATGCTTTGGATATGTGCCCATATCCTTGTGTGTGGTTTTAAAATTATGTATGCAGAAATTTAAACATGTTCATCCATGTGTATCTAATACAACCTTGATTATTTTTTTCATATGTGGACATTTGAACATGTCCTTGTATGTATTTATTTATTATACTTAGTGACATGTTCCCATGTCCCTTGTGTTGTGGACCCTTAGCCTAATTTTCATGCATCATGTGTGTTTTATGTATGCTTTCATGTATGCATCATGACCATGATAATTATCTCTTGCTTGTTACACTTATAATTAGTTCTATATTCCATGAGGGACCTCATGCATCTCACCTTCCTTCTTGGGTGCCTTGATAGATATCATGCCCCATCCCCCTAGGTAGTTACTCAAATTATATCCACATTTACTATTCATACACAATATTACATTATTATATCTATATTGAAAACCTCATGAATGTTATATCTAACATAAACCATACATTACCAAATTATGTTTATATTATATTACATTTTGATGTAATGTATACACATTATATTGGATTATTATGTAGATATAATATATGCTTATGGTAACATATAGGTTTCATAGATTTTATTTTGAGGACAATTATTACATAGGTTCAACAAATCCCATAAAAATATGGGAAATTCATATAGGTTTATCATAAATATCAGGCCATTCAAGTGCACTCAAAATATAATTTTCAATACATAGACATAAAATATAGAGTACAGAATAAGGAAAACACATAAAAAAATAACTAGACACATATTAATTATAGTTTGGAATAAAAGCAGTAAAAAAGGACACTAAAATGGAATAGTGGATGCTAACATGGTGTGATATTATCCAAGGGGATGCACTAATATCAATTATTCCTAAAAATAGGAAAATACAAATTATCTAGAAAGGTACAATAATTACAGTTCAAGTTTGCATAATATTAATCACATATTATTAGTTATGCTTAGTTTGTTCTCAAATTAGAAAAAATAATACTAGTTTACTTAGATTGGGGACATATTTTATAGCATGATTGTTTCCATATAAGTTTTATATATGCTCAAATACATATTACTATAACTCAGGCCAAACTCCATATGCACAAATAATAGAATTAGGGGC
The DNA here is from genome assembly GCA_037957365.1 of Torreya grandis. NCBI lineage: Eukaryota > Viridiplantae > Streptophyta > Pinopsida > Cupressales > Taxaceae > Torreya > Torreya grandis. The sequence goes on from JARHVA010004417.1 coordinate 1,090,884, forward strand.
ATGCAAATGAAACATTGTTTTCATATGCTCATTTTTACAATAGTTGATTAGATGGAATGGAAAATTTCATGTCATTCTCCTCATTGTTAATCAATATACCATTTACACCAATTTTTCACCAGATTGATTCCTTACTCCATCTACAATGGTTGGAATTACTAATTAGTATATAAGCTACATACCTAAGTACCTAAGAGGTCCTTGAGTACCTAAGAGGTCCCTGATCAATATTCCATTATATATTTCCTAAATTGCTCTAGAGCCATCATACACACTTTTAGTTACATCACAGAACTTCAATTACATTATGCAATTTTAGTATAGATGCATATACTACACATGGGTAGGAAGTGGAGTTATATCCTACTTGAGTTCTTAAGCCATCTACATAAGAGGCTTGGATAATCCATCAATCCATTCAAAGTTATTCATAGTTCATAATCCACCAAGGAGGGGTGGGAAATGATGGAGTAAGGTCCATCTTGAGTTCTTGAGTCCTCACACATGGGAATTGAGAAATCCATCAGCTTAATCCAAGTTATTAATCATTTAATGACCAATGAAACACACACATGATGTCACCAAGTTTTCACATTATTTCATGTACCCAGTGAGTTGTATTCATTCATTTCCTCTATCTCTTATCTCGTTACTCAATTTTATCTTTGATTTTGATATTCCTTAAGTAGGGACTGATTCATTCATGTTTCATTTTTAAGACATGCAATGGATCATGATTCACATATTTAAACCTAGATTCAAGGGATTCACCTCTTAGCAAGTCTATGTACACTTTGTTTTAGTTTATCCTAGTCATTTTTATTTGATGCATTTATAGAATAAAGGCTGAGGATGTAGTCATATAAAATTTCACTTGAGTTAAATGAGTGTTAAATGAGATCACCCTATCCCTAACTTATCTATAGACCTATCTTAGGGAATAATTAAATATTTATATAAATTTAATGTGGGTCTAACCCATACCTATATTACTAATAGAAATTCTAGACCATATTCTAGGCATCCAAGCCCCTAGTGTACTAGATTATACCACCTAGACATTAGTGTACCACTCTAGTGACCAAGGGAACACGCTGTTATCCCTTAGATATTTTCTCCTCCAAAAAGCATATTTAAACTTCTCAATACACCTTAGGGTTTGTTTATACCTATTACACATATCAACAAACACTAGATTATTATATAACACTAGTTTTATCCCATTACCTACTAGATGGAAATTAGATACAAATACACACAAAAAAACTTAGAAATAGTTGTGAAATTCAAGTTCATTGATCCCTATTATACCTTAATTATATATATAACCATATACAACATTACTAATCTCATATTACTCAGGTTTCTAATCTCAAGCAAAATTAAAACACTCAAGTTGACACTCATACTTGCACCAAGCATTTAGGTGGGAGAACAACATAAATATTGACCCCCTATTGAGGTATTGGTATGTAGGAAACTCTCAACATAGTAGGGTGTTGAGGTTACATACAAACTATATAGATAAAATTACACTTTTTCTATCTGCACTTTGCAAATACCCTAACTATATATAAGGAAAATGTAGTTAACCTAGAAATCAATCTGAGTTTAGAGAAGATAAATCATACTTAAACTTCTTATTGTTGATATATTTATAAATTCAAGGTCATGACTAAGATGGATTTGATATACCTAATCAAGGGGTATTTTATCACTATAAATGGTCTCAAAGCCTCTAGTCAAGTAACACCATGCAATAAACCTATCTAGATCCTAAGTTTTCATATTGAAAAAGTATATGAAAATAAAAATAAAATATAATATATTTATCACCAAATTTTATGGCATAATGTGGAGGTAATAAACATAAAAATTAAACATGCATAAAAGATCTAGACTCAAGTCAATGTATAGAAATCTCAATACATGGGAAAGAAGTACAAATGGAAATATATCTACTTTAACAAAAGAGGAACAAGGTTAAGAATACTTACCTTTAAAGACAAACCTTCCAAGCCTCAATCTCTCCCTTGGCTAAGGTGATTTGGAAGAGGTTGTTGTGGGATGTAAATATAACAAAGATAAGTAAGCTCTAGGTTACATAACTTTTCTATGCATCCAAAATACTTATACATAAGACAATATATGCATCTCTAAGTGTAGTATTAGAAACCTTATCATTGATCCTAAAGTAGAATGGTGGATAAGTAGATGTAAAATATAATATTTTTCTTCTTCTCTTCCTCTCTAAATGATGAAAATAGATGGGTATATATTGTTGAATTTAACTTTAAACCTTTTCAAAAGTTTAGCTGATAAGGTCATCCCAATTTAACCTTATATCATTAAATGATAAAATCAAGTTAGGTCTCAGTATGTGTTAGCCAAGGCTGAATTAGACCCATAACATGCTAACATTAATGTAAAAAATGGTTTTTGGCTTGGGTAAGGGATGAATAAGGCGGTGAATTACTTGGAAGAGTGTGTAAGGAAGGAGTCAAAGTTTATGGAAGTGTATAAAAGATGTTTGCATAGATATAAAGTGATGGTATATGGGAAAACAATCTTATGAAACACCAATGGTCTGGCCACCCCTTTCTTGGTACACCTTTTAAGGTATGCACTCTGAGAGATTGAGTCTTGATGGGTTCCTTCAAGATAGAAACCATTAGTGATTAATAAATTTTGAAAATATTATGTGTACACATATACTCCACTCAAATTCCATCATGTGTCATGAAGGTGTAACATGGGATGGTGCTTTGGAAAAGAACATAGAAAAACACAATATTGAAGTTAAATAAATTACAATAAGAAAAGAATAAGGTAAATGAAACGATAAAATTGAAAAATACATACCTCTACTTACCCTAGTGTTATAGATAAGGAATGAAGTGAAATAAATGTGAAGGTGTCTAATGTACGATATATTAGGTAAATCTATAAAATTAGTGAAAGATAAAATTTTTTGAAAAATATACATGTAATAAGTGAAAATATTTTCTACAATGTCAAGATTCTATAACATATTTTAGTTTAGAAAAAGATTTAGCAAAAACAAATATATAATAAAAATAGAATCTGATTGTAGATATTTGACAAGTAAATAATTTTGAATAGTAAATATGAATAGGGTGAAAATCAATTCATTTGTTATTTTAATATTCTAAGGAAATATTATTTTTAGAGACCCACTTTGAGCCTAGAGAGAGATCATGGTGAGAAGATGATAATTATGATGTGGAGGATGCATAACGATGATAGTGGGTGCAACATAGGTAAGGGAAGCATTAATTTGAAAATTTTGAAAAATAATAATTGAAATTTAGCTAAATATATAAAATTGAATGGTAGGAAAAATATGGACACCAAAACTGACCCTACAAAATTTTTATGTAGACTAGGGGTAGAATGGGGTACTAGGTAGGAAAAAATAAAACCAATAAATACCTAAGGCATTTATGGTATAAGTTAGAAAATTCATTGCAAACTAAAAATAGAGTCAACCCTATCAACTTAGTTTTCAAGGTGAGGAAAAGCTAAGGGTTCAACTTCATAGTAGTGGGTGGATATAGTATCATTAGAGATGGCTGAATGGATAGCAGTGAGATGACCTAGTGGAAACTAGGAAATAACTAGCATAATACCCTTTGAATGATGTAATTTGTACTATGTGGTTGATATAGTTTGCTAAAGGAGGTAGACTATGTATGAAAGAGCTGATATAGTGTGTTAAAGCTAAAAAGTGCCAATTTAGTATCAAATAGGTTTGTAGAATCATAATGAATGGGATTTCTATGTACCATAAGGTTGATGTAGTATGACAAGACTGGGACAAGGCTAGTTTAGTATTAAATTGGTTGATTATTTAGGGCAAATAATTTTTTTAGAAAACTAAATCATACAAGCTGATAAAGTAGTTAATTTATGATTTTTTTGAGAATATTAAAAAAATTATTTTATTATTATGACATCAAAATCTAATACATCCTCTATTATTTAATATTTTGTAGAGACACTATAGATTTTGGCATTAGTGGATGTGTCTTGGCTACCAAATTTATTGGAGTAGTTGTTGGACATGATTAGAGCTCAATTGGTCACCTTAGGCTTTGGTGGTATTATGGAGATGAGACGGATCTTCGGAATGATTGAAAAACATTTTTTGATGGGAGGTGGAGGGGATACTATAGAGGTGGCCATCACCTTAGAGGATGTCCATTCATTTTATGTAGACTAGGGGTAGAATGGGGTACTAGGTAGGAAAAAATCAAACTAATAAATACCTAAGGCATTTATGGTATAAGTTAGAAAATTCATTGCAAACTAAAAATAGAGTCAACCTTATCAACTCAATTTTCAAGGTGGGGAAAAGCTAAGGTTCAACTTCATATTAGTGGGTGGATATAGTATCATTAAAGATGGTTGAATGGATAGTAGTGAGATGACCTAGTGGAAACTGGGAAATAACTAACATAATACCCTTTGAATGATGTATTTTGTACTATGTGGCTAATATAGTTTGCTGAAGGAGGCCGACTATGTATGAAAGGGCTGATATAGTGTGCTAAAGCTAAAAGTGCTAATTTAGTATCAAATAGGTTTATAGAATCATAATGAATGGGATTTATATGTACCATAAGGTTGATGTAGTATGACAAGACTGGAACAAGGCTAATTTAGTATTAAATTGGTTGATTATGTAGGGTAAATAATTTTTTTTAGAAAACTAGATCATACAAGCTGATAAAGTAGTTAATTTATGATTTTTTGAGAATATTAAAAAATTTATTTTATTATTATGACATCAAAATCTAATACATCCTATATTATTTAATATTTTGTAGACACACTATAGATTTTGGCATTAGTGGATGTGTCTTGGCTACCAAATTTATTGGAGTAGTTTTTGGACAAGGATAGAGCTCAATTGGTCACCTTAGGATTTGGAGGTATTATGGAGATGAGACGGATCTTGGGAATGATTGAAAAACATATTTTGATGGGAGGTGGAGGGGATAATATAGAGGTGGCCATCACCTTAGAGGATGTCCATGAATTTTATGTAGACTAGGGGTAGAATGGGGCACTAGGTAGGAAAAAATCAAACCAATAAATACCTAAGGCATCTATGGTATAAGTTAGAAAATTCATTGCAAACTAAAAATAGAGTCAACCATATCAACTCAATTTTCAAGGTGAGGAAAAGCTAAGGGTTCAACTTCATAGTAGTGGCTGGATATAGTATCATTAGAGATGTCTGAATGGATAACAATGAGATGACCTAGTGGAAACCTAGAAGTAACTAACATAATACCCTTTGAATGATGCAATTTGTACTATGTGGCTGATATAGTTTGCTGAAGGAGGCCGAATATGTATGAAAGGGCTGATATAGTGTGTTAAAGCTAAAAAGTGTCAATTTAGTATCAAATAGGTTTATAGAATCATAATGAATGGGATTTCTATGTACCATAAGGTTGATGTAGTATGACAAGACTGGGACAAGGCTAATTTAGTATTAAATTGGTTGATTATGTAGGGAAAATAATTTTTTTAGAAAACTAGATCATATAAGCTGATAAAGTAGTTAATTTATGATTTTTTTGAGAATATTTAGAAATTTATTTTATTATTATGACATCAAAATCTAATACATCCTCTATTATTTAATATTTTGTAGAGACACTGTAGATTTTGGCATTAGTGGATGTGTCTTGGCTACCAAATTTATTGGAATAGTTGTTGGACACAGATAGAGCTCAATTGGTCACCTTAGGCTTTGGAGTTATTATGGAGATGAGACGGATCTTGGGAATTATTGACAAACATTTTTTTATGGGAGGTGGAGGGGATACTACAGAGGTGGCCATCACATTAGAGGATGTCCATGCATTGTTTAGACTTCTTATAGATGGAACACTAATGATTTGTGATACACCAAAGTTAAAGGATGAGAGATGACCCTTAGCCCAATGGGATGCATGTTCGGATATGATCTATCCTAGGTTTTGAGTTAGTTTTTTTTATGTTTATCTTGTAGTCATTCCATAAATTTAAAAGGCTATGATAGGATTTGTGATAGAAAGAGTGTTGATTCATAAGTTAAATGACAAGGTAATATTTAATGTGATAGCCATATGCTAGTTGATTTTGAATCATGGAGTATTATATGATCTTGGTTTTGTAGTTTGGGTCTGGATCATAGATTAAATGTATGGGATGTTAACTTAGGAATAGAAAATGATGAGACCAATTATTTTGATGAGTGCATGGATATATGCGAGATTACCTATTTATTGGTTGATTAGATTGCCCCATGAGATCGATGATAGGTTACCTCAGGTTATTTTATGGAGGAAGGAACATGTATCATGGGTTGTTCCCTATGTTTTAATTTTTCATCTTATCGCATGAAGGTAAATTATATGGAAGACATATACTTACATCGATGCTATATAGATAATTTGGCCTAATGTTGTTATAGGTTTGGCATGTGTGTGGATCATATGCCACTAAAATTCATGGGTAGAGCCTCATTTAGTAGCTCATGTACCCAAAAAACCTAGGATTTACACATATAGTGGCCCTTATAATAAGGCCCAGTTATTAGGAATGACTTGCTAGAGAGCCAAGAGAGATAGGTAGTGGAGGGGTACCTATTAATATATTAGTGATTAGGCCTTAATAAGATACACAATGGGTTATTGAGGCATGAAAATAAGAGGAAGAAATACCTAGAGTATATGAAATCATGGATGTGGATATAGGGGATGTGGGACCATAACAGGGACCACACTAGAAGTGACAATGATCTTTGTGACCTCCCTAAATATGGAGACACTCGCAATGCAAGGAAACATAATATCTGACTATCATGTATGGAAATCCTATAGTAGCTATAAAACATGGTTGGTTTATAGTTATGTAACTTAGGAAAGGACCATGATAGGATCAAGTAGTGACTCCTAGTTTTGCATTGGTGTGGAGACAACTAATGGATGAGGTACTCAGTAGGTGAGTAGATAGTGAGATCATGGTTGATGATGATATGGTTTGAATTTTTTGATATAAAAAACTATTTACATCATTGATATATATATATATATATATATATATATGTAATCTGATGTATATCTAGTTTCTAGTTTTGTATATCCTACTATAAAAGAGGTTAGAAGGGGATCCCTAATTATGGCTATACATCATGAAATTTTTGATGTGGTGATATATCCATATAACCCTACCACTTTGGATGATCCTTTGTTTCTATCTGGCTTAGATCATGTAAGCTAGTTTAGATTTGTGGAAGAGGCCAAAAGATTGCTGCAAACATGAGGTGATGGGTTATAGCCACTGTTAGGGGTAGTAAATGGAGAGTATCATACTTGGAAGGCCTTAACATAGGAGTGATCCATGAATATGGATACTATTATATATATATATATATATATATATATATATATATATATATATATATATATATATATATTGATATTTCATTGATATCATGATTTCTACTTGGATTTGGATGTGGATGCATGAATATATTTCCTTTCTAGCACATGTATTTTGATTTTATTGTATATGTTATGGGAAATATGTGATGTATGTTTTATTTTCTATAATTATGTGATACACATTCATGGTTAAAAATAAAAATTAAAAAATAATTTAGAAAGTATAATTAATCAAAACAAATGTAAGACACATTATATCACAATGGGAAATGTGTAAAAATAAAAGATGAATAAGTATAATAAACCAAAGATGGTAAAAAGGGTAAAAAATGTTTTCAATTCATGTAAAATCTTTGCGATAAATTAAAACAAATAAAAATCATAGTATATCACATTGGGAAGTATGAAATTTTGAAATAAAATGGGGGACATATGAAAATAAATGGTATAAAAACAAATAGATAATAAAGTTAATCAATCACACTAAATTAAGTTGGGAAGTATGAAAAGAAAAACAAAATGTAAGTGACAATAAAATTAATAATATGAATTCAAGATGGGAAGTATATGAAATTTAATAAAATGGTTGTAAAAATACATGCAATTAGAAAATAAAAAGGTACAAGTGAAGTGTTTATGAAGTAAGCATAAAACCTACTAAATCAAGATGGGAAGTATGTTAATGACATGTAACTCAATATAACACAAATTATCTCAAATTTGAAACATGTAATTTCATTGTGACTTGGTTATAATATGAAATGGGTATTGGAATATTTTGTGAGAAGGTTCTAGTCCTATCCATGGTATTACACTGTAACTCATAAAGGGAACATCAATGAAATGGAAAAAACTATGGGAATGATTTAAAAGATTTTTTTAATGTGGTGATTTTTGAGGAGGGCTTGGTTCTATCCATTGTCTTATACTAAAACTCACAAAGGGAATACCAATGAGGTGAATGGTAGTAAGGAAATATTTTATTATGGTAATTTGTGAGGAGAGCCTAGTCATATCCATGGATTACACTACAACTCACAATAGGAAATCTTAGGGGGAATGATCAGTTAATAAAGTAATATTTCTTAAGAAAAAATATTAACAACGTTTTAATTAGATAAGGAATGTAAAAATAATGACATAGGCATCTATGAGAAGACCTTAGGAAAAATGAGGCATACTAGGGACAAAAGAGAGACACTAAGAGTCTAGTGACCATCAAAATACAAAGAATACCTACTCATAATAAACACAAATTTATATAGAAAAATAGGTGAGATACTAATATCAACTCATGTTGGTTTTATGAGAAAAAAATTAAAATGGACCTACCCTCCAACAAATTATTCCTCATTTCTTAGGGCCTCTTAGAGAGCCATCAGTCTACTATAAAGATTAGGTACTTTTGTGAGAAAATAGGTAGCACTTATAGATTTTTTTATTCTCCTATCATAATCTACTGGCCTACTGCACCCTAATAGACCTCAACTCTATCATGAAGGAAACTATGGAGTTTGAGATTTGATCAGAAATAGGATATACAATGTGAATCACATATTTTAATGTGATTAGAAATTTGAATTTGTATGTTAAATTTTTTGAATCATTGTCTTTTGTTTAAATGATTTGAATTTTAACCTTTTTATGGATTTTATGATTCCTCCTCCATTTAGATTTGGAATAACCAATATGAGTGATATAAGTGATACAGATGAATGAGATTTATACTATGGTTTAAAGGAGGATAAGTATCCAAATTTATGATTTAATAAACACTTAGGCTCACCTATGAACCAATATGTAATATCAAGTTTCACCCATATGTATGTTTAGTATGTGAAAGGAAAGTAAAAGAATAAAGGGAGATCAAAGTAGATCGGTAAATAGGAGTACAATGAGAGGTATTTTATTAAACTAATAATGTGGTAGAGAGATATTACTAAGGGAATTAATATTTGTTTAACCAAGTCATAATAATAAGTATCTAATCTTTGAATGAGATAAGATAGAAAAAAAACATTGTAGAAGAAACAAAAAACATAAATAAGTGAATTCATAATAATCAATGTGAAATAATGAAAATAATGATAAGAAACCATAATAAAGGTGACAATAAATGAAACCATATAAAACACATAAATCATAATATAATGATTCATGTAAAATTAATAAGTGAAACCAAATTTGACACATAGTCAAGTGTATACGATATATTAAAATGATCATAAATCCAATCTAGATTCATAACATAGAATAATGTCAAAGAACATCATGTCATGTTCATAAATAATGATAAATTTGACATCAAATAATATCCATGACATATGGAACATCTCTATGAAGATGGATTTTGATAGCAACTAGAGTCTCATTGATCCTCATGGAAAGTTATAAAAAGATTTCCATCCAAATATCCTCAACTAAAAATGTATGTATAGCTAATGAAGGATCATGATCATGATGGATATCATGAATAAGATACTTGAGGAGAGGAATAAATGTCTAAATGAGAATAATATCTTTAGGGAAATAAGGAGGTACAACTTATGAAGAAGGAAAAGCCTTCTTATGTGTGTAACCTATGGAAGGAGGAATAATTGATGTAGGTGTCGATTATGGGTGACCAAAAAGGTGCTAATAGAGACTATGGAAATTATTGGTATGATGTGAATCACACTATTTATAAATATAATATACTTCTCCATATTTATGGATATACTTTGGTAATAGCTTAAGAGGAGTTATAACCTTATCTTTGGTTTGAGCAGTAGTTGGATACAATTTTTCAATATACTACATAAGTTTTTGATAATTAATGGAAGAGTGGTTATCTATCCCATGAAAGAAAAATATAAATTTTTTAGTATAATTTGGGGGCCTACTTACTAAAGAGGTAGAAGGAGAAGTTGGACATGACTAATATAGATGTCAATCATTGGTCTAGTGATCAACAACTTTGTGGATATCATAATAAGGCTGATCGACCCATTGGGATCAAGCTAAGATAAAGGCATAAGGATATTTACAAAGGAAGGTCAGGATAAAATAATAAATTTAATAGACTCATCTAAAGGTAAATGGGAAAAATAACTAGACTAGGCTCATTTAAAGGTGAAGTTGGTCATATACAAGGTTTAACAATGGTAGCTAGAATATCTAGAGGAAGCAAATTATAAGGATCCTGATATCTATAAAAATAATAAGGGAATGTCATGGAATGATCTATGATCATGGTCTCAAGGGTATCTAATATAATTAGAGTTTTACCATGTGAGTGCTTCATCACTACCCTAAAACAAATAATAAAAAGACTAGTATTAGATACTATAAAGGGAGGAATGTTAAAAGATAAAGGAAAAGACTAAAATAAAGAAGAGAGATATCAAATAATTTTGGAATTTATAACTTGAACAAGACCAAATAAAAATGGGTTATCTAAAGCATATCCATCATCATAGTCAGGTTTATGTAAGTCAATGGAACATGTAGGTAGGATTTTGTCATCAGAGGACACATGACGGATAAAATGGCTAGTATTGGTTAAGAAAACATGCATATCATTGATAGGTGGTTGATGAGATTAAGGTTGAAAAAAAGGAGAATTTTTGATGATAATATGAGGGAATAGATTAGAGGTTTTAATCTTGAGACTAATCTTATTTGGCTCATCATCATCAAAATCTAAGAGGTTAGGTGGGATGTTCCAAATTAATTCAAGTTAGCCATTATACCCTTAAGTGTAATTTATAAGATAATTGAAGAATTGGGATTCCCTAAATGGGATACTAGGAAAAATTTCAAGGGTAGTAATTTTAAAGACGTCATGTTCTTGAAATTATTCAAAATTCTAAGGGTTTGTGTTTCCTTAAATCTTGTAAATATATCCATTATGGGGGAATTTGATGCATTAGCATGAAGAAGAGGCAACTAATCTCAAATGATGACTCCAAGGTTGACCAAGAAAGATGTTTTAATAAATATGAAAGTTAAAAAATTATAAATTTCATGTAGAAGGTGACAAGAGGGATGATAATGGGAAGCCAAACACAACCTAGAGAGTAGTTTTCCTTCTATCATATCCTTGACATGTGATATGTGTAGATTTAAGGTTCAATTTAGAATATCTAAGTGTATTAATGAAGTCAAGGGATGTGATGTAAGTACCTAAAACTTCATCAATTAAGGCACACTTAATTTGGATATCACCAATTTGGATGCTAGTGAATAGAGGAGGATCATCCACACAAAGTAGTATCTCATAAGGAATCATGGAAGTGATAGTAAACTTAAGTGATAGATAAGTATACACTATTTAATCAACATGTATGGACATATATTCACATTATTGAAGTATAATATCTTTGGATCCTAATAAGGTATCTTCATGTCCTATTAGAGGAGGATGAAGGATGTTCATTTCAAACAATAATTGAATTAGATGGTTTTGATGATGGGAATAAGTTATCATTAATTATATGAAAGGTATTTGAGATGGGATATGATAATTTTTTTCAATGGGATCTCATTCATCATAACCCATGGGAGGATTTCTATATATCAAAACATAATGTTTCAAGAGTTATTGGGAAGGAGGGTTGGAAGTTCAATTAAACTTGTGTTGATATGGTGTAGTTAGCTTGGGTTGATTATAAATGGGTTGATTGAATTTAGGTGATGGGGTGGTTTGTTGAGGTATTTCTTGTGATTGGGTTGAATAAATACTATTAGAATGTTGGGGAGTATTGTCTTTTTATGTGTATGTTGGGGGAAGAGTAGAGATGGTATGTGAAGTATGATCAAGTTGTGTTGTTGAGAGTGGTGATTGAATAGTTATAAGTTACTCTTTCCAAAATTAAATTAGATGGGATGGGTAAGTGTCTTAAATGACATAGAATGATTGAGAGGTGTGATTCATAGGTGTTGCATTGGAGCTGATAAAAGTAACTACTCTTCACATGTTAGTCATATTAACCACATTTTATTCATTATTAGTTAGGTCTATAAGACTTTCCAAATTGTTTTTAGAAGGAATGGGGATTCCATTTTTATCTTGGTGGTTGGGAAGATAATCTTTATAGATAAAAAGATGAGCATTAGCTTGGTTTAAAGCTTGATTTCTATTTTTCATTACATGGGATTTAAATGATATGTCATATGCTTGTTGACACATTATAATAAGAGTTTCATTATCAAAGTTTGGACCAAGAAGAAAATCCATACCAAGATTGTGTAATTATCTACAAGTCTCATGAGAATGGCCCCAACTTGCATGAAATCAACAAAATTTGTTTGGATCATACCATGATTTCATAGGACAAGTGAGGTTAAGATCTAATGGTAGAGGTCTTCGAAGATGTTTTTGAATATTTGATAAGGATAATGGTTTCTATAAATTAGTGGTCTTGGGTTGATAAATTGTTTTAGGAGTGTTTTTTGTAGGGGGATCATGCTTCATATCATTATTTGGAATGATTACTTGAATGTTATGAATAACATCATAGGTATCGGTAATACCATCATTGGTTTCATGATGGTTTTTTTAATGAGAATATAAGTGACCATTTTAGGTTGGGATGGTTTTAATTGATGCATGAGGAAGTCTTATCACTTATCTTGGTCAATGACTTCTTCCAAAGTTCTTGGAAAGAGAGTCCTAACTTGATATTGTAATTTTGGGTATAGAGTATTAGTGAATAGGTGGAAAAGGTTTTCATATACCACACTATTATCACATTTTTTAGACAATTCCTTCCATCATTTAATGTAGGCTTGTGCCATCTCAATTTTAAGTTGTTTATAATTTATAAAGTGGTCTAAGTTATTCTCAATAAGATCATTAGTTTGAAATTATTGGACTAGTGAGTTGAACAAGTCTTTGAGACTAGTGATATAATGGGGTTTTAATTGATTATACCAATATAAAGCATCTCCTGAGAGTGTTTTATTTAATATTTTTATAGTGGCAAAGGTGTTAAGTTTTACCTAATATTTATAAAGGTTATCAAATTTATTTAAGTGCAATGTGGGATTAGTGGATCCATTATAGGTGATGGTCGGTGTTATACCTCCTATGTCAATATTAGTAATTTGAAGTATAAAAGGTTATTTTTGTAGATTTTTGATTCTTTTATTAATGAGGGGTGATTATGGGATAATTATACCATGGGAATCCCTAAGAGGAGGTGGGGAAGGGGTATTTAGATTTTACGCTCCCCATGAAACATGTTGAGGTTAGTTTTGAAAATGGATGAGATGGTTTTACATCTACATCATCTCATTTGAATTATTGGTTTTAAATTTATATATTTAATTAAGTGTTTGTATTAAGATTTGGTTAGTTTGGTCATCATTTTGACTAGTGTGTGTAGCATGCAATGCATTAGTAATAGTATTAATGGTTTGAGTTACACTATGACCATTAGCATGTACCATATTAATGGCATGAGTAGCATTGGTAGAAAAAGAAGCACTAGTGGCATAAGAAAGATTGGTAGAAAAATATGCACTAGTAACATGGTTAAGGGGAAGGGTATTTTGAAGAGGCCCACTACAAGTTGAACCTACCATGTTAGTAGAAATACTTGGCATGGAGGTTGAAGAAGTCATAGAAGAAGATGTCATGGTGAGTGAATGAGACATAATAAAAGGAAAAGGTTGAGATGAAATAAAGTGGTTCCCCTAAATCTATGAAAAAAGATAGGGGAAGGTGAAGGAGGCTATTATACATGAGGACTTATCATAAGACTATAAATGGTTTAAGGGTCTTTTCCTCTATGTTGAGGAAATTCATTGATGAAAAAGAGAATTTCAGTTGTGTAATATAAATCACACTCATCTTCTAGTGATAAAAATGGATTAAAATATAAGAAAAAATGAAGAGGATTCCTATAATTTATATTTAAAGTGGAAACATGGACATTGCTTTCATCCAAGGTGGGTGTCATAAGTTGTGTCTTGGGAAACTTATTAGGATTGGTAAAATTCATCTTATTTTTTTATTTAATTATCTATTATCTTCAAATAGTAAATTCATTATGAAGGAAATAAGTTAAAAATTTGATGGAAAGAAGGATAAATTGATAAGATACTGTAGACACCAAAATTATGTCTAACCCTTGTCATCCTCCCCTTAACCCCCATTTTATTCTCCCACACCTATTTAACCCTTGTCGACCATTTTACCATGAGCCTTGCCCCTGGCAGCATGTAAAAATGAGTAGAATGCTAAAATTAGCTTCTATCCCCATTCTTCATCTACCGACGTCGATCACTACTCGGCCGACGTCACCGACGTCGGTCACTACTCGACCGACGTCGGCAGTCCTGCTGGTGTCGGTTATCCTTAACACTGCATTCTCAACCTGAATGCAAGATCCATTATCCATTATCTGTTATCCATTATTCGTTATTCGGTTTCCAATCAGTTTCTCGATTGGTTATCAGACCTTATTTCAAAACATTCTTTCACTCGACCTTCGAATGATCAGCCAACTTTTGTATCCAATCAATCTGCAATCAAATCTCTCGTATTCTCTCTCTCTAGTACATGTATTCTGCTTCAGTCATCTCGCTGGAGGTCTGCTACATCAAACTTCTACAACATACCAACAACATCAATTATGTATCCTACTCTATCTTTAGCATGTAATAGGTAAGTGTTTCTTCTATGCTTTTATTTTGTTCTCTGGTTATTGTTTTTAATTGATATTACCACCTCAACTTAGATTCAGATTACAAACCTGACTTGACTTCCTCCCGTATCACATCTATCCACCCTTTTTAGAATATACAATCTGTAACTCTACCCAGATTTCTACACAAACCCCCAAACAATCCCTCTGACTCCCAACCAGCTCCCCAACCCTCAGATGAAAACTTTAGACCATTCTATAATCCTAAAACCCTGTCCAAACCCGACCAGACCCTGTCCAAAAACTGCTGCCCCAACTGATGCTGGTCATTACCCCTACCGACGCCGGCACTTTAACCGACATCAACACCCTTCATTGACCGACGCTAGCATAGAGACCAATACTAGCAACTATGCAGAGCAATTTGCTGCATATCAGGTACGCATTTTGCTTTTTGTCTTTTATTTCTTTTATTCTATCTTTCACTATTTCTATTTCTGTTAAATATTCTATTTTTAATTAGTGGGTTGATATCCCTCAAGGAAGTCTTCGTACTTTAGGGATCAAGCTTTTGCTTGACAGCCCACCATCTCCTCATCTAACATTTTTTGTGTTTTAGTCTCTTTTTCTTTGCAGGTGTCATTCCTCCATAGCCAAAGAGGAGTACCTTCCAACGTCTGATTTCAGTGTGCACGACTACATCTAGGTAACATCTAACCTTGACCATTCTTCTTAGTTTCTTAATTCCTTCTTTGAATGTGAAAGCAAATAGCGTAGAAACATTCTGGCAGGCCCAGTGGGACCCTAGGGCCTTCCTTGGGTTCTTTCTTTCTTTCTTTTCATATAGGTGCATTAGGTTTCTCCCTTTTCATCTCTTTCATCTCTTCTAAATGACACCATCAGCAGGACTAAAAAGAACTTTTCTTTCTTTTCTTGCACTTCTAGACTAGTCAAAAATCATATCCTTCAAACCCTTTTTCAACTTGTTTTTCATCTAAACTTAACATTTTGACTTGGGGCTTAAAACACTTTGCATTCATTTTTGCTTGCTTGTATTTCTTAGTCCACACCTAGTAATTAATAATCACATATTGAATTAATCTAGTCCACTTTATGTTACATGACCAAACCACTTGCACAAAACAAACATCTTAACTTACCTGAGACAAGGCCCGACTGGGATTTCATCACCCAACGGATACCTTACCCGTCCCGGTGATCTTACTTGGATTTCATCACCAAGGGGAAAGCCCACTCTATTCTCTAGTAGAGTCTAATCTCTAGGGGAAGTATATTTTGGCTAAGCGAGACCAGCTTATCACTGGACTCGTGAAGTGAGGGGAGCTTGCTCCTTAACACCAGGCTAAGTACAAAACCTAACACAGAATTTTGAGCACCATAACTAACCTGAAACCATCCATAGACTACTTCTTCTAGGACCTGATTCAAAAGCCAATCTTCCTCTACACATATTCTAAGGCATAAGCCACTATAATCCTAATAATTTACTCCTAGGGTTTTTTTTAAGGATCTGCTTGTGTTCTTCATATTTTCTATTCTTATCTGCTTGTTTGAGCTTGTGAGGACATTCTTTCTTGCCTTGAATGGTTCTGACTTGTAGCCAAGCCAAGGCTCTAGTCAATCACGCGAGGCATCACCCGCTTTCATCTATCCCATCCATAACTAGTCCTATAATGGAGTTCCACTCAGAGACTGAAAGAACTCCTACTAGACCATCCCCGACCTAGACTCCTATTGTCCTAGAAGGGGACCAAGATTTTGCATGATTCTTGGACCTCAGTGTCAAAGCCTTACAGCACTATCTCATGAATAGCCGAATGCAAGACTCCTTGGGCAATCCAATTTACGAAATGCCAACCTCTCTTCTCAAGACTACAGTCGTATCAACAGCATCCGTAGTTCAACCTTTAGACACCCAGGCTATTGCCTCGACCAATGATTAGCCTTTTACTAACCATCCAAGTGTGGCCTCTCCCTCCATCTTTGGGCCCACTTCCACTGGGGTTTCAGCCCCCTATCAACCTCAGCCCACTCAACCACTCTCTACCCCCTTTCAAAATCTAGTCATCTCTATTCCACCTACCCTTGCTCCTATCAACACTAGGGTGGCCACCTATCCATTGGCCCATGTTACCACTAACCAACCTCCCATGGCAACATCGAGCCTAGCCATGCCTTCTACCCAACCATCCTTAGTCTCCTCTTCTATCCCTACGACTAGTCATCCATACGTTGTGCCCTTATTGGTACAACCGACTACGTCGTATGCCTCTTCTAGCCTCTTTCAAGTGCCTTATAATCTAGGGGGTGCTCCACCTACCAATCTGTCAGTAGATATCATCAAAATGCTGATGGAGAAGATGTCTAGCCTAGAGACCTCCATTTCTGGCTCACGCAATACTCTCTAATATGAACAAATTTTCAATGAGCCCATTCATCCTTCTATCCCGATCAGGCCATATCCCAGCCAGTAGGAACTTCCTAAGTTTTCTCATTTTCAAAGCAAGGAAGACCCACAACAACACTTACAGGCATTCAGACATGCCTATTACCTTATCACCCACGATGATGCATTGCTTTTATGCACGTTTCTTATGTCTCTCTTAGGTGTTACACTTGACTATTACAGCTCCCTTGCCAGCCATTCCCTCTTCACGTTCACTCAGCTAGCCCAGCTCTTCCTTGATCATTTCTCTATCAACATCACCAAGAAGGTCTTAATCACAAACCTCTATTCTATCTTCCAATTCGAGGATGAATCCATTGCTAATTTCATCGCTCGATGGAGGGGCCTCATCAATCAACTCTCCTTTTCCTTACCCCAACTTGAACTTATTGAACTTTTCTCCCAAGCCTGCACCAAACATATTTCTTCCACCTTAAGGGTTCAGACCTTCCGCACTTTTGACGAAGCCTTCACGATGGCCTGCAAACTTGAGTTACATGCCATCAAGGAGAATAAAGTCAAGTTGTGGAGCAAAAATCCTAACTCCAAGACCAATGACCCCTCTTCTAAGCCTTCCTTATCCAATCCTAAATCTAAATCTTTAGCAAACACTGTGGTCATTAGATCTTCCTCCTCTTCCCCTTCAACTAACCAGCCTGAACCATCCACGTCCCAAAGCATCACCTGCCAATTCCAACAGAGATATGTACAATGATAGTATACTCCACTCAGAGAATCATACGCATCTGTGCTGGAAAAACTCATCAAATATGGGGTCCTCAATCTCCCCCAAATCTGACCACCTCCACAATTTGATCCCTCACGTGCCATCCCTATGTGGTATAGGGAAAATGAATTCTACAACTACCACCATGTTAAAGACCATGACACAGGCAACTATAAAACCCTTAAAAACATAATCCAAGACATGCTTGAAAAGGGTGATCTCATCCTAGACAATCCCAATGCACCACCTAATCAGGGTATCGACATCTTCAAACAACCATTCCCCAATCATCCACCAACTCAAAACAATGTCCAGACTTTGATTGACAACATTCGAATAGTCAATACGGTCTCACCCTTCATCCCCGACCAAACTCTTTCACAACCTCAAGAAGTCAGTCCACCCTTCAGTCCATCGCATGTGGATGAACCTCCCTCTCTGGTTAGTTTTCCATCAACTTCTCTTATATTGGAGGATGCCTCAACCTTACCATCACTGCCGGTTTCACCATCCTCCTTCTTGCTGCCCATGGAGGACCCAACCCTTCCTACTCCTCGACCGCAAGTGGAGGGCACAATCATCCGTGCCCTTTACCCGCTTGAGGAGCCTCATTCTCTAGTTTCTTCTCCACCCAGGGAAGAACCTGCCTCTCCTTCGTCTCCAACCAAGGACAAACCTGTCATGACTTCATCATGCCTTGGGACTGAGACTACCACACCTTCGGTCCCACAACCATCAACATCTTCTCAAGAACCCAAACCTCATCCAACATCTTCTCAGCCATTTTCCCGATTAGTGGAGAAACTCAAACTTCTCCCTTCAAGGAAAGTGGAGCATCAGGTATTGTGGGAGCATCTCATAGCTCTTCAACATGCCCGTGCCCTCTCATCTCATGCTGTTAATCCTCCCATGGCAGAATCTCCCAAGACTCTCAACAAAAACTAGACTTCCACTTCTAGACCGTCTACACCTCAATCAACCGCATCAAGACTGAAACCCTCATCTACCCAGTCTAAACCAATCAAGTAACTTGGCATTCACCCTGTTTCTACCCTCACCTGCAAGTGAAGGTGGACTTAGACTAGACCTCGACCAATAGTAGTCTTCCAATCAAATCAAAGAAGACTGCCAAACCACAAAAGTGAACTCCTCCTCCCCCGTCACCATTGCTCTCCATTTTGGGTCCCCATCCTTCGACCTTGACCAAAGTCCTCCCCACTCATACCTCTAATAAAAACTAGTTACCTCTTCTACTTCCTTTGCCTACTGCTAGCCTACCCTTTACCAAAAGGGTGGTACCTCTCATGAATAATGTACCATCTCTGCCTGTTGGCGCACCATCAACCCAAAAGGTGGTACAGAAGCCTCCTCCAACTCTGCCCAAGCAAAAGTCACCAATATCACACACATCACTGAGTACAGACCCTTTAATGGGCTCATACTCTCTGATATTACACCAACTGTTGCAGACTTCTAGCATAACCCTTACACGCATCAGGCCTTTCCAACCCCTTTGGTCTAAGCCATCCTAGTTTGATGACATGAAGATTTGCTTATACCAGCATACACCAGGACATGATACTGAAACTTGCTATGCCCTCAAGGCTGTCATTCACCGCTATCTAGAGAAAGACACCCTTCTCTTTGAGGACACTCTCGACTGACCCCTGACTCCTTCTCATAACCCTCCAACCTCTTCAAACCCATCAACATCTCATCAACATGTTACAACCCCTTTATCTCCTTCACCTCCTATCTTTGAAATCAATGCCATTCACATAACCACTAGGTCACAAAAGGACAAGGCAAAAGAAAAAGCCACCATTCCTTATACCTACCCTTTCGTCAATCCACCTCAACCACCCAAGCCTAAGATTTCTATCCTTGGCACGCCTCAACCCTCTTCTTCTTCCTCTTCAGGGCCAATTCATGACTCCATGTTGAAACAACTTCACCAGATGCCTGTGAAGATGTCCCTTTATGACCTCATCCAAACTTCACCTCAACATTGTCAAGCCCTCATCAGAGCCCTACAGACAGCGGAGGTCCAACCCGAGGACCCCCAGCCACTTTCTACCCTTGTCCACTCTTTAGCCCCTATTGCCTCCATCACATTCAGTTTTTCTAAGATTCCCACATCCAACACAGAAGATCAAGACGTTTCCCTCTTCATCACTACCTATGTTGATCAGACACACATTAAACGCATTATGATCGATGGAGGCACCAACATCAACATTATCTCCACCCATGCCTTTGGTCAGTTGGCTCTTCCCAAGAATTGCATCTCCAAAACTGATGCAATCTTGCACTCCTTTAATGACACCACTGCCACAACCATTGGCACAGTTGTCCTTCATATTTGTGTTGGTCCACGCATAGTCTCAGAGCTCTTCTATATCATAGAAGGAGAGTTTCAATACAACATGTTGGTGGGCTAACCCTGGATCTATGCCATGGCCTGTGTCCCCTCCACCCTGCACCGTTGTGTGAAATTTGAGCATGATGGGCAAGTCCACACCATTCCTGCTGACCCTTCACCCTTCAAAACTTGTAACACCACCTACCATCCAAATGACATCCTCATTCCTATCAAGCCATCAGTCCCGACACCGCCTCTATCCATGGAAGCTTCAACTAGTTCACAATAGGTGGTCACCCTCACACCTCCCCTTCAAGCGACGACCACAAACCCCATGGAAGACATCTTCCAAAGACTTTCATTGGGGGAGTATCGCTTTTTGGCCTTAGACATGTTCCAAACTCCACAAGAGTATGGACGCCTTCATCATAGCCCTAGTTACGACCATCAGATTGGGATGATCATGCCTTATGGTCCTCCTCAGCTCTGAACCAATCTTGTTTATGGGGGGCCTGATCAAGCTCCTACTGATGGCAACCCTCTCTCTTCACCCTAACCATTCACATCAGACTTCTCATTTCTTGGCAATCCTGCTTTTGCACACACTTACCTTTATAGGTGTGCATGGAAGGGTTTTGGTTTCAGACGCTATGAGCAGGGCTCCCATCAGCCTATTGAGCCGCTCAACGATGATGATGCCAAGAAATGATATGGCCTAGGATATCATGACCCCACTCAAGACCCTGCAGACCTTTGTTGTGAACCAACCATTGACCAATCTCCTCCACACTCACCCATTCTTCCCTCTTCACCTATGGAGTCGATGGTTTCCATCCCTCCTAGTTTTTTTTGCATAAACACCATCTACCTAGAACCCTTGACTTATCAACTAAATGAGGTGTCTAGGTCTCTCCCTCTCATTTTTCCTAGCATGATAGAAGATGAGTCGGCAACCATTCACACTGTCCACTGCGTTGATGATGATGCCATTCTTTCTTACATGGGCACCGATGACTCTTTCATCTAGTGCTCCCTCCCTTCTAAGACCCATGTTATGTTAAATGAATCAACCATTAACATCAACCTTCCTTCTTCTAATGTTCCTTATGTCTTAAAGATTGGCCAATCTTTAGATGCTCAGGAGCAGCTGGACTATATCCAGTTCCTCTCTGACCATAGTAAGGCCTTTGCCTGGACTTACAGTGACATGCCTGGCATCGACCCCACCATCACTACCCATAACATAGTCACCAAACCAGAGGCTAAGCCTGTTAGGCAAAAGCTTCGAATGATGCATCCTTGCATTGCCCTCCTTGTCAAAGAGGAGCTTTAGTGCCTCCTTTCTATCTCCTTCATCTAGCCCATTGATTATCCGCAGTGGGTCTCTAACATCATCCCAGTCACCAAGGCGACTGGGGGAATCTAGATCTACACGGACTATCATGACCTTAACTTAGCCTATCCCAAAGATGACTTTCCTCTTCCTAACATTGACCAGCTTATTGATCTCACGACTGGCCATGAGATGCTATCTCTCATGGATGGGTTTTCAGGATACAATCAAATCTTGATTGCTCTAGAAGATCAACACAAGACCACTTTCATTACCCCATGGGGGACTTTTTCCTATCGAGTTATGCCTTTTAGCTTGAAGAATGAAGGCACCACTTATCAGCGCGCCATGACTTACATTTTCCATGATCTCCTCCACAAAATCATGGAGGACTATGTGGATGACCTGCTTGGCAAGTCCAAGCTTCACCGTGACCATCTGACCATTCCTAAGATCATCTTCTCTCGTCTTCTTCAATACAATGTTTGCCTTAACCCCAAGAAATGTGTCTTTAGGGTCCTCTCTGGCAAGCTTCTCAGCTTCATCATTTCTTTTTGTGGCATCGAGATAGATTCCACCAAGATTCACACTATCCTCAAAATGCTTCCCCCGACCAATCTCAAGCAGCTTCGCAGTTTGCAAGGGAAGCTCCAATCCATTCGTCATTTCATCTCATAGCTTTCTGACCGCTGCCAACCTTTTCATCATCTCCTTAAGAAGGATGTCTCCTTTACATGGGATAAAGACTATTAAGAGGCTTTTGAAGCCCTTAAATGCTATCTAGTCTCTCCACCAGTCCTCATTCCACCTAAAGATGACCAACCCTTCTACCTTTATATCTCAGCCACTAATCATTCATTAGGTGCCATGATTGCGCACCGAGATGAGCATCACCATGAGCAAGTAGTCTATTATATCAGCCAAACATTGGTCAACTATGAAACTCGATATACTCATATTGAGAAACTCTATTTGGCATTAGTCTTTGCCGCTACCAAGCTCCACCACTATCTTCTTAATCACAAAACCTTTATCATCACTCACACCAACCCTCTTAAGTTTATGAACTCCAAGCCATATCAACATCAACGTATGGCTCGATGGCTCATGTTGCTTGCTGAGTTTGACCTTGAATTCATCCAGCAGAAATCTATCAAGGGGCAAACCATCGCTGACCAACTAGCAGATGCCCCTCTTCCTGACAATCAACCTTCGTAGTGTGAGTTTCTTGACAAATCTATCACCATGCTTTCCACCGATGACACTGTCTATCAGATGACCATGTTCTTTGATGGCTCCAAATGTCAACTCAGTGGGGGTGTTGGGGTCATTCTCATCCCACTCGAAGGGGAGCCCATGCCTCTGTCTTTTAAGCTTGACTTTGATTATACCAATAATATGGCCAAGTACGATGCCTTAATTTTGGGACTTCAGACCGCCCTCTCTCTTAGCATCAAGTCCATCAACATCTTTGGCAACTCCCAGCTCATCATCAATCAGGTCAACAGTTCATACCTCTATAAAAATGAAATTTTGCAAAGGTACAAAAACCATACTAACATTCTCCTTACATCTTTTGATCATTACCTCCTGTAGACTGTTCCTCGATCCATGAATAAGTTTACTGACACCATGGCTTCTCTCACTTTTCATATCCCATCTTCCTCATCTGCATCTAGACTTTTTGTCATGGTGCATCGTGTGTCGTTACCTTCTTATATCTCTCTTAACATTAATCATGTCAACACTATAGACTCTAGCCCACGAGATGATTGGTATAAGCAACTTGTGGACTTCTTATCTTTTTTTGTCATTCCTCCCAACCTCTCTAACAATGCATGGTGAGCTTTTATCAAGCGTACCACTCGCTATACCATGCTAGGGGGTCTTCTCTATAAGCGAGGCTTTGACGGCCTCCTTCTTCGCTGTCTCACCTCCACCGAAGCATCTCAGGCCATTAAGCAAGTCCATGATGGGATTTGTGGCAAACATTTTAGTGGGAATAAATTTGCCAAGCACATCCTTCGTCTGGGCTATTATTGGCCTACCCTTCATCAAGACTGTAATGACTATGTTCAGCATTGCATCAAGTGTCAGCAGCACTCTAACTTGCTTCATCTCCCCAGCCATGCCTTACAAATCGCTCAGGATTTCTAGCCTTTTTCTCAGTGGGGTTTAGATCTCATCAATGAGATTAACCCCCACTCGTCTCTTCATCATCAATCCATCATCACAGCCACTAAATATTTCACCAAGTGGGTGGAAGCCATTCCTCTCATCTCCACAAAAGCTGACAAGATCATCGACTTCATCAGCACCCACATCATCTATCGTTTCGGTGTCCCTCATAAGATCATCACCGATAATGGCAAGTCCTTCAAAAACAAGACTATCCAAAAGCTATGCGACTCATTTGGCATCAAGCTTAGTTTCTCTTCACCTTACTATCCACAAGCAAATGGGCAAGCCGAGGCTTCCAACAAAATTCTCACTAAAATTCTCATGAAGGTGGTCAATGACACAGGAAGGGACCGGCACATTCACATTCCCTTCACTTTGTGGGCCTACTGCACTAGCATCTAAACCTCTATGGGTGCTACCCCTTTCTCTCTTGTGTACAAAATAGAGGCTATCCTACCTCTCAAAGTATAGATCCCGTCTCTCCACATTTCTCTACATGACATCCTTTCCAATGATGACTTTCATCAAGATCACTTAGCTCAACTTGAGTTACTTGACGAGCACCGTCTTGTTGCCCTTAATCATCTCCATGTCTATCAACATCACATCAAGCGAGCCTATGACAAAAATCTGTGAGAATGAGATTTCAATATCAAAGACCTCATCCTCAAAGAGAATCAGCATGTGACTAATATGGAGTGAAGTAAATGAGGCAAGTTTTCCCCTAATTGGCTTGGACCTTTCATCATCACACACAAGTATGGATTAGGGACTTATCATCTGTCCTCTCTTGATGGATGACCAAAACCTGAGCCTCTTAATGCATTACATCTGTGACCATTCTACTGATAGTCAAGTACTTGTTCACTTGACATTTAACTTGAGCTCATCCCTTGAGCAATCCCTATCCTCTTAGTCCTAATTCCTTTCATCCCTATTCCTCTTAACAATTACTCTATAACCCTTTTATACAGTATGGATGCTTTGTCCTAACAAACGGGAGCCCTTGACCTTCTATAATCTTGTCCATGACTCACATTTCTGTCAAAACAAATCAAGATGTCAAAATATCCATGGTCACCATATCAATATCAAATTAAAAAGATAGACTGCTCCCTCAAAGGACAACTGTACTATCATTATTGTAGCTAATAGACTGTTCCCTCGAAGGACAGCTATTCAAAGCCCTTATATATAAAGCAAAATATAGACCACTCCCTCGAAGGATGGCTATAGCACTTTCTTAGAAGCTTCCTGCATCAATCAGCTTCACAAATGACCACCAAGCAAAGTGACATCTCTATGTGGAATTCCCGCATTGATCAGTCCGCTCTCAAAAAAAAAATGAGTCATGGACTTGACTTGTAGTTGTCTTAGGGTCTCCTATAAAAAGGGGCAAAGTTATCTCTACTCTAAAATGGGTTACCCTATCCTCCTCCTATCACTTGCTCAAGGGACTTCGAGCTCACTTTAATGTCAAAGTGATTCGATTATCTCTCTAACACAACATATGGTCAATGATGTCATGCATGAATGGGGCTCTTGGTTCTAATAACCCCTATCTATGTTGTCATTCTGGTCCTTGTCAATGAAAGAGCAATATGCCTTTCACTTCTTCTACACTTTGGTCACATTCAACTTCATCATTTGTCAATCAACTCAACTCAACTCTCTTTTCAGGCCACTCCCATAGCCTATTCACACTAGTTTCTCTGGACACCAATACACATGAAAACTATCAACCAGACGCAATTTATGTTAAGCATAAACCAATACTTGCTGAAGCATAAATAGACCTCAGTTCATCTTTAGCATACATCCATCACGAATATGGAAAATTGCTAGGGATGAAAGACCCCTCAACCAATGTTGCAGCATACACCATTTGGAAAAGGCTGTAACATCTTTTTCTCCTCATCATTTCGACACATGACCAAACCAATCATCGACCAATCTTCTCAACTAGTTTGAACTACATTGGTCTGAGGCCCTATGACCTGGGCTATGTAGGCAGCACTTAGATGATACAACATCTTATAGGGTTAGCTCGACCACCCTCGTTTGTTCATTTCTCTAATGGACAAACCTTCTTTCCTCATTTTGACCATGACCTTGCCCTCGACCAAGACCAATTCCATCCCTTTGACCCTTCCTCCCTTTTCAGGAGAACTACATTGGCTTGAGGCCCTTCACACAAGGGCTATGTAGGTAGCACTCAAATCACATAATGTCTTTTTAGGTTAGCTCGGCCACATCCTTTCATCCATTCATCCACCTCGACCAATGACCATTGGAGATCATGCCTATTTCCTCTGACTTCGACCACTTCTAAGACAATGTTGCCTTGGTTGTTTTTGCCTGTATGCTACCTTATGACTGGTTAGCAAAATTGTGCGCAGACTATATTTTAGACCCTCACAAGTATAGGATTGCAAGCTGGTTGATCCACACTACTTATGACTTTTTCATGTTTCTAGGAGCACTTCCTGAGCCCGGGATACCTAGAACACAATGACCCATTAGAGCTATAGCTTTGATTGAATAACCCAATCAGCTATGACCACATGCTGGGGCCCAGTTACTTTAATTTTGTCACTTCTCAACCCTTGACCTGTGACACTTTGACCTGACCATCTCGTGAAGTGGTATGCACGTAATCATGACTTTTGTAGCATTCACCCTCACCCATTTTTCATATACTCTTTGTCAAATTAACATCCAATTCCCAGTTCCCTTCCCTCGACTCCTACTTTGAGGGGGAATACCTCATCCATAATCGGGGCAACCAACCCTCCTATTTTTGTCTTACAATTCATTCAAACAACCAACAAGATGGAATCAACCTTATCCCACACCTGGGGTAACCAACTCCTTTTTTTGTCTTGCAGTTCATCTAGAACAACCAACAAGACAAAAAGGGGCAAATGTAGACACTAAAATTGTGTCTAACCCTTTTTGTCCTCCCCTTAACCCCCATTTTATTCTCCCATGCCTATTTAACCCCTATCGACCATTTTCCCACGAGCCTTGCCCTTGACAGCATGTAAAAATGAGCAGAAAGCTAAAATTAGCCTCTCTCCCCATTCTTCATCTGCCGACGTCGATCACTACTCAGCCGACGTTGCCAACGTCAGTCACTACTCAGCCGACATCAGTAGTCCTGCTAGTGTCAGTTATCCTTAACACTGCGTTCTTGACCCAAACACAGGATCCGTTATCTGTTATCCATTATCCATTATTCATTATTCAATTGACAATTAGTTTCTCAATCGGTTATCAGACCTTCTTTCAAAACATTCTTTCACTCAACCTTGGGATGATCAGCCAACTTTTGCATCTAATCAATCTGCAATCAAATCTCTCGTATTCTCTCTCTCTGGTACAGGTATTCTACTTCAGTCATCTCACTGGAGGTCTGCTACATCAAACTTTTGCAACATACCAATAACATCAATTATGTCTCCTACTCTATCTTTAGCATGTAACAGGTAAGTGTTTCTTCTGTGCTTTTATTTTGTTCTCTGGTTATTATTTTTAATTGATATTACCACCTCGACTTAGATTCAGATTACAGACCCGACTTGACTTCCTCTCGTATCACCTCTATCCACCCTTTTTAGAATATACAGTCTATAACTCTAGCCAAATTTTTTCACAAACCCCCAAACAATCCCTCTGACTCCCAAAATGGCTCCCCAACCCTTTGACAAAAACTTTAGACCATTCTGTAATCCTAAAACCCTATCCAGACCTGACCAGACCCCATCCAAAAACTGCTGCCCCGACCGATGCCGGTCATTACCCCTACCGATGCTAGCACTTTAACCAATGTTGGCACCCTTCATTGACCAATGTTGGCATAGAGACCAACACTGATGACTGTACAGAGCAATTTGCTGCATATTAGGTACACATTTTGCTTTTTGTCTTTTATTTATTTTATTTTGTCTTTCACTATTTCTGTTTCTGTCAAATATTCTATTTTTAATCAGTGGGTTGATATCCCTCAAGGAAGTCTTCATACTTCAAGGATCAAGCTTTTGCTTGATAGCCCACCATCTCCTCATTTAACATTTTTCATGTTTTAGTCTCTTTTTCTTTGCAGGTGTGATTCCTCCACAGCCAAAGAGGAGTACCTTCCAACGTCTGATTTCGATGCACACGACTACATCTAGGTAACATCTAACCTTGACCATTCTTCTTAGTTTCTTAATTCCTTCTTTGAATGTGAAAGCAAATAGCGTAGAAACAGATACATAATCAATAAAATTGATAATGTTCTATATAATAGATAATAAAATAATAATAAAGGACATAGTCGTATAGGTCAACTATGAACTGTAAGACAATAAATATAATAGGGTGAAAAGATGCACATTCCTACAATTTGACTATGTAATCCAAAGGGAGAAATTGAATAGGCTGAAAATATAAATAATCATATAGGGCAACTCGATACTGAAGGTAAGTAAGAAAAATAGTTTGTAAGAGACTATGTCAATAGAGATGACTATGTATTAAGAACATAATTTTTTTTGAGATAATAACCAAAAATATTAATGAATCAAATAAGAAATTAGATCAATTTACTTGATCTAATTGTAGGACACAACACAAAAATTTCACTAACACTAGATAGTACAAGTTTTTTAATACAAAATATAATGATTAAAGAGCAAGAAACAAAATTAGAATGTAAATGCTAACTAATTAGTCATTATTTAATGTTGTTAATTTATAATAAATTTTAAAATTAATGTGATATAAATTTGGTTTTAAGAAGGAATTAAAACTAAATATATGGATAGTTTCAAGTAGTTTAGGTTTAAAGGGATTTATATTGGCAATTCCACTTGCTTGGTATTGGGGCCTACCCCCTCACTTCACAATCCTATAGTGATAAGAGTGTCAAGTGATTTAGAACTATATACTATCAACCATGTGTTTATACTTGGCAAAAAAACCAAGTCATAATCCCCCTTCATGATGAAATCTAATCAGGTAGACCTTTGGAAGAAAATGTTTAATTTTTTTAGTGTTAATTGATTTGAAATTGTGTGGAAAAGATAAAAATAGTGTGATAACTTAGTAAATTAAACAACCACCTAACTAGTATTTGTTTGTTACTCTAAGCATGGAAGCAACTAAAATGGAAAATGAATTAATTACTATAAATATAGGTTAATTCCTTTGAAATTGAAGATTATTAAGTCATTTTAGGTGACACTATATGTAAACAATATAAAAAATAGTCAACAAGGTTGCTACTATTCTATGGAAGTAAGATTAATTAGAATATAGAAAAATAGGTAGACTATGTCTTCTAGAGAGAATAAAGGATACAGAACTGTGTCAAGCTAGTTGACTTGGTTCATAGTAGGGTTGCAATTTTATATACTACAAACCATGAAAATCAAGACTATAAATAGAAAATACAAATGATAGATAAGTTTAGAATGAACATTGGTAATTTTTAAGATGCTCAGTTTTTGAATTTTATGTTGTGTTACTCAAATGGTAATTTTAATATTTTATAAATAGAGTCTACTAGGTCAATGAAGTTTATAAAATATACATGCTAAAAATAATATGTAAATAGAGTTAACTAGCTCGACTATGTTTGTAAACCTATATGCTACAAAATAAAAACCACAAATAGAGTTGATTGGGTTGATGATGTATGCAATGCTATAACTAAATAAGAAGACTATGTCGATTTGATCGATCTAGTCACTTATATTTGGAAAAAATCTACACAGAGAAAATAAAGTCATTTTGGAGTGAATGTGTGTTAATTACATACACATAATCTTAGACTATATTAATAGGTTCAATAAAATACTAAAAATATAAAATTTTATAATATGATTATAAAATAAATGATTTAAATAAAAATTAAAAGGGTTAAATTCCCATTGGGCTCACCAAAATGTATACAAGGGAAAATGTAGCTGACCTACAAATCAATCCTAACTTAGAAAATGTAAATCACACTTACACTTTCGCTTGTTGATACATTTATAGATTCAAGATCATGACCAAGATGGACATAATATACCTATCCAAAGATTCTTTTATCATAATAAAATAATTAGATAGGGTTCTAAAGCCTCTAGTAAATCAAAACCATCTAATAACCCTAGCTAGGTCCTATGTTTCCATATTCACAAAGTATATAAAAATTAAAGTAAAATCTAATCTAGTGCTCACCAATATCTTATGGCACAAAGAGGTGTTAAAAAACATAAGAAGTAAGTTTTGTCATCATATCTTTCACCCTAGAGGAGGGTGTTCAAGTCTCCTATATATTTGGGTAACATGGGAATACTTCTAGGTATGTGGGTTTACCTATAATAGAAGTAAACCTCTGGGTTTAAGAGCTAGATCCCTAAATATACCTTGAAATGATTATCACATACTTAACTAGTTGATTCTAGGGAAAAAGATAGAATTTTGCATGAAATGAAACTACTCTAAGGGAGTGATACACCCAAATTTTTTCCACAAAACCATCAAACTTCTATCACAATGAAAAAAGACCTAAAAACTAACTTCTAAGTCTTACGGGATTATAACATAAGGGTTTCAACATAGAGGTAATATGCATGAAACAACATAAGTTAAGTGAACCAGATGGAATATTTCACACTCTAAGAATAATTATACACTTGAAATGATCCTAACACATTAGATATAATCTATATGATCTTATACAAACTCTTTCATAAACATGAGAAGATTAGGAGAAACAAAGATAGGAAATTATCACTTGGCATCACCATACATCACATTAAACACTTATAAAAATGTTCATGAACTAAAAATTGACTTTAATTTATTTTTCAAAGGAAAAATTAAATGTTAACCTATCAGGGCTTCACCATACAAGGTGTGGCATTAGTCTACAAGAGCCAAAATAGTTACTACTTATAGAATTTGAGAGAGAAGAGAAGAGAAGAGATTGAAGTCCAAGAGTAATAAGAACACTTTTCAAGTTAATAAAAGGGATTAAACATGAAATATAGAGTAATATGGAATAGACCATGAAAGGACTGCTTGGACAAATGCCCCTCAAAGCATGGAACTTCTAAAATGTGGTATAGGACTCTTCAATTGCTTACTTAGAAAACTACCTTCATCATTTGTCATAAACATCCCAAAGTATATTAGGGATAGATGTGATAATTGAGATGAGAGGGAGGGGTTTTATACATTATCCTACATTCATTTTAGGTGTCTCTAATCATCAAGATTATTTTGGACATGAGTTATCACTACATGTAGTCCAAATAACTCCTCTTTCACCCTTCTTGCATACTTGGCACCAATTTTGACTTCAATTTTCCAAACCAATCCATATAGATTAGTGTATGAAACCTATAAATATCACTCATGTCCTTATATTCCTCAAATAGACCTTAAACAACCTCCCACTTAGAGCTTTCACCTTTTCACTTGCTTGTTCACTATGCTAGTTTGGATTGGCTAAGATGAAGGCACTTGTAGAGGCACTTGTGAGATTAGATGAAGAATTAAATGAACATTTTGAGTTATTTTAAGTCTCAATATCTCTTCCAAAGTGTATTTCATACTTTGAAACCCTTTCATACCTATACAACACCAAAAATAGTTAATAAAAGACATTTTACACCCTATTTGTATAGGAAGGGTATACATCATTATGATGGAGAGGAGCCTTAGGGAGTCCTATAAAATATTAAATCATTTAAAAATCCATTATATTCCTCTTATATGCTTTTCCTCATTCATTTTCCCAATCGGGTCACTACCAAGGGGTTTAGAGGGTTTAGAGTCATTTTGCTCTATAAAGTTTGTTCATACAGGTCTATCATCCAATTTGTGAATGAATTCCACAAATTATATTTTCAAGACCTCCTTCAACATCCCATAACTCCTTATAATCCCATGAAAATACTCCAAGTATGTGTAAGCTCTCAAAGTTTCCCTCTCGATCTTATCCTTCCATTATGTGTAGGTTTAATGTGTTTTGAGCTAAGAAATGGCTTACCTATGTTCTCCTTCACACTCCAACAATTCAAAAACACCTTAAGACTCAGTATAAACATTTTATAAGGCTTTTTAATTATCTTATATCCCTAGGGATGAAGTTTGGACCCTATTAGGCACTAGGCCTAATCAAGACCTAATAAGTCTATCTACATGCTTATGGGTTTAGGACACCCTAACATGTTTCTATCACCTATGCCTAGTATTTCTTGTTGGTAAATGTGTGAAATAAATCTAAAAATCATTCTTCAAAGTCTCACCAACCCCTATCTCACCTTGTCATCCTCTTTTCTAAAAACTTGTAGGTTTGCATCCTTGGGTAGTGCCCTCTATTTGAGATAAAATAGAGGGAGCTTACCTTATTATATTATCAAATATGGATACAGAAGGAGATTATCTAAGTCATGAGGATGATATATAAAAAATATTAAGGTATGATTAGGTCTCTATCACCTTTAAACATCATAAAACCCTCAAGGTAGATTGTGAGAAAGTTGATTGTGTAAGATTTATACATGTGACTGTTGGTTACATTATTATAGTCTCTCCTTCCCCTATTACCATGGTATGGTGGTATATTTAATTATTAATCATCATAACAAAGGTTTATCTATCTTAAATTTGTATTATCAATCCTTTATTCAATATTCCATTGCTCACTCTCACCTTGACTGGTCTAGCCTACAAGTTGACAAACTGTGTTGTTTGCCTTAAAACACCATACCTATAGGTTAATATCTTGTCTTAGATATTTCATAAAATGCCTAAAGACATTATTTAGTCTTTAAATTCCATTCCATATTCATATATGTCACTTTACATCATGTATTTATAAGGATAAACATCAAAGTAGTCATCCCTTAGGTCACTATTAACTACAGTCAACTGTAGTTGACCCTTCTAGAGAAACAATGGCCCTGTAGGTAAACATAAACACTTGAAACCAATGTTTCATGCCTTAGGATACTTTTAATAATTTTTAATCAAATACATTAACAATTTATTGTGTTTTTAGGTTCCCATCTCCTAAAACTCACTTCATGATTTGGTGAGTCACCTACAATTAGGCTATATGTAACTTTTTTGAGTAAGGATACACTTGTAGGTACCAATGGAGGTCAATACCTTGTTCTCAAACATAATTTTATCATATTTTTACCAAAATAGTGATCTCTCAACTCAAAAAGACCACATAAAATGAATATATTCCTCTATAATACAACTTTAGATTATGAAGGTCACTTGAGGCTTAAAACTATAAACAACAGTGAATATTTATAGTGAACTAATGTGTAACTTTGAAGCCTTATAGTATGGATCCCTATTGGCTAAGCTACCCACTTAATTTTTTAATATGTTACCCTAGGATAGGGATACAAGGTATGATCATTTGGATTGATCAAAAATCTATGTAACATTTTTATATATTAACACCAAAAGTTGTTGGGGCTCTATTTTGGAGCTTTAGGGAAACTTATCTCTGAATTCAAATTCTCTTCTCTTGAAGTTAATTCTCACTCTTTCCTACCAATATAATTATTCATTCATGACTATAATTTTTTATCCAACACCCTAAGACCTCAATAAGGTTTCAAATCAAGACTTCTCCATATAACACCTTCATGCCTCTATGCCAGCCACCTATAGGTGGATATTTTAGTATACGTATAATGGGTATGAATATTGGTAGTGTGCATATGGTATGAATTCATAAAAAAAATTAATATTTCTCAAAGTGTTCAAATTTGAGTTTAAAATAGTCCAATTCTTGACACAAGTCTCTACACCCTATTTCAACCTAACATTATCCTAAGAGTGTTGATATAGTTGCAGGCAAGGTAATGAGTGCAAACATAAATAATGTGCATAAAATGTGAAAATTAAATGAGTTTTAGACCCCCCATCAACTTTAAAATGTAATCATTCACCATGGATAGCCTCATTCAATTCAAATACTCTCATTTAATGTGATTATCACTTGTGAGGCACTTGTAGGCATGCATTAATGGTGCATGACTATGTGTATAATTTGCATTGAATGTCACATTCCCTTATATTCCATTTGGAGGATTATCTTGTTATATCATGTTCTAAGAATATTTCCAACACCTTTAAACCTTATATTATACCTGCATGAATATTCTCAAGACATTTATACACTATGATTATAAGTGAAAGTGAAATGAGAGTTGACTATGTCTCATATTTTGACTGCAACCTTCATGATGCTAATATTGAAGAGTAATATTGGAAATATATGGGGTAAATAAGACATTATAGGCATTATACATAAAAATTCACACTTATCTAAAATAATTATAGAGAAATAAACCTTTAGCAAGTGTTGAAATCTGATTGCAACCTCATTAGCATAATCCACATGTAACCTAAGAGACTTGATCTCATAAAAACACTTCAAAAAATGGAACCAAACATGGGAAACATTATATAATTAATTTAACATCCTATGGAATCAAATTCATCAACTAAATTGTATTGACAACCTCAAACATAAGCAAAACTTATGGGGTGTGGGGATCAGTATGCAAAAAAAATTAGTCAAATTACAAAGGATTGTTCATAAATATTAGTAAGGAAATAATTTAAAATATAATATTAATTTTATTATAACCAAGTTTAAAATTCACCACCAAGAGCATTTGACCTGGAAATCCTCCTACTAGTCATACCAAGAAGAAACCTACTGACTAGTTCTGCTTGCCTAATGTAATGCTGAAGAGACATAATGGTTTTATCAAATTTTTGTGAATTAAAAAGTATTTAAACAACATAAATGTATTTATGTAATATAAATTGTCACTTCATAATCTTTTTCCATGTGCCATTCTTTCCCATAAGGTGTACAACCTTTGAAACTCCCTATTTTTCACTTATTTTCTTGATTTTTAGTTAACACCTACAAGTATTTTTAGTAATTAAATTAATAAAAATTAATATGATATGGAATAAAATTATATAAATTTATAAATGAGTTTAAAACACTTGTCTACCTAATATAATTGTACCACCTTCATTTATGACCCATAGATGACCCCTAAGTGACATCAAATGACACATAAACTAAATGTGACCATGACTAAGACTATAAACATATTAAATGACATAAAATTGACCATTAAAAACCATAATAAATTATAATATACCATTATATCAAGTTTTGGACTATAGGGGGTTGACCTATTTTGACTAGAGGTCAAAATAGTCAACAATATTGGTGATTTCCCAAGGGTGGTATGCTTGTAATACCAAGACCAGTTGCCTAATCATATACATTGGAACATGGAGCCAATTATAAACAATTTTGACACATAATTTACCTTTTAAACCACACCAAACACAAAGGAAAGACACACCTAAAAAAAACACACATGTGTTCAACTAGAACACTTATGGAACATAACACAACTGAAAGAAAGACACACACACCTAATCTACTATTTAAAAGACATCAATATTGAGGTGAAAAAAATATTACCATACTTAAACCAGGGTCAAATATGGTTCTTATTACATATTTATCAATCCATGAAGGCAATCTATCATGAGAAGCATGTTCATCATCAACCACTTGCATATGGATATGACCAAGAAGTCTACTACCTTTGTGTCTTATTAGGCCTAAAAGTGAAATATTTTGATCCTTCATGAATGATATTTATTGATATATAAGATACTTGATTGGATTTTTAAATTGATTTATCACTATCATATCTGATATGACTTCCTCAAACTATAGATTAGATTGTATGTCAACTGCTTCAACTTTACTCTCCTCTTTTTGAGGATGTACTTGATTTTTATGAGAATAAAGATTATCTTCACCATGATCCAACACATTTTAACGTGGTTCAACATCAGTTGGAACTCTTATTTGTTATTTAGGTACACCAAATCCTACCTTAACCCCATTTTACATGGTTAAATCTTCTTGGGCAATAGATTTATCAAGCTCTTTCATGACTATAGACTCTTAA
Organism: Torreya grandis; assembly: GCA_037957365.1. Lineage (NCBI taxonomy): Eukaryota > Viridiplantae > Streptophyta > Pinopsida > Cupressales > Taxaceae > Torreya > Torreya grandis. Next base: position 1,127,071 of record JARHVA010004417.1, read on the forward strand.
TCAGTAGAATGACATCCATCTTTGTGCTTGATGGAACAATAAAAAACATGCCTTTTATTCTCATTAGCAATATTGACATCATATATATAATCTTTTGGAGAAAAATGAGTCTTACCTAACTTGTCAAATTCTTTGCATATGGCATTGAACTTTTACCATAGTTCATCCTCATTCACAACATGACACTCTTTTCCATGCTTGGTGAGATAATAAACATCATGTTTGTTAGATTAATTATCAAACACATAAAATATAGACTTATTAGGATGGGTATAAAATTACTTAGTTGATCAAAATCTTGACATATGGCATTGAACATTTTCCCTAAGTCATCTTCCTCTACCTCATGAGTGTCATAATCAAGGTTAGCTTCATCAATAGCATGTAGAAAGACAACATTATATACACTTTTTTGATCAATCATATTCTTAAACCTATCATCATCATACTGATGAATCATGTAGTTACCCTCAATAGCTTGTGAGAAAGAATGTTTAAAACTTACCTCGTCTCCTTCAAACAGATTTTCATGCATGATATATGTGCCAATGTCAATTTTCTCAAAGTATGTATAAGGATAATAATCATAAGAATATACACCATATTAATCTCTAAATAAGTAATCTATTACCTCAAGTTTAGAATTACCATCATCCACATCAAATTCCTCCTTCTCATTGATAACACAATTTAAGTTATAACTTGTTTCAATGTAAGGCTCAATGTGAAACCTTGGAAGAGGCTAATGGTTTCATACCTTTTCCTAAAGGCCAATAAGGAACAAAAAGATAAGAGATATCCACCTATCTTTTTTGTAAAGACTCTTGAAAGGAAAATTACAAAATGAGTAGAAAGGTATACCACAACAATGTCCGTGAGGATAGGGAAACTAGGACAATCATGTAAGAAAACATTCAATTTTTTTATTAACCCTATTTTATTAATAGGTGTACCATCTATTTGAATCACTCCTTTACTATGGGGTTCACATTTTAGGCCTAAATTATCAGCTACAACCTTGGGCATGACTGATGTAGAAACACCACTATCAAATATGTAATTATGTACTAGTTTGTCACCCACTATGAGAGTGAGGTATAAAGGTAGAGGCTTATTAGATTTATTATATGGTTAAATAATGGTATTAAGGTAATATTAAATATAAAAATGACTATAATTTGACTTGAAGGTGAAAGACTATTAAGAATAGTGGATAGTTATTTTTACAAGAGTTCTTTTTGGCCAAGCATATGGAGGACATCCCATAGAGAGATAGATATTTTGTCATTATTCAATGAATCCACTATGTTTAGGGTATTATTATTAAAATTTTATTTTAATCCTTGGAGGCAAATATTTTTTCAAAACTTGAGGATTTTAATTACCTTTAGTATACCTTCCAATGTTTTGATTTTAAGGAGGAATAGGAGTTTTTGGGACTACCGTGCTTTCAGCCATTCTTTACTACCTTGTAAAATGATTGGATTAACTTATAATAATTATATTATCACATCATAAATCCTTCCTCTTATATTTATTATTGTCAAAAATATAATTTCCTTCATTGAGCAAAAAAGTATCTTCCACCAAGAAGTTAGTGAAGCTTTCTCCTTGAGGCTGCAAATCCTCATTTTTTTTCATCATGAATTCAGCTTTAACTAATAGGATAGGAGTGAATCCTCTTTGAGAATATATATATTTCTCTCCACCCTCATTTTAATCCATGAATTTTCTATTTTTCTAATTTTCTTCTTGCACAAAATTACTATGCACTGGTACCATCTCTCTTGAATGTGTGGTGGAATTGGGATTGTACACATTGGTAAGCCTATTGAATTTAGGCTACCATTGAACCTTTCCTCTCCCATATTGTTTAACATATTTTTATTGATATGGAGATGTATTTTTATGATCACCTTGTTTCTTAATCTGGTCTCTGAATATTTGAATTTTTGCATATGGGTCTATGACATCATCTACCTTCTTAGGAACATCTTTAGTCTTGGTATTGGGATTAGGAACTTGGGACACATTTGTATTATTAGTATGAATATTGGGAATTAGAGGCATATGCACCTTACGAATAAAATTTTCCTACTTTAATGAGGCCATTATTATCTCTAATGGTAAGTTCATATGATTCAAGAAGAGTGAAACCACACATGGATTGAATCATGATAGCAATATTAGTATAAATAGCTCTAAAGTAGGTAAGGAACACAAAACTATCATGTGGTCTCATGGGAGGAGGAAATATATACCAATTATTTTGAAACCTCATTTAATTCATGCATTATTTCCTTGGGATATATTTTTATCATAATGAGTTGATGTATGCAAGAGGTATGGTCACTTTCATATTCAAACCTTGAGGTCAAAAATAGTCTAGAGTCATCCCATGATGTGATACATCCACCAAGAAAAGTCCTATACAAATAAAGTGATTTCCATCTAAAATACATGGAAAGGAGTATAATGGTAATATTATCCTTAGTAACATTATGGAATTTAATAAAATTAGAGACATCCATATTGTGTTCACTAGTGTGACATGACTTTCACCGTTGAATGTAGGCACACTCTTTATAGCATTAGGAGGAATGTCATCATATGCCTAAAGGTGAATTACATTTTTAGTGTTAAAGGTATGAATTTCATGTTTCCTATTCATGTCTTCTTCAATATATTCAATTTATTCAATCTCTTAACTTTATTGAATAGCAAAATCTTCTTGCTCTTGAAAAGGTAGATTAGGATGAGGGAATTGAACTTTAAGAGGAAGTTCAAGATGAATAGTTGGATTGATAACTCTATTATATTATGACATAGTAAGTACCATGAAGTATGATATAAAATTTATGAAAAAATAATGGCCTTAAACTATATTGTACCTTGAATGGATTTTCCAAATGCTGAGTAGAAAACCAATCTACAGTTGATATTATCAAGACTAACATTCACGTTGAAAAGTTATCTTGAGGATAATGGGTCCCACCAATCATGATATAAGTATTTTCACCAAATATTTCACCCTATATGAGGGTATTCAATATTATTCCATATTTTGGAAACATGGGAATACTTTTAGGCATGTGGGTCTACCTATAATAGAAGTAGATCTCTAGGTTTAAGGGCTAGCTCCCTGAATATACATTGAAATGCTTATCACCTATTTAACTAGTTAATTATGGTAAAAGTGATATAAGTTTTTATGAAATTTAACTAATATAATGGGGTGATATACCATAAGTTTTTACATAAGGCCATCATACTTATGTCATAATGTAACAAGAACTATAAACTGGCTTTTAAGTCTTATGGGATTTTAACATAGTGTTTCAACATAGAGGTGATATGCATGAGACAACAAAATTTAAGTGAGAAAGAGGGTATATTTCAGACTTTAATAACAATTATACACTTTAATGGATCATAAAACACTAGCTACACTCTATATGACCTATTAGAATAGGAAACTCTTGCATAAACATGAGAGGATAAGGAGAAGTAAGGATAGGAAATTATCACTTAGCATCACAATACATCACTTTTAAAACTTATAAAAATGTTCATGAACTGAAAATAAAATTTAATATATTGTTTAAAGGAAAAACAAAATGTCAATCTAGAAGGGCTTCACCATACAAGGTGTGGTATTAGTCTATAAGAGCCAAAATGGTTACTACTTAAAGAGTTTGAGAGAGAAGAGAGTGAATTCAAAGAGTCATAAGAAAACTTGTAAAGTTGATAAAATGGATTAAACATGAAAGAGAGATTAATATGGAATATACCATGAAATTTCTACTTGGATAAATGCCACTCAAAGCATGAAACTCCTAAAATGTGGTGTAGGACTCTTCAATTACTTGCTCATAAAATTGCCTTCATCATTTGGCCTTCTTGGAACATCCCAAAATAAAATATTGGTATATTTGATGATTTAAATTATATTTATGGGTTTTATACAGTCTCTAACATGCATTGGATGTGTTCCTAATCATCAAGATTCTTTTGGACATGAGTTATCATTTCCTATAGTCTAAATAACTCCTTTTTCACTCACCTTGCACATTTGGCACCAAGGTTGCTTTTATTTTTATATAATAGTCCATATATAAGAGTTTATGACACCTATAAATATCCCTAATGGCCTTATATTCATAAAATAGACCTTAGAATTCATCCCACTTAGATATTTCACCTTCTCACTTACTTGTTTACCATGCCAATTTGGATTGGTTGAGATAAAGGCACATGCAGAGGCACTTGTGAGATTATTTAAAACATGAATTGAAAATGGTGAGTTATTTTAAGTCCCAATATCTATCTCTAAATTTATTTCATCCTTTTAAACACTTCCATACCTACACACACCAAAAATAGTCAAGAAAAGACATTTTCCACCCTATCCATATAGGTAGGGTACAACTCAGTATGAGGGGGAGGATCCTTAGGGATTCCTATAAAATATTCAATAATTCATTAATATATTATATTACTCATGGATGATTCCCCTCCCTGATTTTCCCAATCAAGTCACTAGCAAGGGTTTTAGAGGGTTTAGAGTAATTTTTCCCTCTAAGGTTTGTTCATACAGGTATGTCATCCAATTTATGAATAAATTCCACAAATTATATGTTAAATAACTCCTTAAACATCAAAAAAATCCTCATACTCCCATGAAAAGCCTCCAAGAAGGTATAAACTCTCAAAGTTGTCTTCTCAAGCTTCTCCTTCCATTCTATGTAGGTCTAATGTGGTTTGAGTAAATAAATGGCATACCTATGGTCTCCTTCACACTAAAATAGTTTAAAAACACATTATGACTCCATATAAACATCTTATAAGGATTTATGATGATCTTCTAGTCCTAGGGATGAAGTTTTGACCCTATTAGGCACTAGGCCTTATATATAACTAATAGGTCTATCTATATGCTTATGGGTTTAGGACACCTCAACATGTTTCTATCCCCTATGCCTAGTATTCATGTTGGTACATGTGTGAAAAAACTCTCAACATCATTGAATAAATCCTCACCAACCCCTAGCTCACCTTACCATCTTATTTTCTCAAAACCTACAAGTTTGTATCCTTAGAGAGTGCCCTCTATTTGAGATAAACTATAGGGAATTTACCTTATTGTATTATCAAATATGGATATAGTAAGGGATTATAAAAGTAATGGGGATGATCTATGAAAATTCCCAAGGTATGATTATGCCTCTATCACCTCTAAACATCATAAAACCCTTAAGGTAGATTGTGAGAAAGTTTATTGTACAAAATTTAGACATATGATTGTAGGTTGTATTGTTATAATCTCTCCTTCCCCTATTTCCATAGTATGGAGGTATCTTGAAGTAGTCATAATAACTAAATTTATCTCTCTCCTATACTCTGATCATTAAGACTTTAGTGAACCTTCAATTTATCACTCACCTTGACTGGTCTAGACTATAGGTTGACTGACTATGTTGTTTGCCTCAAAACACCATACATGTAGGTTAATATCTTGTCTTATATATTGCATAAAATGAATAAATACCCTATTTAGTCTATAATGTCATTCCAAAATCATTTAGGTTACTTCACATGATGTATTTACAAGGACAAACACCATGGCAGTCATCCCTTAGGTCACTGTTAACTATAGTCAATCATACTTGACCCTTCTAGAATAATAATGGGCCTGTAGGTGAACATCAATAATTGAATCCAATGATTAGCACCTTAGGATATTTTAAATCATTTGGAATTAAATCCATTAACAATTATTTGAGTTTATAGGTTCCCCTCTCCAAAAACTCACTTCATGATTTGGTGGGTCACCTACAGTTAGGCTGTAGGTGACTTTTGTGAGTAAGGATGCACTTGTAGGTGCCAATGGAGGTCAATAATTTATTATCTAACCTCTTTTTATTATATTTAAACCATAAATGTTCTCTATAAACTTAATAAGACCACCTAAGATGAAGATATGCCTCTATACTACAATTTTGGATTGTGAAGGTCACAAAGGCTCAAAATTGTAGACAATACTGAATGTTTGCAGTGAACAAATGTGCAAATATGAAGCTTTATAGTATGGATCCATATTGGATAAAATATTAACTTCCTTTTGAAATATTTTACCCTAGGATAGGGATACAAGGTATGCTCATTTGGATTGATCAAAACTCTATGTAACATTGTTATATATTAACACCAAAAGTGGTTGGGGCTCTATTTTGGAGCTTTAAGGAAACTTGTCTCTAAATTAAAATTCTCTTCTCTTGAAGTGAATTATCACTCTTGCATACCAATATAATGCTTCATTCATGATTTTCATGGTCTCTCCAACACCCTAAGACCTCAATAAGGTTTCAAGGCATGTCAATACTTCCCCATATAACACGTTCATGCCTTTGTTTAAGCCTCCTACAGGTGGACATTCTAGTATATAAGCAGTGGGTATGAATATTGGTAGTGTGCATATGATATGACTTCACAACTAGTTTTATTATTTCTCAAATTATTAAAAGGAGAGTTTACAACATTTTGATGATTGACACAAGTCTCCACACCCTATTTCAATGTGACATTCTCCTGAGACTGTCGATATAATTGTAGGGAAAGTAGTGAGTGTGAACATAAGTAATGTGCATAGAATATGATCATTCAATGAATTTTAGGCCTTTAATAAAAATTAAAATAGACTCTTTTCACCATGGATAACCTCATTCAATTCAAATACTCTCATTCAATGTGATTAACACCTGTGAAGCACCTTTAGGTATGTGTTAATGGTGTATGACTATGTGTTTAGTTTGCATTGACTGCCATAGTCCCTTATGTTCCATTTATAGGCTTATCTTGATATATAATGTTCCAAAAAGATGTAAAACACCTTAAAACCTTACATTATACCTCCATGAACATTCTCAAGATCCTAATACGCCATGACTATAAGTGAAAGTGAATCGAGAGCTGACTATGTTTCACATTTTAACTACAACATTCATGATGCTAATATTGGAGAGTAATATTAGAATGAAATGGGGTCAATAAGACATTATAGTCATGATAAACAACACCATACACTCATCTAAAACCATTGCATAGAAAGAAACCTTTTACAAGTGTTGAAATCTAACTACAACCTCATTAACATAGTCCACATGCAACCTAAGAGGATTTAAATCATCAAAAAACTTCCAAACATGAAACCAAACATGGGAAACATGAGATAAATAACTGAACATCATATGTCATAAAATGCATCAACTCAATAAATGGAAAACCTCAAACAAAAGTAAAACCTAAAGGGTGTATGGATTAGTATACAAAAAATGATAGTCAACTTCTAAAGCATGGTTCATAAAGAATATGAAGCTAATAATTTAAATCCTATCATTAATTTGGATATAACCATGTGTAATATTCCTCACCAAGATAATTTGACCTAGAATTCCTCCTGCTAGATGTACCAAGAAGAAACCTGTTGACTATTCTACTTTCCTAGTGGAGTGATGGAGAGATATAATGGTTTAGCACATTTTTGGCACTTGAAAAGAATTTAAAACATGTAAATGGAGTCATGGAAGTTAAAGGTTCATTTTATAAGCTTCTCCCATGTGCCATTCTTTCCCATAGGCCGTACAACCTTTAAAACTCCCTCTTTTTCACTTGTTTTCTTGATTTTCAATTAACACCTACAAGTTTATATTAGTGTTGATATTACTGATAAGGAATATAATAGGGAATGACATGAGGGACATTGAAAATTAGTTTATAAAACTTGTATACCTATGAAAATTGTACCACCTTCATTTATAACCCATATATGACCCCTAAGTGACATCAAATGACACATATACTAAATATGACCATGAAAAAGGCTAGAAACATATAAAATGACATAAAATTGACCATGACACACCCTATTAAATTATAATATACCCCTATCTCAAGTTTTGGACTATAGGGGGTTAACCCATTTTGACTAGGGGTCAAAATAGTCAATAATAAACATTAATAGATTATCTATACTCAAGTCAATGTATAAGAAATTATAATGCATGAGAGATAAGTACAAATAAAAATATATCTACTTTGACAAAGGAGGACAAAAATTATGAATAAGTACCTTTGAACCCATTAAGCCTCAATCTCTCCCTTGTCCAAAGTGATTCACAAGAGGTTATTGTGGTATGTAAGGATAACATGGAAAAGTCAACTCTAGGCTATACAACTTCTTTATGCATCCAAAAGACTTATCAAAAATACAAGATTCATATCTCAAAGTTTAGTATTGGAACCCTAAAATATTCTCCTCAAGTAGAATGGTAGATAAGTAAATGCACAATATAATATTCTTCTTCTTCTCTTCCTCTATAAATGACAAAAATGGATGTGTATATATAGCTGAATCTAACCCTAAACCTTTTTAAGAGTTTAGTTGATAGGTTTAACCCAATTTTAACCTATATCATTAATTTATAAAATCAAGTTAGGTACTAGTCTGGGTGAGCCAAGGCTGACCTAGACCTGTAACGTGCTAATATTAATTTGAATACATGGTAGGCCTAGGCTGACATTATTTGATAAATGTCAAAAAGGGTTTTTAGCTTAGGTAAGGGATGAATAATGTGGTGAATTACTTATAAGAGTTTCTAAATAAGGATAAATATCTTATGGAAGTGTTTAAGACATGGTTCTATAGATAGTAAGTGGTGGTATAGGGGATAATAATCTTGAAAAGCACCAATTTCTATCCACCCATTTCTTGGTGCATCCTTTAAGGTGTGCACTCAGAGATATTGAGACTCAATATGTTATTATAAGAGAGAAAGCATCCATAATTGATAAAGTTTGATAATATTATGTGTATACATATGCCTCAATTTAAGCTCATCATGTGTCATGAAAATGTAACATGGGATGGTGCTTTAGGAAAAGAACATAACAACACATAACGTTGAAGCTAAATAAATTACAATAGGATAAATGAAAGGACATAATTTTAGAATACATACCTTTACTTACCTTAGTGATATAGATAAGGAATGAAGTGAAATAAATGTGAAGGTGTGAAATGTAGGGTATATTAGGCAAACTTATAAAAATTGGAAAAAGATCAATTTTTTTGAAAAATATATATGTAATATGTGAAAGGATTCTCTACAACATCAGGATTCCATAAGATCTTGTGGTTTGAAAAAAGATCAAGTAGAAATAAATATATGATTAAAAATATAATCTTATTTTAAATATTTGATAGGTAAATAATTTTGAATAGTAAATATAAATAGGGTGAAAATCAATTCATTTGTTATTTTTCTATTCTGAGAAACTATTTCTTTGATAGATCCATTCTGAGCCTAGAGAGTGATCATGGTGAGGATACAATAGTTACAACATGGAGGATTCATAATGGTCACGGTGGGTGCAACATAGGTAAGGGAAGCATTAATTTAACTTTTTTGATAAATTTTAATTAAAATTAAGCTAAATATAGAAAATTAAATGGTAGGCAAAATTTAGACATCAAAATTGACCCTAGGAAATTTGTAGGTAGACTATGGTATTTGGTAAGAAAAAATTAGACCAATAAATGCCTAAGGCATTCATGGTAAATGGTAAAAATGTCACCACAATCTAAGAACAAAGTCAACCCTATCAACTCAATTTACAAGGTGAGGAAAATATAGCAACTAAATACATAGCAATGGGTCAATATAGTATCATTAGAGATGATTGACTAAGTATTAGTGGGCTGATCTATTTAGAAATAGGGAAATAACTGACATAGTACCCTTTGGCTAATGCAGTTCATACTATTTGGTTGATATAATTTGCTAAAGGAGGTTGATTGTGTACCAGAGAATTGATACAATGTGTTAAAGATAAAAAAGGGATGATTTAGTATCAAATAGGCTAATAACATCATAAAGATTGGGATAGGCTAGTTTACTATTAAATAGGTTGATTGTGTAGGAAAAATAAGAAAAAATAAGAAAACTAGATCATAAGAACTGATGAAGTAGTTAATTTAATTTTTTTTTTGAGAATATTTAAGAATTTATTTTATTATTATGACATTGATATCTAATGCATACTCTCTTGTTTAATATTTTGTAGAGACACAAGATATTTTGGTGTCTAATGGATGCATCTTGGTTATCATATTTATTGGAGTGGTTATTGGATGTGAATAGAGTTTGACTTGTCAACTTGGGTTTTATAGGTATTATGGAGATGAGATAGATCCCACTAAGTGTTTATCTTTTTTTCATGTTCCTAGGATCAAAATAATGATTAACCAACATTTTATAATGGGAGGTATAGGGGGATACTATAGAAGTGGGGATTACCTTGGAGGATGTCCTTTCTTTACTTGGACTTCCTATGGATGGGACATAGGTGATTTGTGATACACCAAATTCAAAGGATGAGAGATGATCCTTAGCCTAATGGGATACATGCTCAAATAGGATATATCCTTGGTTACGATTTGGTTTATTTTATGTCTATCTTATGTCCATTCTAAACATGTAGAATGTTATGATAGAACTTGTGATAACATGAGTACGACATCATAAGTTGGACAATAATTTACCACTGTATACAATATCCTTATGCCATTTTATTTTGGATGATGGAGAATTATATGATATTGGTTCTATAATTTAGGTACATCTCATGCATGACATGTATGGGATGCTAACCTTAGGACAAAAGATGATGGGACCTATTATTCTATTAAACACATGGATATATGAGAGATTACCTATTTATTAGTCAGTTGGGTCACCCCATGTAGTCAATGATAGGTTACTTTAGGTTATTTGATGGAGATAGGACCATATATCATGCACCATGCCCCATGTTCAAATTTTTTTAATTGTCACAAGAGAGTAGATTGTATGGTATCCATACAATCATATATCTACTATATCACCAATTTGGGCCACCATTATTAGAATTTTGACACGTGTAGATCATATGACACTACACTTCATGGGTTAAGCCTCATCCATTGGATTGTGTACCTAGAAATATGGGACTTCCACATCTAATAACCCATCTAGTAGTGCTACTTATTGGGCATGACATGCTACAGATCTAAGAGGGAAAGGAGGAGGAAGGGTACCTATTGAGATAGAATAGATTTAACATTTTTTATATCTTAATATTGATCTTCCTATACTAAATTTTTTTTGTCGAATACCATTACTATAGATCGAGCTTGTGTATATCTTTGGTATTATGTGTATTTATACCACATTTTTGTGCATACTTTCATTTATATCTTTCCTAGTTTAGATTTGATTATGTCTCTTTGTTTTAGATCCATTCGAGGGGATTTATATATGCCATTATCCTATGTATCTAAGACACTTCCATTTATTTTATGTATACATTAGACATGTGTCCATGTCCTTTTTTTTGCTTTTTTGATGGTGTATGTTGATATTTTAACATGTCCTTCCATGTGGATCTAAGCCACCTTGTTTTCTCTTTACATATGTAGACATTTGAACATGTCCTTGTATGTATTGATTTATGATATTTAGTGACATGTGCACATATCCCTTATACTATAGACCACTGGCCTAATTTTCATGGCTCATGTGTGTTTTATATATGCTTTCATGTATGAATCATGGACATGATACTTGTCTCTTTTTTGTTACACTTACACTCATTTCTAGATGCCATGAGGGACCTCATGCATTTGCCCTTCCTCCTTGGGTGCCTTGATGAACATCATACCCCATCTCCCTAGGTAGTTACTCAAATTATACCCACATTTATTATTCATAGATAATCTTACATTGTTATATCTATCTTGACAACCTCGTGAATTCTAGATCTGATGTACACTGTATATTAACAACTTATGCTTAGATTATCTTACATTCTAATGTCATGTATACACATTATATTGGTTTATTATGTAAATATAATATATGCTCAAGATAATATATAGGTTACATATTTTTTAGGACAATTATTGCATAGGTTAGCAACTCCCATAAAAAGAGGGGGAATTCATAGAGGTTTACAAAAAAGATCACTCCATTTGGGTCTACTTAGAATATAATTTTCAGAATGTAGATACAAAATACATAGTATATAATTAGGAAAACACATAAAAATAGATAGACATAGATTAATTATAGTTTGGAATAGAATCAGTCTAGAAGGACACTAGCATGTCATATTGGACACTAGCATGGTGTGCTATTATACTAAGGACTACACTACTATCCAATAGTTTTAAAAATAATAAAATCCATATTGACCATAAGGGTACAATATTTATAGTTCAAGTTTGCACAATATTTGTTACATATTATCAATTATGCTTAGTTTATTCTTAGTTTTGCATAGAATCATACTAGTTTACTTAGATTGAGGGAATAATGTGCAACATGATTATTTCCATTTGAGTTTTAGATATGATCAGATATAAATTACTATAACTTAAGATAGAATCCACATGAAAAAATATTAGAATCGGGGGCATGTGCATGGCACATTATTTATATTTACTTACTTTTGCACCATTTGATTAAATGGAATGGCAAAATCCATTTCATTATCCACATTAGTAATCTATACACCATTTGCACCACTTTTTCACTATATTGATGCCTTACTCCATCTTTCATGGTTGGAATTACTAAGTAGTACCCAAGCTACATACCCAAGTGCCTAAGAGGCCCCTAGTCTATTTTTCACTTTAGGTTTCCTAAATGGCCCTAGGGACATCATACATAATTTAAATTATGTCACACATCTTTAATTACTTTACGAAGTTTTATTATAGATGCATATACTACACATGGGTAGGAAATGATGGATTCATATCCTAATTGAGTTATTGAGCCACCTACATAGGAGTGTTGGACAAGCCATCAATCCATTTAAACTTATTCAAAATTCATGATCCACCAAGTAAGGGTGGGAAATGATGGAGTCAAGTACATCTTAAGTTATATATCCACTCACACATGGTAATTAAGCAAGATATCAGGTCAATCCAATTTATTCACCATTTGATCACTAACTAAACACACAAAGGATGTCACATTGGTTCACATACCCAATGAGGTGTTATTATAACTTTTCTCTATCTCTTATCTCTTCACTGAGTTTTTTATTTCATTTTGATATTTATTAATTAGGGATAAATTCATTCATGTTTCATTTTTAGGACACACAATGGTGCACACTTCACATACTTAAACCTATATTCAATGGATTCACCTCTTAGGTAAGTCCAGGTACACTTTTTTTTCCTTTATCCTAGTCATTTCACTTTGATGCATTTCTATAATAAGGGGGGAGGGATGTAGACATATAAAATGTCACTTGAGTGTAATGAGTGTCACTTTAGACCACCCTATACCTATACCTATCTTAGGGCCTAATTTTATTCTTATATAGATTTTATGTGGGTTTAACCCATCCCCATATTACCAAGAGTAGTTCCAGACCATCTCCTAGGCACTGAGGCCCCTAGTGTACCAGATTCTACCACTTGGACACTATCATACTATGCTAGTGACCAAGGGACCATGCTACTATATTTTATCCCTTTTATCCTCAAATATACATATTTCCACTTATCAAGGCATCTTAGGGTTAGCCTAGACCTATTCCACATCTTGTCAAGCACCATATATATATATATATATATATATTTTATTCTCTTACCCACTAGATGGAAATTAGATACAAATACACGTAAAAAAACTTATAAATAGTTATGAAAATCAATGTCATTTATCCCTATTCTACCCTATGTATATATATATATATCCTTATAAAACATTATTAATCTATTAATTGCGTAGATTTCCAATCTAAAGCACACTTACAAAACTTAAGACAACACTCATACTATCATTTAATTACACTTACACCAAGAACTTAGGTGGGAGAATAACAATTATATTGATCCACTCTTGAGGTATTAGTATGTAGGAAACTCTCAACACAATGTGGTGTTAAGGTTATGTCCAACCTATCCATATATCATTACACTTTTCTTACTTGTGCTCCTAAAATACCATAATAACATGGAGATCTAGGGTTTCACTTCCAAATTAGTCAAATATAGTGATCCAACACTTAGCAACACATGCACAAGTGTTTTAGACTTAGGTAAAGGCACATCTATAAGTTTAAACTATTCTCTACATAAGGACATTACCATACCCCTAAGGACACTATTGTGATGCACTACTATTTAAAGGATGGCACTAATTTTTAGGATGAATTTTGAGTCCTAATTCCAATCTATGACACTTTAATATACTTATATATTAGTTTCTAGCTTCCAATTCATTTGTTCAATCAATTTATAGTAGGGTACATACTTGTGTATTTAATTGCTATATTTATAATAGTTAGATTAGGACAATTATTATACAAATCAATGGTTGTATTTATTGTATATTTATTCCTTGATTTTATGTTCTCTCCCTTTAACAACCTAATGTTTACATTTTGTAAATCCCTTAAAATTAAATGACAAATATATTATGGGGAAAATCCTCCACCCTTCATCTTGGAAATAAGATGAAGAGTTTATATTAATTATTATTTGATATTTTTAAAGATCATCCTCCACCCTTAATATTAATTGAGATGAATGGCTCACATTAGTGATCCATGTGCAAGTTTTAGGACTCATTTTCAACAATTAATATTTATTTAAAGGTGAAGGGTCCACCTTGATCTATATTTTTTTATAAATATTCCCATTTCCATTACAATTCAACCTATTCAAGAGTTATAGTGAATCCCTAGCATTTTATTGAGATAACTTGTTCATCAACCCTTTGCTTATGATCAATTCAAAATGGTACATAAATTTAATGGAGATGTCCACACATAATTGGCATTGATAAAAACCATCTAAAGCTACATCTGAGACAAATCCCAACAAATACAAGTTCTAATGAAGTTTTGAATTATGTTTGTTTGAATATTTAGCATTTTTACCTTGCTCCTTATTTGCTCATGATGTCTTTAAGTGCAGGTTTTCATATTTATGATTGTTTTGATTATGTTTTACAAATTATTGAAATTATTAGTAATTTTTAATTCTAATGATACAATAGGTATCCAAATTAGTAGATTCTTTTCATACCCATGAGGGATATGAAAAATAAGGAATTTCCAACCCTTTTTATAAGAAAAAGAAGATAAAATAGGAGAGGAAGAACTATTAGGACACATAAATACAATTTTATAACATGATTCAAGTCCATTCAAGAAAAATAAGTAGAAATGAGGCTCATTAGGCCTCTCTCAACACATTATCCTACCATATTAATGACATCTCATGAAAAATGGGCATTAGAGTAGAGTAAAAGGACTTAATTGCTATTATTTTGTCCATTGGAGTGCTTGAACATGAATGATTATGATCTTATAGGATTGATCCACTTGAGAAAATCCTTCATTTATTTCTTCAATTCACCCCTTTATTCATACATACATGTCAAATCATGTTGCATGGTTGACTTAGAAATAAGAATCTTATGCCACTTAGACTTGTGGTTGACTTTGGTTAACCATAACTCCACCTCATGGATGGAGTTAAATCTCTGTAGGATTAGTTTAAATTCCCCATGTATCCATTGACTCTTAATTACCATTGATCTCCACTATTCATAGCCTTGAAGGACTATTCAAGAGACCTATCTAGAATGATTGTCATGTTTGACGCATAATGGAGTTTAAATATTTAAAATCATCCTTAGAACCTATTATGAGGCCTCTTGGAGATCTTATAAACTAGGATCACCATCATATATACCTATAGTAATTTGTGAAGAAGTAATAAACCTACATTTCCATGCTTAATAGTCCTACCTTTTTCTTTCATCCCTTGAAACCTTTACAATTTGGCTACTGGTCTATACACATCCATTTAAAACATCAAGCTTAATATTATAAGATCCTTAACATGAATTTTGGATTGACATTTAATATTTAACAAGAAGGAAAACATCTTCAATTCTAATCCATCAATAACTCTTTCTTTTACTTATTTTGTAATTTTCCTTAGAGGGTTAAAACTATGCTTGAGGATTTAAATATTTTGCTTCTTCTTATAGGCCTACAACTTCTTCTTCATCTTCTTAAACTTAATTAATGTCACTCATGAAACCTAAATCTTAAACTTTTAAGCTATTTGAGCATCTAAAGACCTATGTTAACCTTGTTATTTTACTTATGAATATTATTAAACTTGGCCAAACTACCTTTCTCTTAGGTAACTCTCACTTATAATCCTATAGAGTTTCTTCCTCTTATTTAAGAGACCCATTTCATAAGCTTCAATCTCACTCCTCGCACTTGTATATAATATTCATGTTTCCAAGAATCTGGGTTTTCTTGGTTTGTAACTTCTAACACATTAAGAGCCCCTCAAGCCTTGTTGTAGGTTCAAAGGTAATTTAAAACCTTAGAGTTATCCAAAACCCTATTTTTAACTCTTAAACCCCTTGTAGACATGTTAAACACATTTAAATATAGTTGAGGTTTTGTGAATACCTATCTCAAGATATTGGAATAATCTTATCAATAAATCATTTTCAAGAGTGTCTTATAGACCATTCCCATTTTGACCAACTAAGGAATCTTGAACTAACTTATAGGTCTATAGATTTTCCTTGACTAGGATTAACTAAATTCATGTCATGATACTATAGATCAATAGTTAACATCACTTAAAGCATAGTCATATGCTATACAAATCTATAGAGGCCTCTAAGTGATGTTTTAGCCTCTTAAACTTAAACTATCATCTCTTTTTGTATAAACCTATAAATTTTAAGTTGTTTAGATTCATTCTTAATACCAAACACAACCTTTTAGGGATGTTACTCAAGGTCTTCATTTCATTCAAAACATGTCAATAAATTTAAATAACTTTTTTTTATATTTTTTAATCTTATTTGACCTTGCTTGTACTGAAAGCACTGTTAGATCCTATAAATGGATGCATTAAGGGTGCCTAAAACTTAGTCCTATTTTGCACATGCTTTGAACATTAAAGGTAGAATCCATTAGTATTTACACATCCATATAAATAATCTAAAATGTTAAAAAAATGGTAGATAAGGTTATATCCAACCCTTGAGAAATAGAACTACCATCTCTTTCTTTGCATAGGTCTGTAACTTGCTAAAAATTCCATCATTTGCTTTACAACTTATGTTTGTAGGGGTTTAGATGTATGGAGAGTATCTTTTATATATTAATGAATTTATACCAAGATATAAACACTTCAAAACATATTTAATAATTCACTTGTTTTTGTATACTTGTTTAAATATTCTTCAAGTTCAAACCCTATAGAAACCAAGACTACTCATGGTTCTCATGGCTTATAACCATGATGTTCAGGATTGAAACCTTTTGTTATTCATTAGATAACTTTGATTTATTTTGATAATATAATGATACATCCCATATTATCTATAAAATATCAAGTATTAAACAATACTTGCACATTTTTACTACATTGAATACCTTCCTATATGCAGACCTACAAAGGTGTCCTCAAGCTCAAAATCTCCATTTAATCCTAAAGATGGTTCCATAAGACTACACCCCTATTTATATGACATAAAGAGTAAAATGAGAGGTATCTAGGCTTGTTTAATTACACTTTATGAGAATATACACACCGCAAAACACATTTTTAACTTGTAAACTTATATAGGTTCTTTCCAAGCTTGAATCTCATTAAAACTTTGACTAGCAATTATTCTCTCTACTTGAAACTTGTTTGGGAAAATGTTTTTTAGGGAATAATTATTTTAAGTATATATTAACCTTTAATAAAGTGATAAACACCTAAAAATATGTTAATAAAACTTCATTGATTGTATGCAGTCTTGTGGTGGCTAATAATGGTCCTCTTATGACTAAAACTTGATTGGAGGGAATAAGGTATAAGGGTATGACTCATATATTTTTATGTTCATTAATTTATATATCAACACCTTGAATCACATTAAAGACCTATTCTTTATATGCAAGCCTATATATCTTTATTTCAAGCATCAAAGCCTCATTGAAGCCTTAACCTAGACTCTTATGGTCTTGCACTATGTTTTTATGGTATTATATGTAAGGGGAAATTTAATTTCTTATTTTATGACCTTTAAAAAATAGATAATCATCTTAAAACAAATTAAAAACCCCTTTTAACTTATAGACATGTACAAGTCTCATATGCTTTAAACATCTTCAAAACCCTGGCCACAGTCTTTAGGGGCTTAAAACTCTATCTAGAGGGTATGGGATGTATTGAGGTTATTTTTGTATTTTTTATCCCTTACCTTCATTTTAAAAAATCTTGAATTGTTATTAAAATAATTTTCTTTTCACAGACCTATAACTTAGGTTCTATTGGCTTGAAACTTGTTAAAACCCTCAAGGATGAATTATATGGTATGCGATTTTATTGGAGGGTGATAATAGGTATTGAAATAATATTTAAACCTTACTATCTTCATACCTTCCATTATAACAAGTTTAAAACAACCAAAGATAGAACATTAGGCTCTTAAGGTTTAAAAAGGTTTAGGAGTAGTCTATGGTATTCTTGGCAATTTGACATGGTTTAAAGATATAAAACCTAGTTCAATAGCTTCATAAGGTGAATAATATACCTCTTTAACTTCTTAAATATCCATACTTTACCATACATCAAGATAAATTCATTCAAACCTCAATCTGTGTTCCTATCGAGCTATTTTTACGCTTATTTTAAGTTCTTAACAATGATTCATAGCCCTTACCCTCTCTTGATACTTAAAAACACCTAGGAGTTATTAAAGACCTTATCCATCTCATATAATGGTTTTATGAACTCATGCAACTCTTCATAAAAAGTATCACATCCTAGAAAATAACTTGTACATGTTTGTGAAGGAGACCTTAGTTAGTTTTATCCTTATTTTGAGGTCTATAACCTATGTGTAAATCATTGAAGGCCTATTGAGATTTTTTTATGATGAGAGAGACCATATATGAATGATATTTAGATTCTTAAATCTCATGGTTGTCCTACAAAATCATATAAAGTCTTGAAAAACTTACAATCTCTTAAAAAACTACATGTTTGAGAGCTTTTTGTGACTTGTTCTACATGTCAAGGAATTAAGAATGAGAAATCTGGTAAGTGCTTGAAGAAGGTGTATAATCTCATCTCCAAGGATGAATCTCCACAAACCCCTGAAAATTGTGTATTGAAGACCAAAACTTGCTATTTTCTTAGATTGTAACCTCATGAAAGCCTTTTTCATGGCTTATTTTCATGTGGTTCCACCTTAAATCTACCATTTATTCCATGGATGGATATATTTCTATTGTAGAACCTACATATTAGACTCTGAGGCCACATACTCTCCAAAACTTGAAAAATGATTAGAACCCCATGTTTTGGAGCTTTTCTCTTTGAAACCATGGTGAAGCCTTGATTTTGGTGGTTTTAATTTGAAATTATCTTCAATAGGGATTCAAAACACTCTTGAAATAATGAAACCTCCATGAAAATTCTTTAATGATAATTATTTAGAGATGGTTAAGTGTAATGATCCATGCTGGGGAAATCGAAAGACACCAAAATCCAAAGTGGAAGGAAATAATTAGCTTTGAATCCCTTTTAACTAGTTTTATGAATGAGACAGGATCATGGAAGGGTTTTAAAACATTAGAGTGGGCTTTATGAGGCATTAAAAAAGCCTCTTTCTTGAAAATGACTTTAATGACCTCATATACAACATTTATACCTTTTATATCCTCAAATATAACATTTATACCTCTTATATCCTCAAATACACTTATTGGGGCCTTTTTGATGTGTTATTGAATTTATTATGCCTCATAAGACTCCTTTTGATCTCTTTATCCATTGAAAATCACATTTTGAGATCCTTTCACTATGTTTATAACTTTAAGATGGCACATTTTACCCATAACAAGACATTGCATTATCCTCAATTTGAATGCTTCTAGTCGTGGAATGAGGTCTATCAAAGTTAATTGGTACTTTTAAAAGGATTTAAGAAACTTTTTTTTTCATTAAGGATTCTTATAATATGAATGAAACAAATAATTTTAAGACTCATTCAATGAACAATATTAAAATTAATCTTGATAGCTCATGCATACCTAATCTTGAACTCAACTAATAATCATGAGATGCTTGTAAGGAGATCATAATCAACTAGTTTTTTGAGTTTGGTGATACCACCCTTATGCATCTTGCACCAAACATTTTAGTTACTTTGAACCTTAGCATAGGATATTGGTTCAATCCTATCCCTATCACCACTCATGGCTTTAATTTTCTTCTTGGTCAAATTTTGGAATGGTTTGAAAAGGCTCAATGTAGGAACCAAATTACTAAAATATTCATGAAGTAGATTATTGTTATTGAAATGAATTAAATCCATATTGATAAAGATTTTTTATTACAACCACAATCCCATTTCAAATATTTTTGTCTATTTCATACAATGCATTTTTTATAATCTATATAAGGTTGTATTTTTAAACCATAAGAATAATAAGAATACATTTACTATTTGTCAGAATGAACCATCCTACTTTTTATATAAAATTCCACCTCTAATTCAATTTTACTAATTTGCCATGAATGTTAATTTTTTTTTATATATTCCAATTGAAAAAAATTAGATGATCAGAAACACATTTCATAATTAATAAAATTCCAATGGATCTATGTGCCCATGGTATTAAATGAAACAACCACATGTAATTATGGTAGTTATCCATACAATATATCTCTACAAAACAATCTTCACCTTTTATCTACCAATTAATGAACCATCTATGAATGAAATATCTTTGTATGAGGAGTGGCTAATTATATTTATTTTAAACTTGTAGAACTTAGTGAATGTAAATTATATGTTTATTAAAGAGTTGAGTATACTAAATTAGTGTAATAGTCTACAATAAATATAGCCACTTATTTTTTATATAATTGACTAAGTTTGACATTTATAGGAATAGTAATAAATAGTGCAAGTAAGAACTTAGATGGAAAATGATTGAGATGGATGATTTGGAGGCTAGAAATTAAGTCAACGATTGGTTTTAGTGTCTCAAATAAGATCCTAGTGTTAGAAACCCTCCTAGATAGTAACACCTTAATTGGACATTAACACCATTATTGGAAATGTGTTGGTAGGGTATATATTTTTGTAGTAGAGTCCTCTATGTAGGAGTGCCATGAGCTTTTGGGTGCACTTGTGCTTGGGTCAGTGAGGATTGTTCCTATCTGCATGAGTTATGAAACCTTGTATATTGCCTATTTTGACTATATTTTTGAGCAAATCCTAATCCTCCATATTTATAGGGTATCTAGTTGATACAAGATGAAAAGTGTGCTTATTAGTGAGGTAGGTTGGACATCCTCAACACCCCATTATGAAGATAGTTGACTACATACCAATACTTCAAGGAGGGATCAAGAATGATGTAGTTATCCCTACCTAAATGCTAGTGCGAGTGAAAGTGAAGCTAGTGTACGCACTAAATTATGATAGACCTACTAGTTATACTAATTTCCATTAATTTATCATAATACCTATATTTCCTATCTAAATTATCTAATAACCTAAAAACCTCCATCCAATTCTTGTATCCCAAAAACCTTTAATCCATCCTAAAATAAATTGATCTCCTCATTAAACCCCTAATAGAGAATATTATCCACTAACCTATCCCCTAAGCCAACTAGTCAAATTAAACTTCCTATTTATCCAACTACCCCCTAGCTACCCTACCACCCTAGCCTTTCCTACTTTCCTATGAAACCTAAACCTTATTAACTCCCATATAATCCCCCTAATTATCCCATAAGCTAATCAATAAACCTCTAGAACTAGGGAGGCTCCTCTAAAGTTATAGAAGTCTCTAAACTAGAGGCTTCTAAATAATTTTAAAATTCCTTAAAAATATCCTCTACCATTATATAAAATCCATTCTTAGGCCATGACCAAATTAACTTCTAAATATATCAATCCATCATATTTATACTATTTTTCATCCATAAAAAGCTCTCTTGCATTCATCTAAGGATAATATCAATGTCATTCAATCACTTGGAAGCCATTATCAACACTCATCAAGAAATCCAACATTTCAAATTTTGGAGATCAAATTATCCATTTGTAAATGCTAGAGTGGAGCCATAAGGAGGTAAAAATGACGGTGAGAATGTTCTTATTGTTCTGTTTTGCCTCTTTTATCCATTCATATTGGTGTCATTGAGTTTTAGGTTTTTATTACTAAGTTTAGTAATATTACTTGAATACAAAATTTTGTGCACATTTTGGTGACCACAATGGGAGATTACTACCTTAACTAAAATTATAACATTTTTGGAAGTGATTTGAGTGATTGTAAAATAAACTAGATGTTAATTGAAGGTTGAATATTTAAGTTTTGTTACAGATAGGGAAATTGTGACTTTGCACTAGTATTAGTGGTATTATAATCATGATTTTATAAACCTAGTAGTGATTTTGTTGATCAATCATTAATGAGTAGGTTTTTTACATGGTTTTAGATTTTGATAAAATTACAACTCTGAGAGTTGTGATTTCATTCTAGTAATCAATGTATTATATATTATAGTCATAAGTTTGTCAAAAATAATAATTAGGGGTAATTTTATCATTTGTTTCTTTCTAACTCCCTTCTATTGATATATTGTTATATGTTGTATATTTATATGTGTATTAAAAGAAAGGGATTAACATGGTACTCATCTATTGGTACATCTTTAGCAAAACCATGACTTTAACAGTTTCAATTTTAAGTTGGTAATAACAATTTTGTTAGGTATAATCATGATTTTATAGAGATTAAGTTTGTCTTAGACCTAATGATAGACATATTTGTACATTATTTTCTATTTATAAAGGGTATTCTAATTTTTGGTTGACAAGAGAAATATTTCAACCCAAAACTTTGACCTTTTGACCATCACCCACAAAATCATGACTCTGTGACTAGTGATTTTGCTTTGGTAATAGTGGTATTGTCATTAATAGTTATAATTTTATCCTTCCTAATAAAACTAGTTGAATATGGATCTTTACACTTTTTGGATTATAGATAGGGTTTTTCTAGCATCTATAGAGAAGGTTCTTAAATATTTAAACTAAACTATAAGTTGTTTCTACCATCCCAATCATTTGGAAATCTAGGTATCTTGCCAAAATAATCCACCTACAAAAGGAACCTAATAGTGTATTTTTTATATGTATAGGGATAATATGGGGTAGTGTAATACCAATACCAACATCATATAGCCCATCACATAGACTATTTTAAGCCCTTCTACAAAACTGCAAGTCATGAACTTGTAACTTTGTCCTATTAGTTGTGATTTTATTGATTGCAATCATGAATTTGTAGATATCTAGTTACAAGAGTAGCTTAGATTATTTAGCTAGCATTATGATCTGGAAGATTTTTTTAAAATTATGGTTTTTAATTATTTTTTCACCGTAATTACTCCATTTTTCCCAATTTCAAAATAATCCTAATATCCTATTATTAATGGTCTTTTAAATACCATGGGATATTAAATCCAAATTTAAATTAATTATCCTATGTTATGGCTTTATTAAAACCATTGGATATTTTAAAATTAAATCATATATATACATATAATTATC
The DNA here is from genome assembly GCA_037957365.1 of Torreya grandis. Taxonomy (NCBI): domain Eukaryota; kingdom Viridiplantae; phylum Streptophyta; class Pinopsida; order Cupressales; family Taxaceae; genus Torreya; species Torreya grandis. The sequence goes on from JARHVA010004417.1 coordinate 1,150,809, forward strand.
CCCACCTTTACTTCCATGTGAATGGGTTTTTTTTTTAAAAAAGAAAAAAAGAAAAAGATGATGGGATATTTAAAAAATTATATGTATAAACCATTATCCCAAAAAGAAACCTTATTCACCCATATTTCCCATGCCCCACATGGAATTCCATTTTATTTTGGATGGGGGTGAATTTAATATGGGATATGTTATTTATAAACCCAAGTCCACTAAACTTTATTTTGCCCACAATTTTATTCCAATTTACCATGTGGACACCCATTTGCAAAGAGAATACAGTTGGTGGAAATTTATTTGGGTTTTCTTTATTCGAGAGATAAATGTTTTAAAAACTTATCTACATATGGCATGGATTTAACTATGGCTTGTGTTTTAATTCCTTACCTTACCATGCACATTAAAAACATTGTTCCCTTTTTAATTCTAATGTGGAACATCTACTTTGCATGGGCATAGGGGCTAGAAAGTTGGATGGAGCGTGAAATTTTCATGATGGTCTTTGTTTTGCATGGTAATATTTATTTACCAAGAAAGTGAAAATATTGATTATTGTTTTTTGGTGTTGGTATATTCTTGGTGCTAATGCATGGCCTAAGAACTAGAATCTTGGCATGGTAATATTTTTAAAGAATTGCATGCAACAAATTATTTCTATATTCAAGTGGGAATTATTATTATTATTATTATTATGGAAAATATTTGGCTTTGATTAATTATTTATCACCAATCTTGAACTTGAATTGCCAATATTGATCTTGAAATACACATAGTTGTTATATTGGCATGATAATTTATTCTTTAAAGTTTTTGGAAGATTTTTGATGGGTATTGTATGCAGAAACATTGATGGCAAAGGGTTTATAGCTAGTAAAGCCTATTCAAAACTTAATTTAATTACACAATTGTTTTTAGTGCCAAAATTGTATATGGCCCATTTTTAATGGAAAGTCAACCCAAAAATGGGAAAAAATCAGCATTACAGGAAAACAATAATTATTCTCAACCAATGTGTGAAGGCAGAGGAAATACTAGAAAGCTATGTTGTCAAAATAGGAAAAACCCAATTCAAGGAAATTGTTAGTGCCCCTGTAGGTAAATTTGTTAATGTCTAGCCAATGCCAATAAGCATTGATAAATATATAACTATAGGTTATTTTATAGAGATAGTAAGAGAATTTTGGCAAAGAAGTAGTGATTTTGCATAGAGAGAATAGTGTATGAGAATATACAAAGGTTGTGAATTTTTTGTTATAGAGGCATAATCTTTCTTCTAGAATCTATAAATTACAAAGATGGATTTGTTACTAGAAGGTTTATAATAAACATTATGAGAGTGTTGGCCTCCTTGAAGAGAAAGAAATTGCCCATTTCAGAGATATATATTTACAGGTGATCATTTTAGAAATGAAGGAAGTTTGTCATTTATGTTCAGAGTTCTTCAAAGGTTGATCAACCAATTACAAATTATTCATGGATGTAAGTTTAATAATTGCATTTACATCTTATTTAAATGGAATTTTTTGAATGAAATTGAGGACATATCCATTTGGTGAACCCCATAAACAAATCTTTTGTGTCATAATTTTTTTTTAATTTCTTTTATATGATCTTAATTTCATTCAATTTACTTATTTAAATTATGGATGTTTTATAAAGCAATTTTTGGGTTTATTTAAAGGGAAATTGGAAAATTAATATCCATTTTTAATCTAAGTAGGCTATAAAGTTTTTATGAACTTGGATTATTTGCAAAGGATAAAATAAAATGTGAATTGAATGGTTGAAATTGAACAATAGAATTAAATGAATTTATAAAATAGCTCATAATGAAAATTATTTAGATAGATTTAACATTTGATTAGAAAAAGTCAATTTATATTAAACAAATTTTAGAAATTGACATATTTTTAAAAATTAATTTTAAATAAATAATATTAATTATTAGGGAATAATTACAGTTTAAGGATTATTTTGGTATCAGAGTAGTTAGAATGTAGGGATTAGCTTCTGATTTTATGGAAATCTGTATTTAGTTTTAGTATTGGTTAGAATCTTTGTAGACTATTATTTACTCCATTTTTAGTGTTGGAAGTACAAGTTGTTTGTAGGAACAAGAAACCATGGGCAAGTTGTCCAAACATGAGAAAATTTATGAGCTCAAAACATTTAATATGTAGATTTAGGAAGAGAACTATTTCTTGAGAGCAAAATTTTTTCTCCTTAGAAGAGAAGATTGAAAGGTTGAAAAAGGAGTTAAAAGCCAAGGATGAACTCTTATCAAGTTTTCACAATGATGATGGAATGAAAGAGAAAAACAAGTCCATTATGAATTATGCATACATGACTTTTCTCTCTCACAAGTACACAAATAGATTCATTAAGCACTGCAAGTGAATGTGAGTCACTAGTTACTTTTCCTTTCCATCATTAATATGATAAAAAAGGATTTTTGAAAGTTTGAACAACATAATAGAGGTATATGATCAAAATTACTTGTTAAAATGGGATTTAATGGAAAAAGCCTTGGAAATTATGGCCAAGGCATTACTAATCCCATTCAGATAGAAGATAAGCCTCATGTGTAGGTTTGGGATACAAATTTGGTATTCAAAATGAAATAAGTGAATGATCTAAGAAATCATAAGAGGTGCTATAGAGAAGTGTAAACCATCTCAGATGGAAGGTAAAACAAATTATTTTCCTCACACTTGCAATAATGTTGATTCTAATTTTACCAAATAACATAAATATTCTAATGTTCCTTTTGACTATAATATACAAAATTTGTGGTATGTTTCTCCACATAGTTTTTACAGATTGACTAATCACTATGTAGCCAAATGTTAGAAATGTAAATCTTTGTTAGGAAATATTTTGAAAGACCACTCTCCTAGATAGTGTTCTGAGAATGATAATAAGAGAATGTTTTCTAAAATAATGGACAAACCATTTTGTAATCCTTATAACAGGAAAGGATATGGGTTTATAGGTGGTGGAAACTTCATCCAAAACAACATTGGAGAGTTATGAAAAAGGAAAGCATTTTGAAACCAATAGTTTTAGATATAATCCATGTAGAAACTCAAGGAAAATATAAGGATAATCTAGTTAAATAGTTTGGTAGGTAATTCCTTAGTTTTATGTTTGCATAGTTGTGATAGTTTACTAGCATGCAAATGTTCAAAGTAGTTTTCAGGATTCCATTTAAAAGGAATATATTTTAGTTTTGAATATATAATTTTTGGAGCTACTAGCTGTGAAAAAATATGAGTGACAAGTTCATCATACTTGGATTATTTTCCCATGTTTATGGTTTTGCTAAGCTCTATTTGTAATTGCCTGATAATTTTTTGAGTTCTTGATGCATTGGTAAAGGAATTAACTCATATTTAAACTTGGAGGTTTTTTAAAATAATTTTAAGATTTGAATTTGGTTTATTGGAGTACACTGTAGAGAAAATCCAAGGAATAGGTTTATCATACTTGGATTAGTTTCTCACATTTGGGTTTTAGAAAAACTTCAATTTTAAAACCTTGAAAATAATATATGCAGATTATATGGGGCATGATTAGTATGTCTATTTTGGGAAAATTTTCATTTGAGTATATTTTTTATCATTTACATTGTGCAAATAGAGGCTTATAAGACACTTTTTAGGCACCATTTGTAATTATAATAAATTTACAAACTTTTTTTAGCCATGCATGATATTTGCACATTTTATAAGTCCCTTATTTATTTTGGCATTTATTGTAACTACCAAATATGGTTACAACTAGGGCATATAATTATTACACTAACAAATTAGTTTGCAGTTGCACTTGGTGATTATTTTGTAGTGATTGATAGATTCACCATTATGAATATGTGACATTTGAGTAGGTAGTTTGCTTCATCTACAATTTTGTATTGGGTAGATATTTATTTCACTAGAATTTTAGGGATTCAGTTTGATATTTGAATTGTTCATGATATTTTTCAGTGATGTTTTATAGAGTGAACCATTTGTAGATTTAGTGGATGATTTGACCTTTTAGGGACCAAAAGGGTCTTATTAGGGATGTTTGATCCAGAGGATTTTTTAAATTATGGGTTTTAATTATTTTCCCATTGCAATTCCTTCATTTTCCCAATTTCAAAATAATCCTAATAACCTATTATTAATGTTTTTTTTAAAATACCATAGGATATTAAATCCAAATTTAATTTAATTATCCTATTTTATGGCTTTATTTAAACCATTGGACATTTTAAAATTAATCCCAAAAATAAACTTTATATCCCACTTAAGCTTTTCCCATGTGAAATCCCACTTAACTTTGCATAGGGGGTGAATTTGATTTACATGGGATATGTTTTTTAGAAAATAATAAACATTATCCTCATTTGCCATTTACCGAGTGAGGGTGAATTTTTTTAATAAGGGAGATATTTTTAAACTAAAGTACAAACTTTAGTTATCCTCATGTCTTTTATGTTGGCACTAAACATTAATGTCAGGTATGCACTATTTATCCAAGCCTCTACATGGAACATCCACTCAAGTGGGGTAGACAATTTTTAGTTTACATGTGGTGGAACATGTTTGGTATTTATTGATTTTCATGGGGTAATGTTTTATTAAAATTTATCCTTCACCCACATTTTTCTCTACTCTCTATGTGGGTCTTCCACTTGGTGGCTGGTTTTGGTAGAAAGTTGGATGAAGCATGGAATTTTTATGATGATCTTTATTTTTCATAGTAATCTTTATTTACCAAGAAAGTGAAAACCTTGAATCTTTTTTTATGGAATTGGTATATTCTTGGCATAAATACATGGATTAAATAACTAGAGTCTTGGTGTGGTAATATTTTTAAAGAACATGCAACAGATTGTTCCTACATTCAAAGTGGGAATAATTATTATTGTTGCTACATTGGAAAATATATGGTATTGATTATTTTTAAATGCCAATATTGATATTGAAATTACAATCTTGATCTTTACACGTAGTTGGCATATTGATGGGGTAATTTATTCTTTGACTATTCTCAAAGATTCTTGACAGGTATTGTATGTGGAAACATTGATAACAAAGGGTTTATTTATGGCAAAGCTTACTCAAAGCTTGTTTTAATTATAGAATTATTTTTAGAGTTATAATTATATATCGACCATTTTTAATGCAATTTTAACCCAAAAATGAGGAAAACTCATTATTATGGGAAAAAAATCATTATTCTTAGCCAATGTGTTAAGGCAGAGGAAATACCAGAAAGCTATGCTATCAAAATTAGAAAAACCCAATTCAAGGAAATTGTTAGTGCCCATGTAGGGAAATTTTTTAATGTCTAAAAAATGCCAAGAAATGTTGAGAAATATATAATTAAAGGTTATTTTATAGAGGTGGTAAGAGGATTTTGGTAGAGAATCAATGATTTTGCATAGAAGGAACAACATATGGGAATATACAGAGGTTGTGTATATTTTGGTATAGAGGAAAAATATTTTTTCTAATCTCTATAAATTATAGAGAGAGATTTATGACTAGAAGGTTTATAATTTAACTTTTGAGAGTGTTGACCTCCTTGAAGAGAGAGAGAAATTACCTATTTTGGAGATATATATTTGCAGGTGATCATTTTGGAAATGACTGATGCTTGTGATCTATGATTAGAGTTCTTCAGAGGTTGGTAAACCAATTACAAATTATTTAGGGATGTAAGTTTAATAATTGAATTTACATCTTATTTAAATGGAATAGTTTCAATGAACATAGAGACAACCATTTGGTAAACCCTATAGAAAGATCTGTGTCATGTTTTTTTTTTAATTTCTTCTCTATGATCTGAATTTCTTTCAATTTCCTTAATTAAATTACATAAGCTTTATAAATCTATTTTTGGATTTACTTAAAGGGAATTTGAAAAATTAATATCCATTTTTAATCCAAGCACACTATAAATTTTTTATGAACTTGGATTATTTAAAGAGAATAAAAAAATATGAATTGAATGGTTTTAAATAAACAATATAATTAGATGAGTTTACAAAACAACTCATAATCAAAATTGTTAAGATAAATTACATTTGGATTAAAATGTCAATTTTATTTAAATAAATTTTGTAAATTCAATTATTATGTTGAAATATATTTTTAAATAAAATAATATTTATTATCAAGGGTTAATTACTATTTATGGATTAGTTTGGTCTCAGAGCAGTTAGAGTGTAGTGATTAGCTTCTAATTGTGTGGAAATTTGATTTCAGTTTCAGTATCGATTGGATTATTTGTAGACTATTATTTACTCCATTTATAGTTTTATAAGTATAGGTTGTTTGTAGGAATAGGTAACCATGGTAAATTTTTCTAACCAAGAGAAACTTGATGAGCTTAAAGCATTTAATATGTAGATTTAGGAAGAGAACTCTTTCCTGAGAGAAAAGTTTTAGTAACATTAGGCTCTGTATAGAGTATATAGCATCTTATTTGCTAGTATAAGACCACATTTATAAAAATTTGTCATAAAATTTGTATATATTCTATTGATTACTTATTTAAGCTCCGTATTAAGACAATATACCTTGTAATTAATTTGGAAGAATAATTATTTTAAAGACACTTAGGTATATTTTTATATAATTTTGTTATTATCTATAAAGCCATAGATTGTGTTTTCCTGATTGTTATGATTTTGTTATTCTGAGTAGAGATTTTGATTAACTATCATAGTCTTTTAAGCTAACCATAATGGTTTACTAACCCTATTCAAAGTCATGACTCATGACTTATGATTTTGTTTGCTAGTTGTGATTTTGTGTATTCTAGTTGTAATATTGCTATGTGTTTTTATAGCTTTGTAGGGACTTATGGTTTTATAAAATTCCAAACTACTAATATTTTTTGGTTTAGGACCCTTAAAGACCTAGATGCCCCACTTGGATTTCTAACCTTTGTGCTTACAGGGAAGGGGTGCCTCTAGTATATTGTCCTAATTACTATATCTTTGTTATTATATCACCTCAATTTTTATTATATAACTTCTTTGTGAAAAATCATTTCTTGTATATACTTTCTTGTGTGTGTGTGTATAAAAATAATATTTGATCCCCTCACACATAGGTATTTAATGTCAAGATCTTACTCCTCAATTAGAGCACATATGATTACTTCTTGTATTAGCAACTAAACACATAATTATACCAGAATCAATAAGTAACTAGAAATATGAAACAACACAGGATTTGAGAGACAATACACAATTGTATTAAATACATAAAAGAAAATACAATAAAGAAGATGCCACTTCTTCCACCTCAAAGGTTCGACACGCCTCAAGACCTTCTTCCCTCTCTCTCTTGGTCCCAACAATCAAATCAAATATAGAATTGATGTTCACCTCTCCAACTAGTCAGTAACACACTGCCAGTACACCAAGTACACAACCATACTCCAAGTAGATCTCCTGCTCTCTACTGCTACCTACAAATCACTAAAACTTACTCACCATGTAGATATCTCTAAACCCTTGAAGAACCCTTGTCCTTGCCTCACCAAGTCCTTATTATTCTTCAACCAGTACTATGGTGGATCAACTCCTAGACCTTGCAGACCCTGCAACTCTCCCTCATCCTACACTCTCAGCACCCCTGTGGAACTAGGAGGAGCTAATCTAGCTCTCTCTAGAAGCTCTATGGATTTATAGCACACTTTTACAATACAACCAATGAGTCTCTTAAATAGATCTCATGCAAACAATAATTAGACACCTAATTACAATAATTAGATCCGTAGATTCTAGTCTAAATTTGGCTCTTGACATGCAAACACTTGGTTCGTTAGGTAACTGCCTGTAACATTCACAGTCTAAACCACACAAGTGACCGATGTCGGTCCCTGTTTGCCTAGGGGTGCCGATGCCAATCGATCTCTGACCGACATCGATTTCCTTCTGTCTGTACCCTGCCGATGTCAGTGATTGTAACACTCAGCAAACACTTTGCAACCTCCCTAACTTCTCCTGTTTGCATCATGGTGAAGCTTTTAGCTCCACAACCTAACAATCTCCCACTTGGAGATAAATAGATGCACTTGTACATGTATCTGTACCCTGTCTAATATGTTTCCTTGCTTGTATCCCTCTTCAATCTCAACCCTGAAGACCAACCATCACACACCCTATGATGCCTTTCCTGTAATCCAAGTAACCTGCCACATCTGAACCTACAAATCCATGTAGTGAAGACCTTGACACTCCATCGCATATCGACCTGCTACTGGTCCCTCTTAGATATCTAAGAATCTACCTTCCTCGAATTGGCTCCAAACTCTCTGACAATTCCCACTGATTGGGAAAACTCAGGTCTACACTATACCTCATGTGATTTCAAACACTATTCTAAGCTACGCTTAAAATGTCTATCCCTTGGTGTGCTTACCAATTCTGTAACCTAAACCTCACCAACACCTGATTCACATCAGCTCCCACTGGAGACAAAAATCTCCATGTATCTCATGCCAAAAATTTTTGCTACTCCAAATTCTTCTTGACATACCTTTGAACTAACCTTACCCTTAGCTCAGTAAAACCTTGTATGTACAAATCTGCTAGCAAACCATCCACATACAGTAACAAGATAATGCCATGACTCATCATCCACCTGGTAAGAACAAACACAATAGTTACACTGACATTGACTGAAGCCCTACTTTGTCATCTACCTGTCAAAACCTATACAACTATCCTACAGCTTCCTCAAGACCATATGCCTTGGCCTTCCATCTCACGTATCCATCCACTCTCTTCTTTAACTTGGGATTCCATTCCGTCTCTCAATGCTTACTTCCAGCTCACAACTCTACCAAAAAATAGCTATTTGGTTCTTCTCCAAGGACTCACACTCCTCATCCATGCCAAGCTCCCACTATATCTGGATTCTACTTACATTGCCTCTTCGCATCTTCCTAGTTCTTGACCATCAATAAGCAATATAAAGAAGGTGAACAACGAATATTAGGTTCACTTACCCTTTATGACCTTGACATGAGCATTTGAGGCTTGTTGACAGCTTGCTGTCTGCCCAATATCCATTCCAGTGACCGATCTCATCCATCTCCCAGTCTGCTCCTGACCGATGTTGGTTCCCTGCACTGACCCTGACTGCCAACGTCATCTCCCTGGCTGATGCCGGTGTCACATCTGCTGATGTCAGTTCCTTCATGACCAACGTCTATCTTCATGTTGCCGACATCGGTTACTATCTGACCAATGTCGGTACCTATGTTCGTCTGTGAGTGATAACTTTTTACCCATGAGCTCTCAATGGATCAAAATCTTGATCAAGTAAACCCTGCTTTGCTTAGAATAATTCAATTCCCTCACCTGATCTCTGTCCATCATCTCCTCCATGAACACCAAGGCTTTCCGATTCTTTAGCTTGTCAAAGACATCTGACTTCTGCTTCAAAACCTGCATTCTCCTTCTACATATGTGACTAAGCCTATGAAGCCACATCTCTGCAATAGAAGGTGAATCAGTAATATAAGTAGATAGATAAAGGATACCTACTTTCTTACCACTGTCTAATTCAAGTGCATCCACTGTGAGAGTTACAGTGCATCTCCCATCACCTAACTTTCTTGAAGAAATTAGACTCATCTCCAAGACTAGTACCTGCATGACCTCCTTCAACACCTGTGTGTTATCCATCTACAATTTCAGCTTCACTTACCCTTTGCCAATCATTTGACAAGGCTCTCGAGCTCCTAAATAAATCTCTCCAAAGTCTCCAAAGACATACCCATGAAAAGATGCTCTATTTCAAACTACATGGAAAGAGGTAAAAGAATCTGTGAACCAAGATTCCACTTTACCCAGAACATCCTATGCAACATCCCCTACAACATCTGCTCCTCCCTGCTGATCTGCTACCAACCAACAATCTCCTTTTTCCTGCTCTTTCCTTCCATCAATCAGACCATTCATGCTATTCATTTTCTCCATTCATAGCTTACTTTCTTATACCATTGCTATACTCCCACTCAATCAAAAACCCCTATGAGTGACCTGTAATCAACAAACACTACCAGATCTAAACCACCTGTTAGTAACCCAACCAAAAGCTCTGATACCAACTTGTCAGGATCTTGATCCTCAATTAGAGCACATATGATTACTTCTTGTATTAGCAACTAAACACATAATTATACCAGAATCAATAAGTAACTAGAAATATGAAACAACACAGGATTTGAGAGACAATACACAATTGTATTAAATACATAGAAGAAAATACAATAAAGAAGATGCCACTTCTTATTCCACCTCAAAGGTTCACCACACCTTAAAACCTTCTTCCCTCTCTATCTCAGTCCCAACAATCAACTCAAATATAGAATTGATGTTCACCTCTCCAACTAGTCAGTAACACGCTGCTAGTACACCAAGTACACAACCGTACTCCAAGTAGATCTCCTGCTCTCTACTGCTACCTGCAAATCACTAGACCTTACTCACCATGTAGATATCTCTACACCCCTGAAGAACCCTTGTCCTTGCCTCACCAAGTCCTTATGATTCTTCAACCAGTACCCTGGTGGATCAGCTCCTAGACCTTGTAGACCCTACAACTCTCCCTGATCATACACTCTCAGTACCCCTATGAAAATAGGAGGAGCTAATCTAGCTCTCTCTAAAAGCTCTATGGCTTTCTAGCACACTTTTACAATACAACTAATGAGTCTCTTAAATAGATCTCATGAAAACAATAATTAGACACCTAATTACAATAATTAGATCCACAGCTTCTAGTCTAAATTTGGCTCTTGACATGCAAACACTTGGTTCGTTAGCTAACTACCTGTAACATTCACAGTCTGAACCACACAGGTGACCGACATCAGTCCCTATTTACCTGGGGGTGCCGACGCTAGCCGATCTCTGACTGACATTGGTTTCCTTCTATCTGTACCCTACCGACATCAGTTGTCCTGACTGACATTGGTGACTGTAACACTCAGCAAACACTTTGTAACCTCCCTAACTTCTCATGTTCGCATCCTAGTGAAGCTTTTAGCTCCACAACCTAACAATCTCCCACTTGGAGATAAATAGCTGCACCTGTACATGTATCTATACCCTATATAATATGTTTCTTGGCTTGTATCCCTCTTTAAGCTCAACCCTGAAGACCAACCATCACACACCCTGTGATGCCTTTCCTGTCATCCAAGTAACCTGCCACATCCAAACCTACAAATCCATGTAGTGAAGACCTTGACCCTCCATCTCATGTCAACCTGATGTTGGTCCCTCTTAGATATCTAAGAATTTACCTTCCCTGAATTGGCTCTAAACTCTCTGACAACTCCCACTGATTGGGAAAACTCATGTCTACACTAGACCTCATGTGATTTCAAACACTGTTCTAAGCTCCACTTGAACTGTCTAGCCCTTGGTGTGCTTACCTATTCTACAACCTAAACCTCGCCAACACCTGATTCACATCAGCTCCCACTGGAGACAAAAATCTCCATGTCTCTCATGCCAAAATTTTTTGATGCTCCAAATTCTTCTTGACATAACTCTGAACTAACCTTACCCTTAGCTCAGCAAAACCCTGTATGTACAAATTTGCTAGCAAACCATCCACATACAGTAATAGGATAATGTCATGACTCATCATCCACCTGGTAAGAACAAACACAATAGTTACACTGACATTGACTGAAGCCCTGCTTTGTGATCCACCGGTCAAAACTTGTACCACTGTCCTGCAGCTTCCTCAAGACCGTATGCCTTGGCCTTCCATCTCACGTATCCATCCACTCTCTTCTTTAACTTGGGAATCCATTCCATCTCTCAGTGCTTTCTTCTAGCTGACAACTCTACCAACAAATACCTATTTGGTTCTTCTCTAAGGACTCACACTCCTCATCCATGCCAAGCTCCCACTGTATCTAGATTCTACCTGCATTGCCTCTTCGCATCTTCCTGGTTCTTGACCATCAATAAGCAATATAAAGAAGGTGAACAATGAATATTGGGTTCACTTACCATTTTTGACCTCGACATGAGCGTTTGAGACTTGTTGACAACTTGATGTCTGCCCAATATCCGTTCTAGTGACCGATCTCGGCCATCTCTCAGTCTGCTCTCGATTGATGTCAGTTCCCTGCACTGACCTTGACTGCAGATGTCGTCTCCCTGGCCGATGCTGATGTCACATCTGTTGACATTAGTTCCTTCATGACCAACATCAGTCTTCATGTTGCTGACATTGGTTACTATCTGACTGATGCTGGTACCTGTGTTCGTCTATGAGTGATAACTTTTTACCCACGAGCTCTCAATGGATCAAAATCCTGATCAAATCAACCCTGCTCTCCTTAGAATAATTTAGTTCCTTCACCTGATCTTTGTTTTTCATCTCCTCCATGAACACAAAGGCTTTCCAGTTCTTTAGCTTGTCAAAGACATCTAACTTCCACTTCAAAACCTGCATTCTCCTTCTACATATGTGACTAAGCCTATGAAGCCACATCTCTGCAACAAAAGGTGAATCAACAATATAAGTAGATAGATAAAGGATACCTACTTTCTTGCCACCATCTAATTCAAGTGCATCTGCTATGAGAGTTACAGTGCATCTCCCATCACCTAACTTTCCTCAAGAAATTAGACTCATCTCCAAGAATGGTACCTGCATGACCTCCTTCAACACCTGTGTATTATCGATCTGTAATTTCAGCTTCACTTCCCATTTGCCAATCATTTGACAAGGCTCTCCAGCTCCTAAATAAATCTCTCCAAAGTCTCCAAAGACATACCCATGAAAAGATGCTCTATTTCAAACTACATGGAAAGAGGTAAAAGAATCTATGAACCAAGATTCCACTTTATCCAAAACATCCTGTGCAACATCCCCTGCAACATCTGCTCCTCCCTGCTAATCTGATACCAACCAACAATCTCCCTTTTCCTACTCTTTCTTTCCATCAATCAGACCATTCATGCTATTCATTTTCTCCATTTGTAGCTTACTTTCTTTTTTCATTGCTATACTCCAACTCAATCAGAAACCCCTATGAGTAACCTGTAATCAACAAACACTACCAGATCTGAACCACCTGTTAGTAACCCAACCAAAAGCTTTGATACCAACTTGTCAGGATCTTGCTCCTCAATTAGAGCACATATGATTACTTCTTGTATTAGCAACTAAACATAGAATTATACTAGAATCAATAAGTAATTAGAAATATGAAACAACACAGGATTTGAGAGACAATACACAATTATATTAAATACATAAAAGAAAATACAATAAAGAAGATGCCACTTCTTCTTCCACCTCAAAGGTTCGCCATGCCTCAAGACCTTCTTCCCTCTCTCTCTCAATCCCAACAATCAACTCAAATATAGAATTGATGTTGACCTCTCCAACCAGTCAGTAACACACTGCCAGTACACCAAGTACACAACTATACTCCAAGTAGATCTCCTACTCTCTGCTGCTACCTGCAAATCACTAGACCTTCCTCACCATGTAAATATCTCTACACCCCTAAAGAACCCTTGTCCTTGCCTCACCAAGTCCTTATGATTCTTCAACCATTACCCTAGTGGATCAGCTCCTAGACCTTGCAGACCCTGCAACTCTCCCTGATCATACACTCTCAGCACCTCTGTGGAACTAGGAGGAGCTAATCTAGCTCTCTCTAAAAGCTCTATGGCTTTATAGCACACTTTTACAATACAACCAATGAGTCTCTTAAATAGATCTCATGCAAACAATAATTAGACACCTAATTACAATAATTATATCCACAACTTTTAGTCTAAATTTGGCTCTTGACATGCAAACACTTGGTCCGTTAGCTGACTACCTGTAACATTCACAGTCCAAACCACATAGGTGACCAACGTCGGTCCCTGTTTGCTTGGGGGTGCCAACGCCGACCGATCTCTGACTGACCCTAGTTTCCTTCTTTCTGTACCCTACCGACGTCGGTTGTCCTGACCGATGAGGGTGACTATAACACTCAGCAAACACTTTGTAACCTCCCTAACTTCTCCTGTTCACATCCTGGTGAAGCTTTTAGCTCCACAACCTAACAATATCCCACTTGGAGATAAATAGCTACACCTATACATGTATCTGTACCCCATCTAATATGTTTCCTAGCTTGTATCCCTCTTCAAGCTCAACCCTTAAGACCAACCATCACACACCCTGTGATGCCTTTCCTATCATCTAAGTAACTTGCCACATTTGAACCTACAAATCCATGTAGTGAAGACCTTAACCCGCCATCTCATGTCAACCTGATGCTGGTCCCTCTCAGATATCTAAGAATCTACCTTCCCCGAATTGGCTCCAAACTCTCTGACAACTCCCACTGATTGGGAAAACTCAAGTCTACAATAGACCTCATGTGATTTCAAACACTGTTCTAAGCTCCGCTTAAACTATCTAGCCCTTGGTGTGCTTACCGATTCTGCAACCTAAACCTCACAACACCTGATTCACATCAGCTCCCACTGGAGACAAAAATCTCCATGTCTCTCATGCCAAAGAATTTCACTGCTCCAAATTCTTCTTGACATACCTCTAAACTAACCTTACCCTTAGCTCAGCAAAACCCTATATGTACAAATCTGCTAGTAAACCATCCACATACAGTAACAGGATAATGTCATGACTCATCATCCACCTGGTAAGAACAAACACAATAGTTACATTGACATTGACTAAAGCCCTACTTTGTCATCCACCTGTCAAAACCTGTACCACTATCCTGCAGCTTCCTCAAGACCATATGCCTTGGCCTTCCGTCTCACGTATCCATCCACTCTTTTCTTTAACTTGGGAATCCATTCCGTCTCTCAGTGCTTACTTCCAGCTGACAACTCTACCAACAAATACCTATTTGGTTCTTCTCTAAGGACTCACACTCCTCATCCATACAAAGGTCCCACTGTATCTGGATTCTACATGCATTGCCTCTTCACATCTTCCTGGTTCTTGACCATCAATAAGCTATATAAAGAAGGTGAACAATGAATATGAGGTTCACTTACCCTTTTTGACCTTGACATGAGTGTTTGAGACTTGTTGATAGCTTGTTGTCTGCCTAATATCAATTCCAGTGACCGATCTCAGCCATCTCCTAGTCTGCTCCCAACCGATGTCGGTTCCCTGCACTAACCCTGACTGCCGATGTCATCTCCCTGGCTGACGCCAATGTCACATCTGTCGACATCAGTTCCTTCATGACCAATGTCAGTCTTCATGTTTTCAACATTGATTACTATCTGACTGACGTCGGTACCTGTGTTCATCTATGAGTGATAACTTTTTACTCGTGAGCTCTCCATGGATCAAAATCTTGATCAAATCATCCCTGCTCTGCTCAAAATAATTTAGTTCCCTCACCTGATCTCTGTCCGTCATCTCCTCCATGAACACTAAGGCTTTCCAATTCTTTAGCTTGTCAAAGACATCTGACTTCCACTTTAAAACCTGCATTCTCCTTCTACATATGTGACTAAGCCTATGAAGCCACATCTCTACAACAGAAGGTGAATCGGCAATATAAGTAGATAGATAAAGGATACCTACTTTATTACCACTGTCTAATTCAAGTGCATCCACTGTGAGAGTTACAGTGCATCTCCCATCACCTAATTTTCCTGAAGAAATTAGACTCATCTCTAAGACTGGTACCTCCATGACCTCCTTCAACACCTATGTGTTATCCGTCTGCAATTTCAGCTTCAATTCCCCTTTGCCAATCATTTGAAAAGGCTCTCCAGCTCATAAATAAATCTCTCCAAAGTCTCCAAAGATATTCCCATGAAAAGATGCTCTATTTCAAACTGCATATAAAGAGGTAAAAGAATCTGTGAACCAAGATTCCACTTTATCCAGAACATCCTGTGCAACATCCCCTGCAACATCTGCTCTTCCCTCCTGATATGCTACCAACCAACAATCTCCTTTTTCATGCTCTTTCTTTCCATCAATTAGACCATTCATGCTATTCAGTTTCTCCATTTGTAGCTTACTTTCTTCTTCCATTGCTATACTCCCACTCAATCAGAAACCCCTGTGAGTAACCTGTAATCAACAAACACTACCAGATCTAAACCACCTATTAATAACCCAACCAAAAGCTCTGATACCAACTTGTCAGGATCTTGCTCTTCAATTAGAGCACATATGATTACTTCTTGTATTAGCAACTTAACATGGAATTATACTAGAATCAATAAGTAACTAGAAATATGAAACAACATAGGATTTGCGAGACAATACACAATTGTATTAAATACATAGAAGAAAATACAATGAAGAAGATGCCACTTCTTCTTCCACCTCAAAGGTTTTCCATGCCTCAAGACCTTCTTCCCTCTCTCTCTCTCGGTCCCAACAATTAACTCAAATATAGAATTGATGTTAACCTCTCCAACTAGTCAGTAACACGCTACCAGTACACCAGGTACACAACCATACTCAAAGTAGATCTCCTACTTTTTGCTACTACCTGCAAATCACTAGACCTTACTCACAATGTAGATATCTCTACACCCCTGAAGAACCCTTGTCCTTGCCTCACCAAGTCCTTATGATTCTTCAACCAGTACCCCAGTGGATCAGTTCCTAGACCTTGCAGACCCTACAAGTCTCCCTGATCATACACTCTCAGCACCCTTGTGGAACTAGGAGGAGCTAATGTAGCTCTCTCTAAAAGCTCTATGGCTTTCTAGCACACTTTTACAATACAACCAATTAGTCTCTTAAATAGATCTCATGCAAAAAATAATTAGAAACCTAACTACAATAATTAGATCTACAGCTTTTAGTCTAAATTTGGCTCTTGACATGCAAACACTTGGTTCGTTAGCTAACTGCCCATAACATTCACAGTCCAAACCACATAGGTGACCAACATCAGTCCCTATTTTTTTGGGGGTGCTGACGCTAGCCAATCTCTGACAGATGTCAGTTTCCTTCTATCTGTACCCTGCCAACGTCAGTTGTCCTAACCGATGCCAGTGACTGTAACACTCAACAAACACTCTACAACCTCCCTAACTTCTCCTGTTCGCATCTTGGTGAAGCTTTTAGCTCCACAACCTAACAATCTCCCACTTGGAGATAAACAACTACACCTATACATGTATTTGTACCCTGTCTAATATGTTTCCTTGCTTGTATTCCTCTTCAAGCTCAACCCTGAAGACCAACCATCACACACCCTATGATGCCTTTCCTATCATCCAAGTAACCTGCCACATCTGAACCTACAAATCCATGTAGTGAAGACCTTGACCCTACATCACATGTCAACCTGCTGCTGGTCCCTCTCAGATATCTAAGAATCTACCTTCCCTGAATTGGCTCCAAACTCTTTGAAAACTCCCACTGATTGGGAAAACTCAGGTCTACACTAAACCTCATGTGATTTCGAACACTGTTCTAAGCTCTGCTTGAACTATCCAGCCCTTGGTGTGCTTACCGATTTCGAAACCTAAATCTCGCCAACACTTGATTCACATCAGCTCCCACTGGAGACAAAAATTTCCATGTCTCTCATGCCAAAGAATTTCACTGCTCCAAATTCTTCTTGACATACCTCTGAACTAACCTTACCCTTAGCTCAACAAAACTCTGTATGTACAAATCTGCTAGCAAACCATCCATATACAATAATAGGATAATGTCATGAGTCATCATCCACCTGGTAAGAACAAACACAATAGTTACACTGACATTGACTGAAGCCCTACTTTGTCATCCACCTGTCAAAACCTGTACCACTATCCTGCAACTTCCTCAAGACCATATGCCTTAGCCTTCCATCTCACATATCCATCCACTCTCTTCTTTAACTTGGGAATCCATTCCATCTCTCAGTGCTTACTTCTAGATGACAACTCTACCAATAAATACTTGTTTGGTTCTTCTCCAAGGATTCACACTCCTCATCCATGCCAAGCTCCCACTGTATCTGGATTCTACCTACATTACCTCTTCCCATCTTCCTTGTTCTTGACCATCAATAAGCAATATAAAGAAGGTGAACAAAAAATATGAGGTTCACTTACCCTTTCTGACCTTGACATGAGCGTTTGAGACTTGTTGATAGCTTGTTGTCCACCCAATATCCATTCTAGTGACCGATCTCGACCATCTCCCAATCTGCTCTTGATCGATGTCTGTTCCCTGCACTGACCCTGACTACCGACGTCGTCTCCCTGGCTGACGCTAGTATCACATCTACCGACGTTGATTCCTTCATGACCGACATCGGTCTTCATGTTGTTGACGTCAGTTACTGTCTAACTGACGCCGGTACCTGTGTTCATCTATGAGTGATAACTTTTTACCCATGAGCTCTCCATGGATCAAAATCCTAATCAAATCAACCCTGCTCTGCTTAGAATAATTCAGTTCCATCACTTGATCTCTGCCTATCATATCCTTCATGAAAACCAAGGCTTTCCAATTCTTTAGCTTGTCAAAGACATCTGACTTCCACTTTAAAACCTGCATTCTCCTTCTACATATGTGACTAAGCCTATGAAGCCACATCTCTGCAAGAGAAGGTGAATCAACAATATAAGTAAATAGATAAAGGATACCTACTTTCTTACCACCATTTAATTCAAGTGCATCCACTGTGAGAGTTACAATGCATCTCCCATCACCTAACTTTCCTAAAGAAATTAGACTCATCTCCAAGACTGGTACCTGCATGACCTCCTTCAACACCTGTGTGTTATCCGTCTGCAATTTCAGCTTCACTTCCCCTTTGCCAATCATTTGACAAGGCTCTCCAGCTCCTAAATAAATCTCTCCAAAGACATACCCATGAAAAGATGCTCTATTTCTAACTGCATGGAAAGAGGCAAAAGAATATGTGAACCAAGTTTCCACTTTATCCACAACATCCTGTGCAACATCCCCTGCAACATCTACTCCTCCCTGCTGATCTACTACCAACCAACAATCTCCTTTTTCTTACTCTTTCTTTCCATCAATCAAACCATTTGTCATATTGAGTTTCTCCATTCAGAGCTTACTTTCTTCTACCATTGCTATACTCCCACTCAATCAGAAACCCCTGTGAGTAACCTGTAATCAACAAACACTACCAGATCTGAACCACCTGTTAGTAACCAACCAAAAGCTCTGATACCAACTTTTGAGGATCTTGCTCCTCAATTAGAGCACATATGATTACTTCTTGTATTAGCAACTAAACACAGAATTATACCAGAATCAATAAGTAACTAGAAATATGAAACAACACAAGATTTGAGAGACAATACACAATTGTATTAAATACATAGAAGAAAATACAATAAAGAAGATGCCACTTCTTCCACCTCAAAGGTTCGCCATGCCTCAAGACCTTCTTCCCTCTCTCTCTCAGTCCCAACAATCAACTCAAATATAGAATTGATGTTTACCTCTCCAACCACAGTAACACACTGCCAGTACACCAAGTACACAACCGTACTCCAAGTAGATCTCGTGCTCTCTACAGCTACCTATAAATCACTAGACCTTACTCACAATGTAGATATCTCTACACCCCTGAAGAACCCTTGTCATTTCCTCACCAACTCCTTATGATTCTTCAACCATTACCCCAGTGGATCAGCTTTTAGACCTTGCAGACCCTATAACTCTCCCTGATCATACACTCTCAGCACCCCTGTGGAACTAGGAGGAGCTAATCTAGCTCTCTCTAAAAGCTCTATGGCTTTCTAGCACACTTTTACAATACAACTAATGAGTCTCTTAAATAGATCTCACGCAAACAATAATTAGACACCTAATTACAATAATTAGATCTACAGCTTCTAGTCTAAATTTGGCTCTTGACATGCAAACACTTGGTTCGTTAGCTAACTACCCGTAACATTCACAGTCTGAACCACACAGGGGACTGACGTCGGTCCCTATTTGCCTAAGGGTGCCGACGCCGGCTGATCTCTAACCGATGTCAGTTTCCTTCTGTCTATACCCTATCGACGTCGGTTGTCCTGATCGACTTTAGTGACTGTAACACTCAGCAAACACTCTGCAACCTCTCTAACTTCTCCTGTTCGCATCCTGGTGAAGCTTTTAGCTGCACAACCTAACAATCTCCCACTTGGACATAAACAACTACACCTGTACATGTATCTGTACCCCATCTAATATGTTTCCTGGCTTGTATCCCTCTTCAAGCTCAACCCTGAAGACCAACCATCACAGACCCTATGATGCCTTTCCTATCATCCAAGTAACTTGCCACATCTGAACCTACAAATCCATGTAGTGAAGACCTTGACCCTGCATCACATGTTGACTTGCTGCTGGTCCCTCTCAGATATGTAAGAATCTACCGTCCCTGAATTGGCTCCAAACTCTCTGACAACTCCCACTGATTGGGAAAACTCATGTCTACACTAGACCTCATGTGATTTTGAACATTGTTCTAAGCTCCACTTAAACTATCCAGCCCTTGGTGTGCTTACCGATTCTATAACCTGAACCTTGCCAGCACCTAATTCACATTAGCTCCCACTGGAGACAAAAATCTCCATGTCTCTTATGCCAAAGAATTTTGCTACTCCAAATTCTTCTTGACATACCTCTGAACTAACCTTACCCTTAGCTTAGCAAAACCCTGTATGTACAAATCTGCTAGCAAACCATCCACATACAGTAACAGGATAATGTCATATCTTTTTATCACGTCAGTAGATGGCTGCTTGGCGGATAATTCGATCAATCTTAAAGAAACCTGCGATAGTAGGCAGGGGCCGAATGGCTACGGCTTCACTATTTCACTCAAAAAAATCTTACAATTACAAACTATATCCTTGTTTAATTTCTGATTCACAGGATCCTTCGAAAAGGGCAAGTGAAGAGCATACTCTTTAACAAGGCTACTAGATTTTCACAATGAAAATTTTTCGATATCTAGACTAAGGTGGAGAGGCTTATTTATAGCATTTGAGAGGTCTTGCCTGCTTTCTGACTAGGCGGTGTCTGTCTTGTCATGCTTTATAGCTCATGCTACAGTGAGATGTTGTTAGACCCACCACTTGATTGATGTGTCGGTGACGATGATGATGAAGGGACCATGGGTTGTGGGCCCAACATGTCTTCTGCTTCGTCAAATAAATCATCTTCTGAGATAGGCTGAAAAAGGCACCTTATTTGAAATGTGCTTTGTTGGTACCAATGTCGGTAATGGCCAGTGTCACATGGCAGATGACGTGGAGTACAGTGGAAATGAGATTCCCACTCAAGCTGTCTGCAAATAATTGTATGCACCACAGTATTTTGACTATGATTCTGCTCCTCGTGAATGTGGTGCGGGCCATGTCTTGCTATCCACCGGTACAAATGTTCATTATGTGCCGATCTGATCTTGATATGCCACGTCCAAAGTGGTCTTTTCAGCAAATTAGTGAATTGGTTATAAAGATATTCACTGTTCAGCCTTTCTATGGTGATGGTTCCACTATTATGTCTATGATCTGCATGAATTGTTACTGCGGCAAACATTTGTAGATCTAATGATGCTGCATGAGAAATCCTGGTAAACCGAGGATGCATTCCTTCTCTTAAAATCTATTCTTGAACCACAGCACTTAAAGATTCAAATGCTTGATTCAGAATCCTGGTTAAGTTAAATCCAGGTACAGGTTGATGCATTAAGGTGGCCGGAGGATTTCTACTAAGCCAATTTGCAACTATATTATCCTTACCTATAATATGTTGTACTGAAAACTTAAACTGATCAAAGAATGCTTGCCACCTAATATACTTTCTGCGACCATCTTTCCTTCCATGATCCTTTTCTCTGAAGGTAAGGAATCTGGTGCAGTCAGTTACAACAACAAAGTGTGGCAGGTGCAGAAGTTTAAGCATAAACTTTTCTAAGCACTTTTTTACAGCATAAATTTCTTTGTCAGAAGAAATCCATTTCAGTACATCACTACTAAATACTCCACTAGCAAACTCACACACAAACTCTACATTATTTACAATGCAAACAAGTACTCCTCCCCATGAGAGGTCTGAGGCATCGGTGTATACTTTCATATCTTGCGATTTTGGGATATGGAGTTCTGGCAGGGCAGCAACCTTAGTTTTAATCTTCTGTACTGCCTCTGTATGTTGTTTCTCCCAATGAAAAGCCTTTTTCTTCTGGAGAAGCTCTTGCAACAAGAATTTGTCTTCACCAGCGTTAGGATAAAAACTATTTAAATAGTTCAACAATCCCAAAAATGCTTGCAACTTAGATTTGTCTAGTTGCTCAGGGAAACCGATAACCTTTTCTTTTATGTGAGGCTGGATCTGCAGTTTGGAGTCTCGGATCACCATTCCGAGGAAGTTACATTCAGTTGTGCATAACTGAATTTTTGTTTCAGAGAGCACTATCCCTGCATCTGAAGCCAACTTAAAGAATGTGGAGAGATGAGCAGCATGTTCATCCAAAGAATTACTGAATATCAATATATCATCTATATACACACACAAAAAATGAGAAGTGCCTTCAAATATCTTATCCATATACGCCTGATAATAGGCTGGCGCATTCATGAGGCCGAAAGGGCAACTGAATGCTGTCTTGGCTCTATCTTCTTCTTTGACTCGTATTTGATAAAAGCCTGATTTACAGTCGAACTGAGAAAAGTATCTGCAAGCTGCAACTTTTTCCAGTAGATAGCTTTTATCTGGAATTGGATATGGGAATGGTTCAGTTATGGCATTTAATGGTCGATAATTGATGACCATTCTCTTTTTACCTCTCTTCTGCTCTGAATGCTTATTTACCATGAAGGCATAACAGTAGTAAGGAGAAGTTGATTTTTCTATGAACCTATAGGCTTCCAGATTTTTGATCTGTGCCTCCATATCACTGTAATCCTGTGCTGGGATGGGAATCCTTTTCCCAATATTCATATGCTTGCCTTCAATGATTTTGATTTCCATTTCAGGCATTGTCTTGGACCAAAACTATTGCGGATTATCCGAACAGATAGAGGACTTGATCCTATTACCAATTTCTAGTATCTCAGCAGGGATTAGCTCAAGACTCTGAGTCATAGCACTAGGGAATTGCTCTGTGGCATAAATGAGCCAAGGTATTCTGAGCCTTTCATTTTCTATGGTGAACATTATACTTTTTGTAGTGGCACCATAGGGCGTATACCTATCAATAAATGATCCTCCTAACAGGATGTCTATTGGCATCTTCTCAAGGGCAAAGAAATCGCAATGGAAGATTTTATTCTGGATTCTCAGGGGCTGTTGATGTTTATATTTATTGCAGGTGAAACTATTCCCTTGGATATCTATGCTCTTATAAGCTAATCTCTCATCTAGTGTCTCCCAATCACTAATGAGTTGTGGTTTTGCAAAAGATAGAGAAGCACCTGTGTCTACTTGTGCGTCTACATATCTGCCATTAATTTCTAATGTGAAAAATTGAGCAAAGCGACCATTAATCAAATGGTTCAGATAGGCAGGCTGTTGTAATTCCAGTGAAGGAAGGCTAGTACATACCAGCTTCTGTCTTCCTAGATCTTGCACAATTATTGGCTCAGTGTAGACATCTTCTTCAGATTCTGGTTCTGCTTCTTCTTCTTGATTACTGCATTCACCAGGGCAGTAATCTTGGTCAGAGTAGAAAATACTACCGACTTCATCCTCTTCTTCATATCCATCATCCCATCTGGGATCTGCTACAAGTACAGGTTCTTCGGCAGGCATGATCTGTTCCCAAATAGGTTCTCGGATTTCTTTCAGTGGCTCTCTACTGGTGAATTTGTTCCTTATCCAGGAGTCGCTAGGCTTGAATTGACTTGGAAAATGCACAGGAGGATGTTGTGGTCTGTGCATTGTTGGTGGTTGTCACGGCTGAGAGGGTTGTCTCCCTCTGGATGATTCTCCTCTTGAAATACCTCTTCCACTAGGGCGTTCTGGTCTTTCTGCAACTTCATGATGAGCTCTAGACCAGGGACCATAGGCTTCATATGAAGGGTTGGAGCCTCTATATCTGTAGGGGCATGATCCTCTCTACATGTTGGTCATTGGTTGCTCAAGATCATCTGCAAGAGACTCTAGCTCTGCTGCGTCTTCATCATCAGATGCTTCATCTGGAAGATCTTCGAGAACAGGTTCATAAATGTTATCTTGGAGATAAAGATCTTCATCTGCATCAATAATATCCCACCACGCTGCTGTGTTGGAGGAGAAAATAGCTTTAACTGCGGGGTTTTTGCAAGAGCAGTTAGGAGCAATATGGCCAGGCTTACGGCAAATATAGCAAATGGGTTTGTTGGAAGTAGGTCGTGCAGTAGATCATTTCTTGAGGAAACGATGAGGAGGTGCGTAGGAGTGCTTCTTAGGGAAGGAGCATCGCTTGTAAGATAATTTCCGGTGATGCTTCTTCTGGTGACGTCGTGGTTGGACATAGGGTCTACAGCGATAAGGGGTTGTCTCAGGGAAAATGGGAGCAATAGAGGCGGCTTGATGCTTGCTGAGTTTCTGCATAGATTTAGTCTCAGAGATTAACATCATGATATTCTTCTGCGTGAAATCAATAACATCAGATAAAGCAAGGTCTTCAATGGCAAGGCCTTTAAGATCGATATAAGACAAAATACGATCTATAAGGTTATATGGCATGGCATGCAGAAATTTAAGCTTAACTTCGGTAGATGCAGAAGATTTACATTCATAAGCAAGCTTTCTAAATTGCTTAGCAAAAGCCTCAAATTGTTTGAGATCACATAATTCCATTTTCATCAACCACTTCTTGGACTCGAGCTGTCGGTTCCTGACAGGAGGAGCAAACTCATCAATTAGTAATCTATACAAAGCATTCAAAGAATCTGGTTGGTTATGAACACGAGCACGCTACTCGGTTTCTGGGATGGCATCCCACCAGAGGTTAGTTATTCCCCATAAATATTTGACTGCAAAACTAGTGGTTCCAGCTTGGTCTAGATGAGATTGGACTGCAAGAACACGCATGGTGTTACACCAGGTTGCTATTTCATTTAATGGATCCAAAAGATCATCTATATTGAGATACCAAGGCTGCAGATGTATATGAGTGTGTTGCATGAGGGAATGACTAGGTGTCTTTTTGATAGTTTTAAAAGAAGGGCCAAATGATACTGAACAAAGAGGTCTTGAGGAAGACTCAGCCTTTTGATCTTCTTTGGATAGCCAACTAAGACTATCGTCTAAACTATCAATCTTAGAATCTAAAGAATCAATTTTCTTCTGTATATTATTTATAGTATCTTTGATGGATAACACATCTCTACATAAATCATCAAAATTTTTAGATAAATGAGCATTGAACCTTGAGATATAATTTCTCTGTTTGAACTCATTTGATGGATTATCATAAGCGACTGAAAAATAGTGTACAACTCCAGCAGCTTGTCTGTGAACACCTTTTGGTGGTGGCCATCTTCCACCTCTGTAGAGAGTGACTGTGTCTTCTGTCAAAAATTCAAGACTATCTTCTCGAGGAAGACTCATCAGTGTATGTGGAAAATCTTTGCCAAGATTTACCTCTTCATCCTCTATGAGAATATGACCAGTTTTTACAGATCTACGGGATGAAGACGTAGATGGTCGAGAAGTAGAAAGAGGAGATTGCATGGACAAGGATCTGGGTAATATATTTACAGATCTACCATCACTTTGGTGGATAGTAGCTTGACCTTTTAATTTTGGGGAAACATGCTTAAGCCAATCGAGCTATGACTCATCATCCACTTGGTAAGAATAAACACAATAGTTACATTGACATAGACTGAAGCCCTGCTTTGTCATCCACCTGTCAAAACTTGTACCACTGTCTTGCAGCTTCCTCAAGACCATATGCCTTGGCCTTCCATCTCACGTATCCATCCACTCTCTTCTTTAACTTGGGAATCCATTCTGTCTCTCAGTGCTTACTTCTAGCTGACAACTCTACCAACAAATACCTATTTGGTTCTTCTCTAAGGACTCACACTCCTCATCCATGCCAAGCTCCCACTGTATCTAGATTCTACCTGCATTGCCTCTTCGTATCTTCCTAGTTCTTGACCATCAATAAGCAATATAAAGAAGGTGAACAATGAATATGAGGTTAACTTACCCTTTCTGACTCGACATGAGCATTTGAGACTTGTTGACAGCTTGTTATCCACCTAATATCCATTCCAGTGACCGATCTCGGCCATCTCTCAGTCTACTCCCGACCGATGTCAGTTCCCTGCACTGACCCTAACTGTCGATGTCGTCTCCCTGCCAGACGCCGGTGTCACATCTACCAACATTGGTTCCTTCATGACCAACATCAGTCTTCATGTTGCTGATGTTGGTTACTGTCTGACCGATGCTGGTACCTGTGTTTGTCTGTGAGTGATAACTTTTTACCCGTGAGCTCTCCATGGATCAAAATCCTTATCAAATCAACCCTGCTTTGCTCAGAATAATTCAGTTCCCTCACTTGATCTCTGTCTGTCATCTACTCCATGAACACCAAGGCTTTCCAATTATTTAGCTTGTTAAAGACATCTAACTTCTACTTCAAAACCTGCATTCTCCTTCTACATATGTGACTAAGCCTATGAAGCCACATCTCTATAATAGAAGGTGAATCAGAAATATAAGTAGATATATAAAGGATACCTAATTTCTTATCACCATCTAATTCAAGTGCATCCACTGTGAGAGTTATAGTGCATCTCCCATCACCTAACTTTCCTGAAAAAATTAGACTCATCTCCAAGACTGGTACCTGCATGACCTCCTTCAACACATATGTGTTATCTGTCTGCAATTTCAGCTTCACTTCCCCTTTGCCAATCATTTGACAAGGCTCTCCAGCTCCTAAATAAATCTCTCCAAAGTCTCCAAAGACATACCCATGAAAAGATGCTCTATTTCAAACTGCATGGAAAGAGGCAAAAGAATCTGTGAACCAAGATTCCACTTTATCCAGAACATCCTGTGCAACATCCCATGGAACATCTACTCCTCCCTGCTGATCTGCTACCAACCAATAATCTCCTTTTTCCTGCTCTTTCTTTCCATGAATCAGACCATTCATGCTATTCAATTTCTCCATTTGTAGCTTACTTTCTTCTGCCATTGCTATACTCCCACCCAATCAGAAACCCCTGTGAGTAACCTGTAGTCAACAAACACTACCAGATCTGAACCACCTGTTAGTAACCCAACCAAAAGCTCTGATACCAACTTGTCAGGATCTTGTTCCTCAATTAGAGCACATATGATTAGCAATTGTATTAGCAACTAAACATGAAATTATACCAGAATCAATAAGTAAGTAGAAATATGAAACAACACAAGATTTGGGAGACAATACACAATTGTATTAAATACATAGAAGAAAATACAATAAAGAAGATGCCACTTCTTCTTCCACCTCAAAGGTTCACCACACCTCAAGACCTTCTTCCCTCTCTCTCTCGATCCCAACAATCAAATCAAATATAGAATTAATGTTCACCTCTCTAACCAGTCATTAACACATTGCCACTACACCAAGTACACAATAGTACTCCAAGTAGATCTCCTGCTCTCTGCTACTACCTGTAAATCACTAGACCTTACTCACCATGTAGATATCTCTACACCCCTAAAGAACCCTTATCCTTGCCTCACCAAGTCCTTATGATTCTTCAACCAGTACTATGGTGGATCAGCTCCTAGACCTTATAGACCTTGCAACTCTCCCTGATCATACACTCTCAGCACCCTTGTGGAACTAGGAGGAGCTAATCTAGCTCTCTCTAAAAGCTCTATGGCTTTCTAGCACACTTTTACAATACAACCAATGAGTCTCTTAAATACATCTCATGGAAACAATAATTAGACACCTAATTACAATAATTAGATCCACAGCTTCTAGTCTAAATTTGGCTCTTGACATGCAAACACTTGGTTTGTTAGATAACTGCCCATAACATTCGCAGTCCAGACCACATAGGTGACCGATGTTGGTCCTTTTTTGCCTGGGGGTGCCGACGCCAGCCGATCTCTGATCGACATCAGTTTCCTTATGTCTGTACCTTATCGACGTCAGTTGTCCTGACTGATGTCAGTGACTGTAACACTCAGCAAACACTCTGTAACCTCCCTAAATTCTCTTATTCACATCCTAGCGAAGCTTTTAGATCCATAACCTAATAATCTCCCACTTGGAGATAAACAGCTACACCTGTACATGTATCTATACCCTATCTAATATGTTTACTGGCTTTTACCCCTCTTCAAGCTCAACCCTGAAGACCAACCATCACACACCCTGTGATGCCTTTCCTGTCATCCAATTAACCTGCCACATCTAAACCTACAAATCCATGTAGTGAAGACCTTGACCCTGCATCGCATGTCGACCTGCTACTAGTCCCTATCAGATATCTAAGAATCTACCTTCCTCGAATTGGCTCAAAACTTTCTGACAACTCCCACTGATTGGGAAAACTCAGGTCTACACTAGACCTCATGTGATTTCAAACACTATTATAAGCTCCACTTGAACTATCCAGCCCGTGGTGTGCTTACCAATTCTGCAACCTGAACCTCGCCAACACCTGATTCACATCAGCTCCCACTGGAGACAAAAATCTCCATGTCTCTCATGCCAAAGAATTTTTCTGCTCCAAATTCTTCTTGACATACCTCTGAACTAACCTTACCCTTAGCTCAACAAAACCCTATAGGTACAAATCTACTAGCAAACCATCCACATATAGTAATTGGATAATGTCATGACTCATCATCCACCTGGTAAGAACAAACACAATAGTTACACTGACATTGATTGAAGCCCTGCTTTGTCATCCACCTCTCAAAACCTGTACCACTATCCTGTAGCTTCCTCAAGACCATATGCCTTGGCCTTCTGTCTCACGTATCCATCCACTCTCTTCTTTAACTTGGAAATCCATTCCGTCTCTCAGTGCTTATTTCCAGCTGACAACTCTACCAACAAATACCTCTTTGGTTCTTCTCCAAGGACTCACACTCCTCATCCATGCCAAGCTCCCACTCTATCTAGATTCTACCTGCATTGCCTCTTCACATCTTCCTGGTTCTTGACCATCAATAAGCAATATAAAGAAGGTGAACAATGAATATGAGGTTAAATTACCCTTTCTGACCTCGATATGTGTGTTTGAGACTTGTTGATAGCTTGATGTCTGCCCAATATCCGTTCCAATGACCGAACTCGACCATCTCCCAGTCTGCTCCCGACCGATGTCGGTTCCCTACACTGACCCTAACTGCCGACGTCGTCTCCCTAGATGACACCGATGTCACATTTGCCGATGTCGGTTCCTTCATGAATGATGTCGGTCTTCATGTTGCCAATGTCGATTACTATCTGACCAACACTAGTACCTGTGTTCATCTGTGAGTGATAACTTTTTACCCACGAGCTCTCCATTGATCAAAATCTTGATCAAATCAACCCTGCTCTGCTCAGAATAATTCAATTCCCTCACCTAATCTCTGTCTGTCATCTCCTCCATGAATACCAAGGCTTTCCAGTTATTTATCTTGTCAAAGACATCTGACTTCTGCTTCAAAACTTGCATTCTCCTTCTACATATGTGACTAAGCCTATGAAGCCACATCTCTGCAATAGAAGGTGAATCATCAATATAAGTAGATAGATAAAGGATACCTACTTTCTTACCACCATCTAATTCAAGTGCATCCACTGTGAGAGTTATAGTGCATCTCCCATCACCTAACTTTCCTGAAGAAATTAGACTCATCTCCAAGACTAGTACCTGCATGACCTCCTTCAACACCTATGTGTTATCTGTCTGCAATTTCAGCTTCACTTCCCCTTTGCCAATCATTTGACAAGGCTCTCCATCTCCTAAATAAATCTCTCCAAAGTCTCCAAAGACATACCCATGAAAAGATGCTCTATTTCAAACTGCATGGAAAGAGGGAAAAAAATTTGTGAACCAAGATTCTACTTTATCTAGAACATCTTGTGCAACATCCTCTGCAACATCTGCTCCTCCCTACTGATCTGCTACCAACCAACAATCTCCTTTTTCCTACTCTTTCTTTCCATCAATTAGACCATTTGTGATATTCAATTTTTCCATTTGTAACTTACTTTCTTCTGCCATTGCTATACTCCCACTCAATCAGAAACCCCTGTGAGTAACCTGTAATCAACAAACACTACCAGATCTGAACCACCTATTAGTAACCCAACCAAAAGCTCTGATACCAACTTGTCAGGATCTTGCTCCTCAATTAGAGCACATATGATTACTTCTTGTATTAGCAACTAAACACAGAATTATACCAGAATCAATAAGTAACTAGAAATATGAAACAACACAGGATTTGAGAGACAATACACAATTGTATTAAATACATAGAAGAAAATACAATAAAGAAGATGCCACTTCTTCTTCCACCTCAAAGGTTTGCCATGCCTCAAGACCTTCTTCCCTCTCTCTCTCGGTCCCAAAAATCAACTCAAATATAGAATTGATGTTCACCTCTCCAACTAGTCAGTAACACACTGCCAGTACACCAAGTACACAACCGTACTCCAAGTAGATCTCCTACTCTCTGCTGCTACCTTCAAATTACTAGACCTTACTCACCATGTAGATATCTCTACACCCTTGAAGAACCCTTGTCCTTGCCTCACCAAGTCCTTATGATTCTTCAACCAGTACCCCTATGGATCAGCTCCTAAACCTTGCAGACCCTGCAACTCTCCCTGATCATACACTCTCAGCACCCTTGTGGAACTAGGAAGAGCTAATCTAGCTCTCTCTAAAAGCTCTATGGCTTTCTAGCACACTTTTACAATACAACTAATGAGTCTCTTAAATAGATCTCATGCAAACAATAAATAGACACCTAATTACAATAATTAGATCCGCAGCTTCTAGTCTAAATTTGGCTCTTGACATGCAAACACTTGGTTCGTTAGCTAACTTCCCATAACATTCGTAGTCCAAACTAGTCAGTAACATGCTGCCAGTACACCAAGTACACAACCATACTCCAAGTAGATCTCCTGCTCTCTGTTGCTACTTGTAAATCACTAGACCTTACTCACCATGTAGATATCTCTACACCCCTAAAGAACCCTTGTCCTTGCCTCACCAAGTCCTTATGATTCTTCAACCAGTACCCCGGTGGATCAGCTCCTAGACCTTGCAGACCCTGTAACTCTCCCTAATCATACACTCTCAGCACCCCTGTGGAACTATGAGGAGCTAATCTAGCTCTCTCTAAAAGCTCTATGGCTTTCGATCACACTTTTATAATACAACCAATGAGTCTCTTAAATAGATCTCAAGCAAACAATAATTAGACACCTAATTACAATAATTAGATCAGCAGCTTCTAATATAAATTTGGCTCTTGACATGTAAACACTTGGTTCATTAGCTAACTACCTGTAACATTCACAGTCTGAACCACATAGGTGACTGACGTCGGTTTCCTTCTATCTGTACCCTACCAACGTCAATTGTTCTAACTAATGCCAGTGACTATAATACTCAGCAAACACTATGCAACCTCCCTAACTTCTCCTGTTCACATCCTGGTGAAGCTTTTAGCTCCACAACCTAACAATCTCCCACTTGGAGATAAATAGCTGCACTTATACATATATATGTACCCCATCTAATATGTTTCCTGGCTTGTATCCCTCTTCAAGCTCAACCCTGAAGACCAAGCATCACACACCCTATGATGCCTTTCCTGTCATCCAAGTAACCTACCACATCCAAACCTACAAATACATTTAGTGAAGACCTTAACCCTGCATCGCATGTCGACCTCCTGCTAGTCCCTCTCAGATATCTAAGAATCTACCTTCTCCGAATTGGCTCCAAACTCTCTGATAACTCCCACTGATTGGGAAAACTCAGGTCCACACTAGACCTCATATGATTTCAAACACTGTTCTAAGCTCCGCTTAAACTATCCAACCCTTGGTGTGCTTACCAATTTTGTAACCTGAACCTCGCCAACACCTAATTCACATCAGCTCCCATTGGAGACAAAAATCTCCATGTCTCTCATGCCAAAGAATTTTGTTTCTCCAAATTCTTCTTGACATACCTCTGAATTAACCTTACCCTTAGCTCAGCAAAACCCTGTATGTACAAATCTGCTAGCAAACCATCCACATATAGTAACAAGATAATGTCATGACTCATCATCCACCTAGTAAGAACAAACACAATAGTTACACTGACATTGACTAAAGCCCTGCTTTATCATCCACCTATCAAAACCTATACCACTGTCCTGCAGCTTCCTCAAGACCATATGCCTTGGCCTTCCGTCTCATGTATCCATCCACTCTCTTTTTTAACTTGGGAATCCATTCCGTCTCTCAGTGCTTACTTCCATCTGATAACTCTACCAACAAATACCTATTTGGTTCTTCTCTAAGGACTCACACTCCTCATCCATGCTAAGTTCCCACTCTATCTGGATTCTACCTGCATTGCCTCTTCACATCTTCCTGGTTCTTAACCATCAATAAGCAATATAAAGAAGGTGAACAATGAATATGAGGTTCACTTACCCTTTCTAACCTTGACATGAGCATTTGAGACTTGTTGATAGCTTGCTTTCTTCACAATATCCATTCCAGTGACCGATCTCAGCCATCTACCAGTCTGCTCCTAACCGATGTCGGTTCCCTACACTGACCCTGACTACCGATGTTGTCTCCTTGGCTGATGGTGGTGTCACATCTACTGATGTTGGTTCCTTCATGACTGACATCGGTCTTCATGTTGCCAACGTCGGTTACTGTCTGACTGACGTTGATACCTGTGTTCATTTGTGAGTGATAACTTTTTACCCGTGAGCTCTCCATGGATCAAAATCTTGATCAAATCAACCCTACTCTACTCAGAATAATTTAGTTCCCTCACCTGATCTCTATCCATCATCTCCTCCATGAACACCAAGACTTTCCAGTTCTTTAGCTTGTCAAAGACATTTGACTTCCACTTCAAAACCTGCATTCTCCTTCTACATATGTGACTAAGCCTATGAAGCCACATCTCTACAACAGAAGGTGAATCAGTAATATAAGTAGATAGATATAGGATACCTACTTTCTTACCACCGTCTAATTCAAGTGCATCCACTATGAGATTTACAGTGCATCTCCCATCACCTAACTTTCCTGAAAAAATTAGACTCATCTCCAAGACTGGTACCTGCATGACCTCCTTCAACACCTGTGTGTTATCTATTTGCAATTTTAGCTTCACTTCCCCTTTGCCAATCATTTGACAAGGCTCTCCAGCTCCTAAATAAACCTCTCCAAAGTCTCCAAAGACATACCCATGAAAAGATGCTCTATTTTGAACTGCATGGAAAGAGGCAAAAGAATCTGTGAACCAAGATTCCAATTTATCTAGAACATTCTGTACAACATCCCCTACAACATCTACTCCTCCCTGCTGATCTGCTACCAACTAACAATCTCCTTTTTCCTGCTCTTTCTTTCCATCAATCAGACCATTTGTGCTATTCAGTTTCTCCATTCGTAGCTTACTTTCTTCTGCCATTGCTATACTCCCACTCAATCAGAAACCCCTGTGAGTAACCTGTAATCAACAAACACTACCAGATTTGAACCACCTATTAGTAACCCAACCAAAAGCTCTGATACCAACTTGTAAGGATCTTGCTCTTCAATTAGAGCACATATGATTACTTCTTGTATTAGCAACTAAACACAGAATTATACTAGAATCAATAAGTAACTAGAAATATGAAACAACACAGGATTTGAGAGACAATACACAATTGTATTAAATACATAGAAGAAAATACAATAAATAAGATGCCACTTCTTCTTCCACCTCAAAGGTTCACCATGCCTCAAGACCTTATTCCCTCTCTCTCTCGGTCCCAATAATCAACTCAAATATAGAATTGATGTTCACCTCTCCAACTAGTCAGTAACATGCTGCCATTACACCAAGTACACAACCGTACTCCAAGTAGATCTCCTGCTCTCTGCTGTTACCTACAAATCACTAGACCTTACTCACCATGTAGATATCTCTACACCCCTGAAGAACCCTTGTCCTTGCCTCACCAAGTCCTTATGATTCTTCAACCAGTACCCTGATAGATTAGCTCCTAGACCTTGCAGACCCTACAACTCTCCCTGATCATACACTCTTAGCACCCTTGTGGAACTAGGAGGAGCTAATCTAGCTCTCTCTAAAATCTCTATGGCTTTCTAACACACTTTTACAATACAACCAATGAGTCTCTTAAATAAATCTCATGCAAAAAATAATTAGACACCTATTTATAATAATTAGATCTGCAGCTTCTAGTCTAAATTTTGCTCTTGACATGCAAACACTTGGTTCATTAGCTAACTGCCCGTAACATTCGTAGTCTGAACCACACACGTGACCGACGTCGGTCCCTGTTTGCCTGGGGGTGCCAATGCCGGCCGATCTCTGACCGATGTCAGTTTCCTTCTGTCTAGACCCTACCGACGTTGGTTGTCCTGACCGATGCCAGTGACTATAACACTCAGCAAACACTCTACAATGTCCTTAACTTCTCCTGTTCGCATCTTGGTGAAGCTTTTAGCTCCACAACCTAAAAATTAATTAGTTAATTAATCATATCATGCTTGCTTTTTTATTATCCCCTCTTTAGGATAACATGTGATGTGGAACTCATCCCTATGCATAGGCTTAGAATATAGGGGTTGGTGACATGGATTTCATCACCACACACTAACAAAACTCCATGTTTTGGTGGAGTCTAAAAATTATGAAAGATATCATTACACATCTAAGTGGAATTACCCATAAAGAGTTCCATAGAGTGAGGGGTGATCAAGTTTCAAGACATATGATGGTTAGAAAACATTCTACATAGACTTGGGCCTCAACGTACCTTCATGTATATAGGGGACACACCTAGAACCTTTTGCATATACCTAGATTAAGAGCCCTTATCCATAGTAAGTGTACCACTATAAGAGTTAGTATTAGCTTTAAAGTAGCCATTGAGTGTGACTAGGGTTGAGAGGGTTTAGTTGATACTATAATAGGTCACCAGTCTATAACCTCACCCATGAAGCCATTGGATGGTGTGGGTATTAGGTTACACACCTATAATAGTTGAATGATTTAGGATTGTACTTGTGTGTGTGTGTGTGTGTGTGTGTGTTGTTTGAGTGTTATGTTAAGGCCCATATTATTTGTGAGCTAAGTCAGCCATACCTATATTTTATGTGACAACTTTAGACATCTCTAGGTTAACACTCATCATCTTATTATATCATCATCATTTACAATCCTAATTCCATCCCCTATAGTTTACACATCATATTGATCATTTATCCCCATTTGAAATTTTCTTCTTCTACAACTAGTATACATATAGTACCCATCCCTCTTATTCAATATCCATGGAATATCACCTTTGAATAATACATTTTGTTCATCTTTCCATCTCATATTCACCCAATGTCATCCACATCCTAGTTTGTCCATCCCTCTTTTACATCTAATATCTACTATCCACCTCATTTATACCCATCTTACAACACTTTATTATAGTAATTACCTTATTTTATTCACCTACCTAGCTTGTATAAACATCCTTGTCTCATATCTATTTGTATATTTTATCTTCCTTAAACAATATTATGTTTTCAATCCTACCATTTCATATCCACCATAAACCCACACCATATCCATTCCATATCATACCATTTTGTATATAACTTATCTATTATATCCAAACCCTCCACCCCTCCAAAGCACTACCTATAGTTACTATCCATCCTATCATATTCAACATAATATACATCCCCTTCACACATTTTATTAGTATCTAGATACTATCTACTTTACTTCATCCATACCACAACATATTGTCAATATCATCCTCCCTCCCACATCTTTCTTTGGTAGCTAGTTTTTCCACATTCATTTATTCAACCTCCATTTGTGCATAACTCATCTTCAGTGGTTGTCATTCTTTTCCAATCCTACATTAATCACATATATTACCCCCTAATACAAATCTTATTTTTCATCCTATATCTCCCATCCCCATTTTATCTCACCACCTTTGAATACTATATCCCATCTTGAAATCAAGTTCTAGTGGTAATTCATCTTCTATCATTTGTCACTTTTCACATATTATAAACTAAGTATTATGAATATACATAGTCTTATAAGATTATAATCTATCACCCATCACTTATCTTCATCTTTATCAGGTACTTTTTCATCTAGTACCCATCAAATTATCTCTTTACTAGTGACAAGGTAGGTAATCACATCACTCTTCTTCATCCTTGCTAAATCAATCTCTTACAAAAAATTGTCTCTTGGTAATTCTTGGTCCCCTGTTCACTCTCTTTTGACCACTAGTAGATTTTGGTCTCTATATGGAGGTAGTATTTTAATATTTCCATCTCATCTATCACATTTCATCACATCTCTATTTCACAATGGTTATCCACACTCACACCCAACTTAGGATTGGACATGCCTCCACCCAAGATAATGAACCATTGGGGAATATATTTGATCCCAATCAAGAATATGATGATACTAATAGTGATATGCACACACTTAGGGTAGAGGATGAAAGGTTTAACCCCCTCCATAATGACAAAGTTTAGAGCTTAATTGATCACTATCTATATGGGAATCATGATCATGTCATAGCCCATGGCATCAAAATAGGGGCACATTACCTTTGACCTTCAATCATGCTATTTTATATAATCTAATCCACCCTCCATCCCATCTAAACACACCCTATCAAAATATACATGCCAATCAAATACCCCAAGAAGAAGAAGGTGTGGACCATGGATTTCAAGAAGAGGAATGCCCATTACCCCTTTGTAATAACTACATTGAGGTTAATTAGAGACAAGATGTCATAAAAGATCCTTAAGACCAATTAACACAACAAATCAACCTTATACTCAATAATTAAAATCCCCCATCCCCTTGACAAAACATCCCAAATAATATTGATGGAAATAATAATACCACCATTAATAATACCAATAACACTCATAACACCCATAATGTCTATAACATACATATTCCTCAAGGAAGTCAAAATCAAACCTCCAATTCCCTTGGGGATCCCAATTTTTCATAAGAATGAAGATTGATGAAAGAAAACCTCTAAAAAATATATCCATGATCAGAAGCCCTCAAATATAAGTATGAAGACTTTTGTTCTTCATGCTTAGACATGAGTATTTTATAAATACCCTTTCGTTCACACTTCAATGTACCTAAATTTGAGAAATATCAAGGGAAAGGAGATTCTAGAGATCATATCCAAGAATTTTATGTGTCTTGCCATGATGTGGCTTACAAAGATACTCATTTATTGAGATTATTCCCCAAAAGTATGGTTTATGTATTTACTCAAGGGGTCAATATCTAGCTTTAGAGAATTGACATAATAATTTTTTAGTCATTTCTCATTTAATATTGAACACAATATCTCCATAATTGACCTCTATAATACAATTGAATGAAGTGGTGAAAGTCTAGCATACTTCTTACAAAGATGGTGAAGTTTGGAAAGCTGCTTAAGATGTACAGTACCTGAGAAAAAAATGGCCAAGATATTTGTAGAAAATCTTAATGTTGAACTCAAGTATTAATTAAAATTATAGTGTGCCAAGACCTTTGATGAGATAATATAAAAAATTATGCAAATCAAGAAGGCCCTTATTAAAAATAGGACAATAAAGTTATATTCTCAAAATGAGCACACCCAAAATCAAGATAACTCTTTTTCAAAGAAATATAAAGTATTCAACAAAAACAAGAATGTTGTGGGTGATGGGGTAATTGATTCAAACAAACAACATGTAAAAATAGTTAAAAAGAAAATCCCCACCCAACAACCAAATGTGTATTCCATATGAGTTTTATGAGGCAAGCCAAAGCCTCAAACAGGCAAAAGACCACTCACAAGATTTGGTAGTCCCATTTAAAATAGTCTTGGATCAAGTAATTGTTGCTAATATGATCACCTTGATAGAAATCAGACTTTTGGATGATCACCAACTCAAGACCGATTGGTATCATGAAGATGAGTTTTGCAAATACCACAAGGTTAAAGGGCATGGTATGAAATGATGTATGCAACTTAAACACTACATATATGACTTAATTTAAAGGGTAGTATTTAAATTTAAGGAGAAACTCCCCCAAATCAATAAGAAAATAGGCAACTCAACATCTATAAGGATTCATTCCCTAAGCATGACCAGAGAAATCATAGACCATAAAGAGAATAGGGTTAGGCCTCTTCATCCAACTATACTAACTACCATAATATGCCTTATCACTAAATTAACACCATTAAAATCTATAGAATCCAAGAACCCACTCCATCTTCATTACCTATTTTAAAAATTAATTGGGCCATTCTTGATTTCATAGTCATTACTAGATGTAATAAGATAGTAGTTACCATGATACCACCCAAATATCCATCCACTTCATCTTCTAAAAAAATTGGAATCTTCCTAAAATAACTTCAAGTTCCTCTGATAAATATTACAACATCATTTAGTAACTTGAGAAAAATCCATCTCAAATATCCTTAATGGAGCTTCTCAAAACATCTAATTTACACTGAGAGATATTAAATCAAGTCCTAAATGATATAAAGGTCCCTAGTGACTTATATACAAATCAATTTTAGGAATATATAGGACATTTATCCCCTTCACAAAGGATCACTTTTGGTACCTAGGATATGCCTCCCATTGGCCCACACCATAATTATCCCCTCTATTTTGAAGTGTCCATATCCTATCATCATATCCCCTAAGTTCTCATAGATGGAGGATCAATGCTAAATTTATGTAATCTAGACTTTTTGAAGAAATTGAGATATTTAAAAACATCATTAGGGCCCATTTTCATAATTATCAAAGCCTATGATGACAATGAAAGGCCATCAACTAGGACTATTTACCTTCCTATCACTGTAGGACCCGTAGTGCATCAAATACTAGTCCATGTTGTAAATGTGGATTTGCCCTATAATATGATACTTGAAAGGCTATGGATACATGATATGCAAGCTATTTTTTACACTTTACATTAGTTCCTAAAATTCCCTCACTCTAAAATAGAGGTCACTATCCCTAAAGTTATAGACCATCTTCATAGTTGTTAGATGGACCAATAATCATCACCATCACCTTATCCTAGCATATATATTTCTATCTTAAGTCTAATATCTTCCAAATATGTCTCTCATGATTAGCTTTAATCCAAATTCAATTTACTACTTGATGTCACCCATTTGAAGGTCACATCCACAAGTTATGGAGAATATGAATATAAAACTTTCTACATTAGGGATTTACCTCTCTATGTAGCTATGGGTCCCTAGCCATGAGGAAGCCTAATCCTCTTAAATAAAAATTTAGACCATATCAAGCACTGGATTCTTATCTAAATAATGCATTGAAGAATCAAATGATTAATGACTTATCCTAGATGATGAGACCTTTGTCTTACCAGGAAATCAAAATCCCCAAGTCTAGAAGATGATGGAGAATATGCATTATAAAGGGAAAGGATTGGGAAAACAAAATCAAGGCAGATTTAAAACCATTATGGTTCAAGAATATCCATGATATTTTGGTCTAGGGTACATACTATATGATGATGACCTAAGAAATATAATTATATATTCTCTTTTGATTCTTGGGTCATCTCTCCTTGATGAAGATGTTAAAATAGGTTCCATTTGTAGTCACTTTGAGGAGCTTACTGCCACTAATCTCTTCCCCCATACCACCATTTCTACCATCAAATTTTCCCTCTATTATCCATCACTTATATACTAGGATACAAAATAAGATCTTCTTTTGACATATTTTGAAATGATGAGGCTATTTTGGAATATATGAGATCTAGAGATTTCATTCCATCTAGTGATCATAAAAAGGGATTTTCTATAAATATTTGCCAATCTACATACTTTGGGGAACAACAAGAACCCCATAATCAAAGTAATGAAGAACATTCTAAAAAAGAAGAGCCTCCTAAAGAAATATATGAAATTACACATCTCCCTAAAATTAGAAGAATATTTTGACATTGACATAGAAATTTTTAATTGATTTACTTTAGATGTTCTAAAAATATCATTTACCCCTTATTTACAAGAATAATCACTCTCCCTTATTGAGGATGTGGTATAATTCAACATTGGTATGGATCAACATCCCAAAATAATAAAATTGGGTGCATCTCTCACACTAGAGGAACATGAAGTCATCATAGAGATACTTAAAGAATTTATTAACATATTTTCATAGACTTTCAAATGTTCCTCATGGAGTAATTAAAGTTGTTTTATCTACCCCATTAATTATTTTTAATGTATTTATAATATTATCCCTATGATAAGACCACAAGGAAAAATTCAAATTTTCATAGACTTTCAAGATATAAATAAATCATGTCCCAAGGATGATTTCCCCCTTCCAAACATAAACATAATTATAGACTCAATTATTGGATATGAAATTCTCTATCTCATTTATGGTGTTTTTGGATACATTCAAATCAAAATTTCACTTGAATACCAACACAAAACAACTTTAATTACTCCATGGGGAACATTTTTCTATCAGGTCATTCCCTTCATCCTAAAAAATGTTGACGTAACCTATTAATGGGCCATGATGGTCATTTTTCATGACATGATGCATGACATCATTGAGGATTACATGGATGAAATTTTGGGGAAGTCTCACCTAATATATAAGCACCATGTGGTTTTAATATTAATTTTTGAATGATTGTGAGAATATAAAGTATGGATAAATCCCAAGAAATGTGTATTTGGTATCACTTTAGGAAAATTATTGGGATTTATAGTTTTAAGAAGAATCATAAAAGTAGATCCAAAAAAAGAAAAATAAATTATATAAATGCCTTCACCTCACAATATGAAGTATCTCCAAGGTCTTCAGGGAAAACTACAAGCCATAAGGCATTTTATTTCTTAGCTTATAGATAAATGTCACCCCTTCACCCATATACTGAATAAAGGGACTAACTTTAACTAGAATTTTGAATGCCAATAATCTTTTGAAAATATTAAATAATATTTGGCTAATCCACCAATGTTTTCACCACCTCTCTCAAGAAGACCCTTGCTCCTATACCTTTCGACCACTCCATGTGTAATAGGTGCCCTTTTAGTAAAACACAATGATGAAGGCAATGAACAAGCCATTTATTATCTTAGTCACACATTGATATCTTACAAGTTGAACTATAATTTGATAGAAAAGGCATATTTGGCCATGGTTTTTACCTCATAAAAAATTTAACAGTGAAAACTAAATAATTAGGTACAACTCATTGCCAAAGTTGATCCCCTAAAATATTTATTATTCGATTCAGTTCTTACTAGAAGAATGGTAAAATGGATAATGTTGCTTAGTGAGTTTGATATTTAATATGTAAATCAAAAGGATATAAAAAGTTAAGTTATCATGGATCAATTAGTTTCATCAACACTTGAAGTGACTAATCCCCTTAAAATAAAATTCTTAGATGAATATATAATGAATACTTCAAAATCAAGTAGATGAAAGTTATATTTTGATGGCTCATTCACTATGTATAAGTTAGGGGAAGCTATCCTCCTCATCACCCCATAAGGTGATATTATTCTAAAATATTTATACCTTACCTTATCATACACCAATAACATTTCATAATATGAAGCCTTGATAACTAGTCTTCAACTAGCTATTCAATGGAACATCCATCACTTTTAAGTATTTGGAGACTCCTAGTTAATAATCAAATAGGTCAATAATGAATTCTAGATGAAGGAATTTTTTTTTATCCCTTATAATCAATTAGTGGATCATTTAAAATAAAAATTTCAATCCATAACATTCTAATAAGTTCCATAGGGAAGCAACAAAAAAACTAATTCCAAGGCTACCATTGGCTTCCTTATGATCTCCCTCAAGATGTTTTGAAAGGGAAATTTTTAATCAAGCATCTGATTATTCTAGCCTATCAATTTATGGTTCCTTTTCAAATATGTATAATTCATGATCTCATACTCCCTTGGTACCATGAAATTTATAAGTACCTCCATGATAACATCCTCCTACCTAATCTCAACCACCATCAATGTAAAGCCTTCACTCATCATACCTCCTGATACACAATCTTTGGAAGTAAATTTTATTTTAGAGGCTATGATGGAACCTTATTGAGGTATTTGACATTATAAGAGGCCTCTCAGGTGATCAAAGAGGTTCATGATGGTATATGTGGTAGACACATTAGTGGAATGGCCTTAGCCAAGAAAATTCTCTAAATTAGGTATTATTAGCCAACCATGGAGAAAGACTCTTGTTAATATGTGAAAAAATGTGTGGCCTATCAAAAACATGGGAATATTATTCATACTCTTGTATAAGAATTACAACCTATCATGATTCCATGGCCATTTTACATATAGGGCCTTGATTTAATTGGCAAGATTAATCTAACATCATCAGATGGTCATAAGTTTATTATCATGGCAACAAAGTATTTTACCAAATGGGTAGAGGATATGCCACTTACTTATAAAATGGGCCTCCAAATCTCCAAAAATATTCTCAATCAGATCATTTGTCATTTTGGCATACCTACCGACCTCATTTCAAATAATGACAAATCCTTAAAAAAGTAGGAAGTTAAGGCCCTATGTCAAAAATATGACATTACACAACATTTATCCTCTCCCTATTATCCTCAAGGTAATGGACAAGTAGAGGATACCGATAAGATGCTCATATTTTTCCTGGCAGGGTAGAAATCCTCTCATGGCCAAACCATGGCATAAGGATTTTAATCCTCTCTTAGAATCCTTTAACAAGTTCCCTATTTGGGTGCAGCTCCCTTATCTTTCTATACATCTGTGGCATGAGTCAAATTTTGAAACCATTGGAAATGCTATAGGGGATTTTTTATTTGTGAATGAAGGTATTTTGAATTTTCACCATTCAACTTACACATGCTTTCTGGTAGATTTGGATGTTTCTAAGGGCCTTCCTGAGGTGATTTGCCTGGAATCCCCAAGGGGTACCTGGACACAAATGTTGGATTTTGAGGGGATCCCTTTTCAGTGCAGGAAGTGCCACTTGACAGGTCATATTGCTGCTCATTTTGTAGCTGGGAAATCCAAATCCAGAAGACCACCTTATTGGTGGCCTGAGGCTCCCTCTAAACATAACATTGTTAAACAACCTATGGAAGCTTTGATAGATTCTAATTCCGAGACTGAGGAAAGTATTCATTCCAAGCCGGTGGCTGAGGAGGAATATTTGGTGAGACATTCTAATGAAGTTCCTATGGAGGCTATGGTTAGTGATCTTTCTAAGCTAGAGGTGGAGGTGGTGGTCTCTTCCCCTATTTTGGAGGATCCTCCAAAGAGCTAGACTTTGGCTGGTTCTCACAAGGAATTTGTTGTGGCATCTGTGCCCACTAGGTTCTAAGGATCATTTTATTTTGAGGTATGGGTTGCTAAGGCAACAAAGTTAGAGGATGGATGGACAATAATTAAGAGAAAGAAGTCTAAGCCTTTGGTCCCCCCTCTAGATATGAATCTTTGGTCACGTAAAAAAAAAACCTCAACTCAAAAGGAATATCTAATGTTCCCTTTTGCTGACTGGTTTTTTAGGGTTAGTAATCTGGTTGTTTTTCTAGTATACTGGTTACTAGTCTAGGAGGTTGTTCAGGTTATTGATCCAGTCTATTTACTTTTAGATTAGTGTTTTGACAGTAGTTTTATTTGGTCATTTCTGATGGTAACAGGTCCCTATATTACCTTTTTTAGGTTCTTTACTGGAAATAGGTTCTTTTAAAAACCTGGTTGTGCTTTATGGTTTATCTTTCTCCTTGTTGAATAGGGTTTTGGGGTCCCTTCAAAACCTATTTTTACCTTAATCTAAAATAAGATGCTCATTAAAATATTGAATAAGACAGTTAACCAAATAGGCAAAAATTGACACTTATAACTATATCTAGCTTTGTGGTCTTATCACACAAGTGTCCACACACCTTTTAGGGAAACTATGTATGCCTTAGTTTATGGGACCAAATCAATCTTGCCAGTGGAAGTATAACTCCAATCTCTTTGGATCTTAGTAAAAGACATCATCACTAACCATAATTATAGGTAGGAATGCCTACAACAACTAAAACATCTTGATGAAAAACATTAGAAATCTCTTAATCACATATAAACATATCAAAATAGACTCAAATGCCAATACCATAAGAAGATACAGTCTAAGGAATTCAAATTTGGTGATCTAGTTGGTAAGGAGAATCATAAAAACACTAATTCAGATAGAGATAAGAAATGGAAATTTGAACGTAATTGGTTAGGTCCCTATATCATCATTTCCATGTTTAGGTTGGGAGTAGATAATTCACCACACTCAATGGAAAATAACTTGATGACCCCATGAAAATAATGTATAATAATCACTTCTACACTTAAAAAAGTTAATCATCCTTCATCTATGAGACATACCATATCCACTGCATCCACCCATCACATCTCCTCACTAGTCTAATAGTAAAAAAATAAAAATAAAAAATCCATCCAATGGTGAAAACTACTTCTCTAACACCTTGGGAAAGTACCATGATGAAAATGATATTTGGTGTCATGGTAAAATAACCTTGACTCTAGTCTCGATAGTGGGCATCTATCATCTGGTTCCTAAATAATAATGACAGACAACTATTTAAGCATA
Organism: Torreya grandis; assembly: GCA_037957365.1. Taxonomy (NCBI): domain Eukaryota; kingdom Viridiplantae; phylum Streptophyta; class Pinopsida; order Cupressales; family Taxaceae; genus Torreya; species Torreya grandis. The sequence continues at coordinate 1,195,713 of JARHVA010004417.1, forward strand.
AGGAATATACATGGCCTGTCAATTACTAAAGATATTTGTTGGGAGGTTCTCTAGAATTGCTTATCCATATTTAGCATATATATCCCAAAATCCCATCAAATACTCATCATTAATACCTACATTATCTCTCCCTCCAAAATATTCTTTGATAAGTGTGTCTCCCTTTTAGCCTCAAGGCAACATTCCATCCCCACTCATTCATTGCTATCATTAAGCCTCTACTCTACACTTTCCTAATAATGTCATCACTATGGAGGGTCATAAAGTAAAAATTACCCATTTTTTGGGTTCTCAAGTGTATACTATGATACTAATTCTTGAGGGGTCATAATGGACCCTATTTTGTAACTTGGTTTGAATCTCATCCTGATACAGACAACATTTGGGACACTACATATCATATATATAACCATAACATCATCTTTAGAACCATTGTACATAATCATTCTTAATAATTTAGTTATCAATGTAAATACCCCTCTTAACATCATTATTTTTTCTCTTTGGTTGTCTCATATGATTGTGTGTTTTTTGTGCAAGCTTTTTATATTAAAGTGTTTTGTTTGTTAAATTAGTTTTTATAACAATTTATGTATATTTTATTTTGTCACATTTTCATGGGAACAAGGATGGTATGAGTGAATTCTAAATATTTTTTTAGGAAATTTCATCTCTTAAACATATTTCCCCATGATCTATACTAATGTAACTTAGACTTATCATGTCCTTAGCATATAGCTAAATGATGCAATATTAAAAAGGATTGCACACATATTAAAGGATTATAACCTATTACCCCTCCCACTTTTTCCAAAGACATATCCCCATTCCTATCCTAAAAATTCCCCACCATATCTACCCTTAACCATAGCCTAATACTAATCCAACCCATCGCTACCCTACCTCCATCGTACAAGAGGATTCCTACCACAATAAGTTAAGACAAAGTAGATCAATAGGGGATGAATTTCTCCTTAGCATATTCACCCTAAAGGTATCCTCATGTACATATCATGGCATATGCATAAATATAATAAAAATTCAAGTCATAATCATCTCATAAAAATGTATATCATGAAATGAAATCATACATCCATAAACATCTCAATTCACATCATGAAGCAATATCCACAATAAAAGTCATATCCCATATACACTACATCTAATATCATCCATGAAAATCATACATCTACAACATATCTACCTATCATCACATCATCAATAAAATACCAAATTCATCCATCACAATACATAATATGGACTCAATCATACCAAGGAAAAATAATCATTCAAATCATGTATCCATAATAGCATATACATAAACAAAATACATAACATTTAATCTACTCACATCATAGAAATACAAATAATGCCATGTGTATCAATACCATATATAAACATAAATATCCCATGTCGGCATAGATAACATCAATAAATAATGTATATACATCCATCACCACAATATCTCATCATATACATATCAACATCACATATACATCATCCACATATAATCCATTTCAAAATATATAATATAATCACATGAGCCCATGAGGAAATAATGAGCTAATAATACAAAATCCCCTATACATCTATACATCCCAAAATCAAGGCTATAGCCTAGGTGGCCCTAATAGCCTTGGTGGTCCTCAAGCTCCCCCTAGAAGACTAATGGACTGAATGAGATGAGCTACCCTGAAAGGAAGATACACATTAACCTGGTGGTATTATCACCTCATATAAACTATGGTAATACTTCACCTCATGTGTCAATAAAATAATGTTCTTCATCATATCCATCATACCTTACTCCCTCATCACCTGGTCAACCTCATCTCTATCCCTCTCAACCACTTCCACCTACCTATCAATGTACATATGCATGCCTACATCTATGCCACCTAACCTTGCAACCTTATAATCCAAGTGTCTCTAATCTAGATCTAGATCTATGAAGTAGTTATTTGTGCCTAGGCCTAGGTAAGATATCCATCTCACTACATTATATGCACTTTTAAAGCTATAACATATTTATGGAGGCTAGCTATATATCCCTATACATGGGATAACTACCCATCCCTCTATGACACTTGAGCTTGTAATATTACAACCTATCTATGTACTTGAGCTAACTAACCATCCCTCTAAGCTATCACACTATGAAGTTATGCCTATAGCTAGTCTCACTCTTGTTTGATCCCTATAACCTCTAATAATCGTGCCTAAATCTCACCTTATAACTTATCTATCCATGACTGCTCATCCTTTATCAATGGTTTTCAAGATGGTCCCTACCATCACCCCTAATAATACCACCCACCTTTTCCATGACCTACACCTATGGCTATATTTATACCTATGCCTAGGCCTATGGCCCCATCTACCTTACCACCACCACCTGAGCCCTATCCCCTCCATCCACATCCATGGCATCATGTCCATCAACCCCATCATGCCCATCATCTCCATCATGTCCAACCTATGCTATTACCTACCTCTTCTACCTCAATTAGGCCTAAGCCTATAAGACCCTCCTGACTACCCCTCATTAAATCACAACTTGAGGTCATATCAATCTCACTAGTATATAAGGTATCCACCATGCTCTACAAGATGTTATTATTATTAAATCTGATATTAGGGTGTAAATATTCCACTACACTAGAACAATGATGTCATAATCTATACATGCATCTAATCTATCTATAGGCCTCCCCCATTATGACCTTTCCTTCTCACTATGAGCAAATAAATACTCTAGACCTAAAACATCCTAGATAAAACCAAACTATCTTTACACCTAATCAGGCTGATATCTCTTAATAATCAACTCCTTATGACCTATCAAATAACACTCTATAAGCATATACTGGGTCACTACCTCATCATCCTAACTGAATCAGAGACCCATATATGACATCCATGTAATGTTCTCTAACCATAGGTTGTCAAATACATCTCTATAAAATTTCATCTCACCATCATGCCCCAAATGTACTCTTAATAGCACATACCAACCAAATACTATGGTTTGATCAGGATCATGAACTGCTAGTGTCCCTAGTGGATGTTGGATATTAATGTGCTTCCAACTCCATATTTGCAGTAGTAATGAAGGCCCAAAATTGGTTTCTCCTCTATAAGCTCCCAAGTGAATTTCTCTATATATGTGTGCTAACACTATAAGACCTTAGGTAATTACTTAATGATCCTAAAACATATCCTCTATAATATTTCCCAAGCTCAGGTGAAACCACTAACCACTCATGTCTAATAGGAGAATATTAGAAACAAGAGATATTGCCATTTGTGTCTGTCTATCAAGAGTCTCCTCATATAAGCACCTATCGATATTAATATATATATCTTGCATCCCCACTTGCAATCCCCCTCTTAGGCAATATAATGTCTGCATCAAAGTATGAGACCTCTAGTATATCTAGTTTCCCTACATTAGTAAGTGAAAAACATATGGACATCCTTTAGAGTCGTAGTCATCTCACCCATAAAAAAAAAAGTGTTGTTCTCTCAATGTCAGTGTTATAACTAGGGCTCGATCAATGCATATCATATGCATCATCACCATATCATGTAAACCAATCAAATCTATCACCCCAAATTCTACCATCATCAATTAATATATGTCATGAAGTACCTCTAGATGTTGTAGTTATGATGCCATCATACCCATATCCTATTTTACCAATCATGATCCCCCTATCACTACCTCCATCCTCAAATACCTAACTCACCTATCCTTTCTATCCTAAGTCACCTACACACCCTAGCCAATCATTAATCCCTTAATTACCTCTACCCTTCTAAACTAACTAAAACACGCCCATCCTTACCTTATTAATCCCTCACCCTAGCCTAATCCATTATCTCACTAACTACCACACATCACCATACCCTTCAACACTACCCATTCCATTATCAATCTACCCTAACATCCACACGATCACCTTACCTATCTATTCCATCACATCCATCTAACCCACCCAACTCACCTAACAAACTAAATAGTCTAACCCCCTAGATCATCCACACTAACCCATCACCCTAACACTTACCTATTTTTCTAACTACTAACAAAATTGTTAATTATGAAATTGCCTTAACCATGGTTTTGACAAAACCACTACTCAACAGTTGTAATTTTATTTAACCAATAAAACTACTAATCCCTCAATCATAATATTGCAAAATCATGACTTTCTAGATGCAATATTGTAATATCATGATTCCCCACATGTGGCATTATAATACTACAATTTTAGACTTATTTTATTGCAATACTATGGGTTGACCCTTCAAAGTTACAAATCACAATGACAAAATCATGACTAAGGGTAAAAATGACACTCTTAGTTTTGCCAATGTAATTTTGATGGCATTTCTTCTTACCATATTCAACTAAAAATCCAACTAAAACTAGAAAAAATACAAAAATAACTATGTTAGGGGTTTTTTACTCATCGTAGGTCCAATATCAACCTCTTGATAGTGTTCTTGGGCTCTCTCACCATGATGGGAAGCTTAAGGTATCTAGTCTAGGGTCTCACCTCAAAGCTCAAATCATAAGATTAAAAAAATTGAAAATGACCTAATTTTGACTCTTTTGTCCTATATGACCCCCCATACACCCCTAACAACCCATTACTAACACCAAATATCATCCAAATGCCCAATTGTCCCAATATAATCATTTGTAATCACCTTCTCACATCATTTAGGGAACACAATGTCTAACACATTATCTTCCACCTTACCCTGTGTCAAGAACTACATCAACCTGAGGTCTTTTAGGACTATATAGGTAGTACCTAGTTTCACTTGTGTACTTAGGGATAGTTCAGCCCCCATCTATCTATTATCATCATCCTATCCTTTAACTAGATATTCAATAATCACACATCATTTTTAAGCCCTGAATCTTATGAAAAGTAGCTCTCTATCAACAGTCAATAATCCTTATCACTATTACCCCTTTTTCAAGCTATCCTTAACACGTGTCCTTACTACAAGATTTATCATCAACTTAAACCCATCTTATTTAAATCACTCTTATCTTATCAATTAAGACACTTTATGAACATAAATTATTTATCTAGAACACATCACAACTAATCTACATTATCTCTTTGCCACTTGGGACATTTTTAATCATCACTTTTAATTGGGGCATCCCAACCCTATAGTATGATCCTCATTTTATCCCACCTTGAGATTTTTTTTTGAGTGACCATTTGAGTTTATATCTCCCCACATTCTCCCTCGATGGGGTATCATATATTACTAACATCTAACACTATCTAACATCATGGTTTTCATTTGAAATACCATTACTACTTTCACTTCATTCCAATCATAATACCCTTTCAAAGAGGGGTGAAATATACACACTAAATTATGTTTGCCCTACTAATTATACTAATTTCCACTAATTTAGCCTAATACCCATATTTCTTATCTAAAATAAATAATATCCTAAAAACCTCCATACAATTATTATATCCTATAAACCTTTAATCCATCCTAAAAAAAAGTAATCTCCTCATTAAACCCTTAATAGAGCCTATTATCCACTAAACTATCCCCTAAGCCAACTAGTCAATTTAAGAATTCCTATTTATCCAACTACCCCTAGCTACCCTAACACCCTAGCCTTTCGTTCTTCCCTATAAATCTTAAACCTCATTAACTCCAATATAACCCCCCTCATTATCCCCTAAACTAATCTAGAAACCTTTAAAACTAGGGAAGCTCCTCTAAAGTTCTAGAAGTCTCTAAACTAGAGACTTTTAAATAGTTTTAAAATTCCCTAAAAATCTCCTCCACCATTTTATAAAAACCATGCTTGGGCCATGGCCAAGGTAGCTTATAAATGCATCAAGCCATCATATTGATACTATATTGCATTCATCAAATCTCTCTTACAGTCATCTAAGTCTACCATCAAGCTCATTCAATCACTTAAAATCCATTATCAAAACCCATCAAGCAATCTAACATTTCAAATTTTAGAGATCAAATTATCCATTTCCAAATATGAGAATAGAGCCATAAGTAGGTAAAAATGATTGTGAGAATTTTCTTATTATTCTAATTTACCTCTATTATCCATTCCTATTGGTGTCTTTGAGTTTTAGGTCTGTACTACTAAGTTTAGTAATACTCATTGAATCTAAAATTTGGTGCACATCTAGTATGAATGTGGACTTAAGTGATTTGAATACTCTAGACTAGAAATAAGGGTAATCTAAACTTAGGACCATTGTAGATGGTAGTATGTATAATTAGGGTAGAATAGGGCCAATTAACCTTAATTGTCTACAACTTATTATGAGTTTGAATCTATATTTTGCATATGATTTCCATCTAGTGGTTAGAGGGATAAAATTCATGTATTTATACCATTTTTATGTTTGTGTGGGTGCTAAAAGAGGTCTATGCCTACCTGAGGAAGTTATAGATTTGAAAATAAATATATTTGTGAAAAATTAATGGAAAATACATTAACATAATTATTGGGACACTGTCACCATGTGGCACTAATATCCTTATTATGGTCTTAGTGTCTAAGTGGTAGAATACTAGGACCAAAGGGCTAGAATGTAAGAATGAGGGTCTGTGACTACTTTAGAAATGACTAGGGGCACTTGTGGCCTACATGAAGGCTAGATAAGTGTGAAAATAGGATCTAGGATAGGTATAAGGATAATATATGGATATGTAGTTTCAAGTAGAACTTTTATCACTCAAATACCACTTTTATGTGATTAAATTTACCCATCCTTTAGTTTAGGAATGGAACAAATCAAAATGACTAGGATAAAGGAAAAAGAAGTGTACCTAGACTTACCTATGAGGTGAAGAATATGATTCTAGTTTGAGTATGATAAGCATGATTTAATGCATTTTATAAAATTGAAATGTGCATAAATTAGTATTTACTTAATAAATATCAAAATCAAAGACTAAAATAAGTAAAAAAAATAAAATTGAGAAAGGGGATAAGAGAGAGGAAAGGAACTAATACAACTCACTGGGTATATGAAGCAATGCATAAACCTAGTGAAAAATTATGTGTGTGCATGTATATATTGATCAATTAGTGAATATATTTTACTGAGCTAATGGATTTCTCAATCCTCATGTGTGGGTGGTTCAAAAACTCAATCTAGTTTTGGCTCCTTTATTTCCCACCCCTGCTCAGTGGATCATGACCTGTGAATAACTTGGATTGGATTAGTGGTGTGTCTAACCCTCTCATGTAGGTGGATAAAGAACTAAATTAGGCTATGAATCCATAATTTCCAACCCATGTGTAGTATATCCATCTAAAACTAAAACCACATAATGTAACTAGAAATTTATAACTGGGTATGTTAGCTCTATAGCCACTTGGGTATATTAGGTAGCTTTGACCCACTTAGGAATGCCAACTAGTGTAGATGAAGTATGGAATGAAACTATTGTGAAACCTATAATATGATGTCAAATATATATAATGTAGATAATAACATGGAATTCTTTATTCCATCTAATCAACCAATGTATAAGTGAGCATATGAAAAAAATGTACTATACATATGCCCCCAAATTTGATATCTAAGCTATATGGATTTTGGATTGAGTTGTAATAATATGTATCTAAGTATTTGAATTGAAAATAGGAATTGTCATGCCATGCATGATGCCCCTAATTTGAGAAAATGGGTATGAATCTAACATAAATTGGTATGAGTCCAAGCAAAACTGATAAATCTATAGTTAAAATTATACAAACTTATATTGTAGCTACTATACTTGTATATCCATATGGGTTTATCTAAAACTAAGTCTATTAGATAGTAATACCATGTGGTGCTATTTTTAGAATTTGGGTGCTAGTATCCTTCTACTTTGATTTCTATGTAAATGTACTAATCTCTATGTCACTATTTTCCCACTGTGTTTACTTTATTTTGATTTCTATAATCTGAGCTTGTGGGCCAAAAATGTTTATTTAATACATTTTGGTAGCTTGATATCTATGAAAAACCCATTTGAATACCCATTCTTTTGAGGGGATTTATTGATCCTATGTAGGAACTAACCTCAAAATAAAATTCTCTATAATATGTGTGTTAGCCAAAGCATACATGATATTTTCATAATAATCCAATATAATGTGTATACATAACATCATAATGTAAGATAATCTAAGTATAAGTTTTTAATATGCAATGTATGTTATGTATATCATTCAAAAGGGTGTAAAGATAGATAAAAAAATGTATGTAACAATAAATCCAAGTAAAAATTATGTAGCTACCTAGGGGATGGGGCATGATGTTCATTATTGAAGCCAAGTAGGAAAGGGGAGATGCATGAGGTCTCTCATGGCATCTAAAACTAGAGCATGTACCAATAAAGAGGCAAGTGTCATGGCCATGACACATACAAGAAAAAATACATAAAAAAAACATGAGGCAAACAAAGTAGGCCAAAGAGCCAAGATACAAGGGACATAGGCACATGTCACTAAATTTGAGAAAATAAAACATACAAGGACATGTTTAAATGTCCACATATGTAAGGATTTTTTTTTTTGGGAATAGAGACACATATAAGGACATGTTCAAATATCTACATACACAATCAATAAGCCATACACAAAGATATGAGAACATGTATAAAGCATATAACAATGAAAATAAGTGGCACAAATCCAAAGAGCAATGGTATATTTAAACTCCCTCGAATATAAGAAGTATAAACACATAATTAAGTATAAAATATTAAAGTTATAAATGAAATTATGCATGAACATGTAATAAAAATATATGTAAGATCTAGGATATACATATGCTAAATTTAAAAAATTAATAACCATCAAAAAATTTGAGTAAGTGTACCATGACCAATATCAAGATATAAAAATTCTAAAGTTGTGATGTAGAGTATAGAAAGATAGAACTTGGTAATCGAAGCTGTGTAGAGGGTGCCCCCAAATGGGCAATTTTCTCAAATAAATATCCCATGTGTTGATATATATGCCCCTAATGGGTAAGTAATACCAAATTTGGATCAGTGTGGTGGACCCGAGTCCTATAGTAATCTACAAGCACTTGAAAATAACAAGTGAAGCATGCATATATGATAAAACTAACTATACTAAGATATACAACATAGGTAGCATCTATAAAATATAAGAAATGTAAACATAGAAATGCATACAATCTTTAATTTTTTATTTTTTGAGTAAATATTTGAATTTTTTTGTGTTTTTAAAATATTGTAATGTTTTTATATTTTATGGATATAAGCTATGCACAAGTAACATGAAAATAAAACTATATAAATAATGAAAGAGAAGGAAAGTATGTAAAATAAGGGAGGGATATACTAACCAATGAGTCTCATGGGAGACTCACTATCAATGTGGCCTATATCAAAAATATGGATGGTAATCTATCATGCAATGTGATTTATATGCTGGAGTTGAATAATGTTGTAGTAGGAATTTGGGTATTGTTCATCATCAAAATCATAATAACCTATAATTCTAGAAGGAATTCCATCATACTATGGATTTAATATTTTTGAATTATGATTTGGAATATTGATTGTGATTTTTCCTTTGAAATTGTGTTTATTGTAGCCATATGGTTCTCTAGAGTCTCTTTTACTAGAAAGCCTTTTTTGAGAATGATTGTTGTCTTAGCATGATTTTGACTTTGCAACTTAAGTTATTTATCTTTTTATAACATTTATTGTGTATTTTGATATTTTTCCTTGATAAAATGTATTTTTTAATGATTTTCCTTAATATGTTTAATAAATCCCAAAACTTATTGACCAACATTATCAACTACTAGAATAAGAGTAGTGATGCCTTGGGCCTACTTGCCCAAACCTTGACCATGATTATCAAACTATTATAGATATTTTTTCACCAAACCCATATTGATTTGAAAGTTTAGCCTCATTTTAGAGTGGTATATTTGCATATTTTACTTTCTTTTAATGTGCTTGTTGTACTATTTCTTTCTCTAAATGTGCTTTATGGACCTTTTGTTGTTTTGAGTTATGCTTTGGCAACCATTTTTGTACTATTTTTGAATGTGACCTTTTTTGAATTTGTATATGTGAAATTGTATGTCATTTGGATGATGTGTTACTATTTGAGTCATTTGTATCCATTATCCATTATATCTTCTTTTTTAATGCTAAACATGAATTGGTATGGTGCCCATGCATTCTATGATATGCATAATAATATTTGCATCTCCTCATTGGGTATAGAGGAGGCAGGTTGATCAACTTAGATTTAATAATTCCCTTATTATATTGATTGAACTATTATTTTACCCTTGCAATATATTTTAATAAATTATAATATATTCCCTATGTTTTACTTTATTATTTGGATATGAAAGTGTGCTAGACATAACTTTGAAAGGTGTAGATACATATACATGGTTTACACTAGCATATTATGAAGACTTGGTACATGTAATATGATTTTAAAATAATGTGACCTTTTTAATTAATAATTTAATTATATAAATATGATATTAGATTTCTCATATAGATAATTTGATCCCATAGAGTCTCACAAATGTAAACCCTAATTGATTTTGATTGAACATGTCGACACACACCCTGTAGGGGACAGATGTGGATAGGCTGAGTATGGGTATTGGTAAAAATAGTATAGGCTACTTAATTACATGGAGTGATAAAATTGATGTGGTTAGAGGGAATGTAGTTGTCACCCTCATGGATATGTCGTGGATAAGGATATTATTTCATGTGCATAAGATATGACATTAAAACTTGAAACATAGTTGTTAGATTATATACTAAATATTATATGTATGTAAGGGTTTTTTTTATTAATTAAATATCACATAAGATAATAATAACATGCTAGAGATAGAATGAAATATTACATACATTTCAATTGATATAAAACATCATATATACATGTTTTTATGTCTTTTTCGAGTTCATTTTGAATTAAAAGAAAAAAACATACAAATGAAACTATTATAATTTGCATCAAAAAGAGATAAAATTATTATGTTATTATTATCATGATTATATGAAATATAAATCTAGTTGAGGGTCTTATAATGTTAGAAACATAAACCCTAGTGTTGTCTAAGTTTAGGGTTTGAGTAGTATTCAAAGTAAGTCAAGTTCCCTAAATGTTTTAACCTTTATGACTTAGTGAAGGTAAATATTATGTTTGTTAAATATATAAGTATAATAAATAATTGTAATAATATAAAATGAATATAGTCACTAATTTTTTACATAATTGACTAATTTTGACCTTTCTAAAAATAGTAAAAAATATTGCAAGAACGTATCTAGAAAATGACTAAGATACATGATTTAGAGGATGAAAACTAAGGTTGAGGTTGGCATGAGTGTTAAAAATGGGATCCTAATGTCAAAAAAACTCATATAAAATAATAACCTAATTAAAAAGTAGTAACATTATTATATATGTGGAAATATTGTCTTGTATGCAGGACTATCTTGAGCTTTTGGGTGCACCTATGTCTAGATGTATGAGGTCTATTCCTACGTGAATAAATTTTGAAACCTTGTATATTTATTATTTTGAATATATTTGAGATAAAAACCTAATCCTCCATGTTTCTAGGGCATCTAGTTGATATAAGTTTAAGAGTGTATTTATTAGTGGGTTAGGCTAGACATCCTCAACACCTTATTGTTAAGAGAGTTATCTACATAACAATTATTTTAGGAGGGATCAAGCCCGATGTAGTTATCCCCACCTAAGTGCTATTGAAATTTCAAGTGAATATATCATGATAATGGACTTGAGTGTTTAATAAACTTTAGACTATAAATCGGGGTAAATTGAGCTCATGACTGTAGATGGTAGTATGCATAACTAGGGAATAATAGGGATTTATAACCTTGATTATGTACAAATTTTTCTAAGTTTGAATGTGTATTTTAAATTTTATTTACATATAGTAATTATAGGGATAAATTTCATGTATTTATATAACTATGACCCTTATTCAGGTGGTAAAAGAGGTCTAGGCTGACCCTAGAAGGTTTTAAATTTGAAAAGATATCTATTTGTGAAAAAAAGAGGGAAAGGACATTAGTGTCATTATTAGGATACTAGTGCCATGTGGAAATACTATCCTTATTATGGGCTTAGTGTCTGAGTGGTATAAAACTAGGTACGAAGGGATAGGATGCAAGAATTAGGGTCTAGGACTACTTTAGGGATGCTTGTGGACTGCACAAAGGCTAGGTAAGTGTGAAAATATTCCATAAGATAGGTCTAGGGTTAATATAGTCATAGGTAGTCTCAAGTACCACTCTTATTACTCAAATACCAATTTTAGGTGATTACAAGAGCCATTATTTCCTACAAAAACAATTAATTCTCTATTTTAAATTAAACACATAATATAAATAATTTGTAAAAAACATTAAGATAAATATGTTTATTATAATAAATATGTTTCAATAGTGAACTATATAAAATAAAATTAATTAATAAAAATATAAAATAATTTTTTTACCTAAGTAAAGTAAAAGGTAATTGAAAGAGAAAAAATTAATTAGGGATAAAAACAAATAAATTCAATAATACATGTGAATATTAAGAAAAGTTAAGGACAATGGATGTAAATAATCTAGGTCTACCAACTAATTATAGTCAATGAAGGATCTATATTTTTGAATTAAATGGTTGACACTCTTTTTCATTGTGAACATAATGGTTCACATGTAGAGTGGGTGACTTCCCCCTCTAATAGACATCTTAGGATGGATTCATTTTGAATATAAATCTTTAGTTTTATATCTAACATTAATGAAATTAAACCATGCATTCAATCCATATTGAAAATAGGACAAGACACCCTTGTTTTTACTATACCTGTAATGGTTCACATTTATAATGGGTGACCACCTAATATAAGATATTTTTAGGGTGGATAAATGGTTAAAACTAAAAAAATTCTAACAAATAAACTCAAAAAGTTAATACTATACAAGGATAGTGAAAACATGTCGATTGACACATGTTTTCACTATGACTATAATGGTTCACATTTTGAGTGGGTGGCCACCCACTATAATATATTTATCATGATGTATTAATTTTGAATATAAATACTAGGTTTTATGTATAACATCAATTAAATTCAATAATGCATGTATTCCATTTAAGACATAGTGCAAATAGGATGAGTAAGATTATTTTTAATATGCTTGAAATTGTTCTCATTTCATGATTGACTAATTTAAAATATAAATATAAGGTATTATATATAAAATAAAATAGATTAAATAACACATGTAAATGGAACTTATTTTCACTATACCTATAATGGTTCATATTTATAGTGGGTGGACTTCACTTTATGAACATTCTCAGGTTGGATTCATTTTGAATATGAAAACTAGATCAAAAAACAAAGTAATTCAAAAATACTTTATGTAATTTTGATTATAGTCCAAATATATTTATAAAAATAATATTTATTGAGATGAATTTGTTTATAATATTAAACTTAATTATTTTTATAATAATAACAAAATTCAACAATGAATTTAAGCCATTCATGTATAGTCCAAATAAGATGAATAAGATTTTTTTAATAATGCATGGAATGGTTCTCATAATAGAGTGAGTGTATGGCCACTATAAGATAATTTTAATGATGAATTAATTTATGAAATAAATCTTAGGTCTTAGTTTTAACATCAAATAAATTCAACAGTACATGTATGTGACATTTTTTAGAAGTATACCTGTAATGGCCAACATTTATAATGGGTGGCCACCAACCCTATGATAGTTATCAGGTTGGGTTAATTTTTAATATGAAATATATATCTAAAAAGTTAATTAATAATAACATGTAATGAATTTCACTCATCATACAAATATGATGAGTAGGATTGTTTTCTCTATCCCTATAATTGTCTCATTTGGAACGGGTGACCACCCACTCAAAGAGATTTATTAGGATGCACTAATTTTGAGTATAAATCCTTAGTTTTAGTTATAAACAAATTTTTTTTAGCATAACTTGTAAGACATTTAAATAAATACACAAATAGGATGAGTATTATTTATTTCACTATCCTTATAATAGTTCTCATTTAGAGTGGATGGCCACCCACTCAAGGAGATTTATTAGGATGGACTCATTTAGAGTATAAATATTAGGTCTTAGAAAAATTATGATAGGTTAAACTTATTTTTATTACACCTTCAATGGTTTGAATTTAGAGTGGTGGCTTCCCATTCTATGAACATTTATTGGGTCAGAAGTTAACTATTGTAGGGATAATGCAAGTAATTTGATTGGCACTTGTTTGCACTATGCATATAATGGTTCTAATTTAGTATTGAAATAAAATATTTAAATATAATTTTAAAAATAATTTCAATTTATTTTTTACATTCAAGTTTAAACTTTATAATATTAATATGTAATAATAGTTCACATAAGTTTATACTAAAAATATATATTAAAATTTAACTATGAAAATAATAGTAGTTTACAATAAATTAAACTCTTAATAATAATGATCATGTAATTATTATATTAAATACTAAATATTAAAATATAACACTTTGTTATTGGTATACAAGTATGAAAATACATGGGTGTTGTAGGAGGAAGGAGAGGAGAATGATCTGGACCCAGATTTGAATGGTGAAAATTAAATTTTTAATGTTTTTCCAAGACCTTTGAGTAGTTAGAAGACAATTTATGAAGGTCCCGTGATGGATCATGTTGTAAATTGTGACTTGTTATATGGACTTGCAATTGGTTATGTGTCAAAAAGGAGAGATGGATTGACCTTGTTTGAAGGAAGAAGGAACAAGGAAATCATCTTGGTTGTAGAAAAGTAACACAATTTTTGAGGATTTTCACATTATCATACCAATGAAAGATATGTTGGGTTAATATAAGTGCCATATGTTATACTAGGTGTAATATCTGTTATACTAGGTGTAATATCCCTTGGAAATATATTTACATATATTTATAAATATGCCTTGAATAGGTTTTTAGTATATTCAAAGATGTTGAAATTTGGTGTCTCAATCAGAAAACTAAATTTTTAGTTGATTATGTATTGAGTAAATCCCAGTCTAGAATGGGGTTTAAATATATTTTGATGAAAGCAGAAATCCCAATCAATAATTATTGGATAGGTATTATGGTAATAGTGGATATTACTACTATAATTTGTAAGGTTGATCCATATTTGAATGAGGGTTGGATAATTAGAGTTTTTCTAAAGGTGGAGAATGCTTCTAGGTTAGCATTTAGAAACAAGAAAGTTCTCAACTTTTCAGAGAGTTAGATCCTTAAAATTACTAAGCTATACATATAATATATGTGAGGGAGGAGTCTCAAGATAAATAATGGTCATAATTGGGATCTCACCTCAAATTTTTATATTAGAGTTATGTTTGAGGCTAAAAATTTCCATTTACCAAAGGTAGTCTTGTTAAAGGACAAAGCCTCTGATGGAAAAGCTGAGTTCAATGTCTTCCTTAGATGTTAGTAAAGACTATTCAAGGTACCCTCTTTAGTGGATTTGGAAGTGTATGGAATCCTTAGTGAAGATCATAGATATATTTTCCCATCCTTTTATGAGCTTGTATTAGGTATGTTTTTGGCATTATTTATCCCTTAGTCCATCACAACTAAAGTTATGAATCTAGATCACTACTCAGTTAATGGGACTTATTTCAAGTTGGATATCTTATGCATGTTCTAGGAGATATCTAGTTATGTTTCAAGTTTGGGTCTATGGTGGGGTATATCCATTTAAATAGTGTTCCTCTTTGTTCTTTTGAAGGTAGTAGCATTGTTATTTACCCCATTTTAGGAAGCTAGATTAGTCTCAGTTAGGGGTACCTACTTCAAGTTTGGTATCTCATGGATTTTTAATAGTTTTCATGTTTTGTATTCTAGTTTTGGGTTTTGGTCAAACCCATATTTCATGTTATGGTTTTGGGGTGTGGTCAAAACCATAGTGTGAGTCTCAAGGTATATATCATTAATTTTTAGGATGAGCTTGTTTCATATAGGCTTGTTAAATAGTGTAGCATCTGTATTTCATGTTGTTTTGGTTATGGGTCTATCCAAAACCTTTTATAACTTCATGAGTTCTTGTTTTCAATAATTATGAGGATTTTAGGTTGTCTCTTCATTGGTTTATTGCTATTTGTTTGTTGTTTCTTACACCTTAACCATTGGCATATATAGGGATACATGTAGCTGACTTGTGGCTTACATAACCATTTTGCATATTATTTTAAATTTATTCATCCACTAATATGTTTAATAGGTCAGCCTATGGGTTTTCCATGGCCTTGGTAGATTTATAAATAGGAGGTAGGGTTAGTCTTTCATCATCATATCAGAGTATTCATTTTTTATTGCAAACATTTGGGAGGTTTCCCCCTCAAAGTGGCTTATCTATTATTCATATTTTATTATATATTTCCATATCATTTATATAAATTTTATTCTACTTATTTGGTAAATTAATATCATTAAAAGTGGTATCAAATATTCGATTTGGGCCCTAATCTAGTAAAAACCCCTATATCTTGGAATTTGGCTATATATCAAAAATAGTTGTAAATTTATATACAAATTTTTTAATGGAGGTGAAAAATTATTAAATTAAGATTCCATTCAAAATTACACTAAATTGGATCTACTTTGAAAAAATTATCTCCATTTTAGGTTTTTCATAAATTCATTCCATAGCTCATAATTTGTAAAAAAATTCAAATTTATTTACATTTTTGAAAAGCTTGGAAAAAATTAGTTTAGGTCTATTATTTGATTTTTGTGATTTGAGTCTTAAATAGTTAAAAGAATTCATGGTCAAATTTGGGTTAATAGGACAAAATAAGTATCTCTATCTAGCCTTCTTATGGCTGTTCCTAACACTCATAGGTAGGTAAAAGGGAAAGAAACCCATAAAATTAATTTAGGGGATGACATGGAGTCTAAAACCTCTTATAAAATACCTTTAAAGATGATTTCTTAAATTCAATCGAATCTACATGGCCTGATGCAGAAGGATTTACAAGTCCAAACTCAAATATCAGTAAGACAAGGGGAGCTTAATGGCATGATAAATTAGTTGTAGTAGATAACAAAAACACTAGATACCATTTTATATTATTTTCAACTAAAAACCCCTCCACTTTTTCATTCTAGTCCTCCTCTTCTCAACACTAAGGCTACCAATATGGGGGTGAAACTAATGTTTCCAAAAGTAGAATTGCATAAGTTTTATGGTAAGGATGTACTTATTTGGGTCTATAAAATTTAAAATATTTTTTATCTACACCAAACTCCTATATCTTAAAAGGTGGTAATGGCATCTTTGTATCTAGAACCTGAGCCATTCATTTGGTACCTCTGGTTGTGTGCTCAAAAGAAGAAGACTGGTACTCTTATTACATGGTCAATATTCATTGATGAAATGATGTCTCAATATCAAGATAATGTTTCTAAAAATTATTTTTAAGACTCCAAAATGCACCCTTAGGAGAAGATGGTTCAGTTCTTTCCATGTTTAGGGTAACATGGGATTGGTCTAAAGGCTCTGGGTGATTTATAGGAGGACCAAACCTTAAGTTTATGTGGATAGATCCCCTAGTTCATCAAATTGAGATCACTTTATAAGACCTAATAATTTTTGGTGTGAAAAGGGATATAATGAAAACATGAAAATGAAACCTATTCTAAGGATGGTGATGCACCAATATTAGTCTATCCATTATAACTAATATTCAAACAACACTTTATAAATAAATTAAAGGTTTATAACTAAAATAATATACCTAATTAACTCCTAAGCATGAGTATTTAAAATAAAGGTTATGAAGGATATATACAACTTTAAGTTAATGGAAAAGAGGTCTTCTTGAGGCACTATCATCCAACTCACCCTTCATGACATCTACCACACTCTAACACATCACATGACCTACATAAGATGACATTCTAATAGCTTGGTGGAGAGGACTAAAATAAAGGATAAAAAACACACTTTATAAAAATTGACAAACCATAACACACTAATTCAAAAAAAGAAACATGTAAATAGTCATTTCATTATTGATCCTCAAGGTTTTCAAGATAGAATTTGGCATATTTTCATTACACGCAGCTAAGGGATGATTTAAAATAGCCTTAAGACCTGAATATATATAATAATATATTAAAATAAAATATAATTTGGCATGTTTATGACATTAATGGGTCATTAATTACCACCATCTCTTCAAATGGTAGTTACAAACAACCTCCACACTCTTTCATGCATTGTTTAGGCTGACTAGTGTCTTGAATAGGCATCTTTAGGGAGTTGGAGTCTATTTTTAGCCAAGGTTAACCTATAAATATCATATGCATGAAAATATTTGTTAATTACCATCCTTATAAAAATAAAAAATCATTGAATAGGCTCAATTAGGCCTCCTCCATGAATCATTTAATGATCACATGTCTCTTTCATGTGGACTATGTTCAAGAAACTACCTAAAACCTCCTTAATGGCCATAGGTGTGGGGATTGATCAACTCAAGAGATATTTATAGGGTTTTAATTATTATTTATTAACTATATAATATCCTTTTATTCTCATGATCATCTCACTCTTGTTGATTAAGTAGGATTATTCACAATAGCCTAGTCTATTGCATGTTTGTTGCTTGGATAACTATGAGGACTAAATGAGATATTTAGGATAAATGAGTGATGTTTTTTACCATATAAACCATAATAATATACCAAGACTTAGGTTATCCAAGTATCTCACACCTATATTCTTACCTCACTTAGATGACTAGGTCACATCCCTTTAGCACATTCTAACTATCTATTTGACACAAACATATATGAACATTTTTAGGCAGACTTGTGTGTATGTCATGATTTGATAAGGTGAAAAATGTCTCATAATACCTCATATAATTATTTTAAACCCTTGAACAAGTCTTTCACCTTGTATTATGATTAAAACCTTATAAAAATATAATTTATGGGGGGTACGTATAATAGTTTATACAAACTAGTATTATGGATGGGATCCTTTGAGAGTGTAATACAAAGTCCAAGTGTTTATTAGGCCATACCACTAAATTTGGATGAATTTTATCCAAGATCATCTCAATTGGGTCCTTATTAGGGTTTTATGGAGGTTTAAGGGGTTTTAGACTCTTAGCAATGGTTCATAAAGGTATCTTAACCTTTAAACTAATGTCATTGATCTATAGTAGATAAGGCCCCTCAATTATCATAAAGTACTTAGCTCATCATACAACTATTCTGTATAGTTATGAGCTTTCCAAGTTACCCCCTAGGTGATAAATGTGCATTTTGAGCAATCTCAAAGCACTTTTAGGCTAAAATGACCAACTGTGACTTCTCCCCTACAAACCAAAGTGGATCACACACCTAAAAAAACATGATAAAAACTTCTATGGTGGTCTAAAATGTCATCTAATCCCCTTTTGTCCTCTACTCTAGATTTTAATTAACACTACCTTAAGAGAAGGTATTAAATCAATAGGCTTGAATGCATGGTTCTTGAGTTTTGACCCCAATATATAGTTATGAAACACTTATCCAATTTTCCTAACATTAAATTCACCTCTTAGGTCCGTCAAAACATTTTTATTGGTTTGAGAAATCCATTTAACTCCTCTTATGTGCATATAATCTCTCATTTAAGTACATAGGCTTGGTTAAAAGTGGTCATCAGGCATGGAGGGACTTTTAGGTGTCTAATATATAGTTATTTGAGACCTCAAGGTTACTTTCTCTCTTCCAAAAT
The DNA here is from genome assembly GCA_037957365.1 of Torreya grandis. NCBI lineage: Eukaryota > Viridiplantae > Streptophyta > Pinopsida > Cupressales > Taxaceae > Torreya > Torreya grandis. Next base: position 1,215,594 of record JARHVA010004417.1, read on the forward strand.
ATATGGGATATGTAGATCCATATCAATTTCTTACATATAAGCTTATAATGGATATATTAGGTATGTTATCTATATTATACATCTTGAGCATGCCAACTAGTAAATCATTTGAGTTATTAGGAGACCTAATGATACAATTAAGACATTTTTGTAGCCCAATTATCTCATTTGGATGCATTTGGAGGTGTAATTCCCTCATCAGGTTTGAACTAGGGTTTAAGGAGGGTTTTGGAGCTCCACCATCTTAATGATGGTTCATAGAGTACATACATCCAAACCAAAACTTATTATGATGAAAATTTAGCCTATAGACCCATTTAAATATCTTAAATATCCCTATGTCCCATGTAAACTATACATTGAGATATAAATTGAATATGGTGTGCTTCAAGCTCCTTTCTAGGTAGTTTGTGTAGGTTATAGTGTTAAGGTTTGTTCATAGAGTTAGGCCCTTGAATCCCACTCTCTTTCATGGATCTTGAGTCCATAAGGGTACCCAAATACCATTAATAGCATTGGGTCTGAGTCCTTCTATGATGAAATATATGAGTGTTAAAAGTGGAAACTCAACATGGTTATTTAAGATAGTGGAGCTTGGGAGGGGGATAAAAACAAAAATGACTATCCCTTTTAATTCCCCTTATTCAAATGCCCCCTTCAGGACCCATAAAAACATTATATAATTTTTATATCCTTGAGTCTACTTTGTGGTTTTGGACTTGTTACTGAGGCAGAGGTGGGGTCTTGAGACCTATATATGTCTTTAGGCCTTATAAGTTAGACTGGGTTTTGGAACCTTCACTCACTTGTAGGTGCACTTAGTCTCAATGTTATCATAACATCATCCTTAGTCTAGTATCCATATTTTCACTTTCCTTTATCTAATCAACTATCATATCAACCCTTCTCTTTCTTAAGCTTAATTTGACCAACACTACGTAATATAGATGCTTGTAATAGTCAATGATAAATATCCAAGTAGCTCCTTTTACCCCTTTAAAATTATGGATTGAAGGCTTATGGGACATGTTATCAAGTTTTGACTCTAGCCTTTAAGTCTTGTCATTACTAACTTTGACAAAAACACTTGTACACATAGTCACATACTAAGGTCTATATGTCCTAGGTGTCTAACACAGACTAGGTAGATTCATTTTTTAGTTTCACCATCATGTAAAATCTGGAGGGGTATAGATGTCATCATCACTTTGAGATTCCATTTTTCATGATCTTGGCATTACCATTCACTTTAGTCATGCACTCTAGAATGAATAATCAAGGCTATCTCACTGTACATATTTGAACCATTTTTCATGTCATTTCTTCATAATATTCATCCTTGGAAACATGATCTCCATGTCTGACCATCATCTTCATTTGATTTCTCTCCTTCATGGCATACTAGGTCTCATATTCAAGGTAGGACATAGACTATCAATAGTCCTGTAGGTAATGATTTATGCATGTTGACTACCAAGAGGTCTATTAAATAGGCTCTTGAGTTATAAGAGTGTTTCTATTGTTATACTTAAGACCCCAATAACATTCTTTGTGTTCAAATCCATCCCCTTAAGATAGACATATTAAAAATCCATTCCCCTTATTTATATTTGAGACTCATATACATATAATGATATTAAAATATTTTAAAGGGTGGATCTAAGTAGTCTCTTGTAGGTGATGATTATGCTCTCTCTCAATAGGGCTTATACCTACATAGGTCCTTTTCTCATAGTCCTAATGGATTAACATGGTTTTATACAAGATTTGGCCCTAATATAAACCCTTAATCATGGGTATAGTGGTTCAAACATGTAAATAGTAGTCAAAATATTTTATGGAGTTTTATCTTGGATCTCAAGGATCATTATGAGGTAGGTTGATAGTGATGAGACCATCAGATGACAAAGGTTCCTTGAGGGATTAAAATGGACTGTTAAATCATACTCAAGGTGATCTAAAAAGACCCTAGGCATCTCTAATCACATAATACATAAGATAAAATAGTTATAGTTCATAAATTAGACACATGGAGTGAGAAATGGAAACCTAGGACTATCTGAATACCTCACCTTTTGCTAAATAACCTTAACTTCTATTAATCAAGTTTGTGGATGACTTAGAGAGATAGTTGATGGTTTTTTGACTATGAGAGCTATGATGAGGTTTGAAAATATTAAAGGAAGTACTTGTTAATATTAATATAACTCTCCTCATTCCATTGTGTCCTAATGATTTCTAAGCCATTATCATTCAAAACTCAATCCATGTTTATGTTAGAGAATAATTACCAGTCATGTTAATTTGAAAGAATCATTTTGAGAGAGTTGGAGGTCCATATAACCATTAAAATTGAAAAAAGGAGATATAAAAAAATTCAATACATCATCACTAAACCTCAAAAAATTATTCATTATCAAACATGTGCACTAAGTATTCTTTTTCATTAATGGAAGCCTATTTGTAGTCTATAGATAGTGCCAGCTTAGATGTTCCTTGTTACCATAGGATCAAACATGGGAACCAAGGGTGAATAATGCCATGGAATTAATTTTAAGGACTGGATAAGACATGAACAACCACTAATTTCATTGAACCAACCAATAATGCATTAAAACCATTCCCTTTTTTGGCCTTATGCAAATGAAGAAGATAACCTAGATTGTTGTACTTCTTAATGTTTGTTCATAAATAAAAAATGATTAATCTTGAAATAAATTCCTAGGATTGAAAGGCCATTATATCCCCTTACTTTGGCCAAGATCTTGGACCCCCAACTTTTCTCTCCTATACAGACTGGGCACAAACCTGAAGTGCTATCCATGGTTGTAAAAGAGTTCAATGGATGAAATGAACCAATTTTTAGCTCTTTTGGATCTAAAAAACTTGGATTCCTTCATATGATTCTTGTGTTTAACTACCTTTATAGATCCTTGACTCTATCTGAGCAAATACATACTATATGAATTTTTAATTTTCTAAGAACTCTTGTAAATCACTAGATTCCAACATTTTATCATGCTTTCAGACCATAAATCATCATTAACAAGTAGTAGGAGGGAAAACAAGGGCTAGAAAATATTTCAAAACACATGGTATGGTTTGGAGAGTTGAAGGGACACATTTTCACATGTGTGGAACCTATTTAGTGGTAAATAAAAGACTTTGACTTGTGATAAGACACCCTTAAAATATGTAACAGTTTGATCATGGCATTATGGGATTCATGGAGTCTTTTTAGGACACAATTTATGGTTTTAGTGGAATTTTGAGGTCAAATACCCCTTTTAAGAGAATATATATGGCTTCAATTGAAGGCTTCAAATGGATGCCACTTTAATACTTATTAAAATACCTTAGAACATCCCAAAGTCCTAAATTAGGTTAGCATTTATCTTTATAAAATCCTTAATACTTATGATTAAGCCATACTTCATCATAGTAGATGGATTCATGACTGGTTCACTAGTTACAAATATTGGGTTAACTCATCATGAGCAAAAATGGACCATTGAGAACACTCTAAGGCATGTTATAGATCATCATACATGACTTAAACACAAAGGGGACACCTAACACAAGCTCAAACATGGTGAGAAGACAACTATTATGGCATTCATTAACATGTTCAAGAACTTGAATCTATTTCCTAATATGATGACCAATGATTTTTATTTGGACTATCTTAACACTTCAAGAAACATAATAAGGGTGACCAAAAGTGATGTTTTAGGGTTCCATGCATGGGTTGAATCCTTTATAGGATTAAAGGGTAGAAAGTAGTCAACAAGTTATCCAAACTTAGTCAAATATTAATAGTAAATGATTATATTCATTAGTATCATAATATATCCTTATGTGTGGATGACATCACTGAGACAAATATAACCAACCCTTTTATGGGTGGACTAAAAGATAAAATTCAATTAGAGGTTCATATTTTTAACCCCATAAGTGTATCTAAAGATATACCAAGGGCACACTTAGTACATGAAAAAGAGGTGAGAAAACATCATTCTTTTACTTCTAGTTGAGAACATATCTCCCCAAATCCATCACTACCTCAACCTACTAGATAGACACCATAAAAATTAAGGAGAAGCATGATAAAGGGTTGTGTTATGGTTATGATAAAAAATGGAAAAAGGTCATTGATATGCTAAAAATAAGTCATTTTACATCAAAGGGGCCAATGAGGATGAAGAAGATGAGGAGTTGTCTAGTAAGGGTTTTGAAAGAACTGAAGAGGAAGCTATAGATTCTCAACTTATTATCTTTTACCATGCCCTTATAGTTATTTATACTCTTTAAATTATTAAGATGGTGGGTTTTCTTAAGAAACATAAGGTCATAGTGTTTAGTAACTTAGGAAGTACACATAATTTCATCAATATTAAATTGGCTACTTGATTGATTTGTTTCATGCACCCAACCCCAAAATTTGAGGTCATGATTGCAGATGGTGGTACAGTTAATTGTTCTAAAAAATTCCACAATATTAAGTTATTAATGGGGTATTATCTAGTATATTATCTTATGTTTACTATTATTACAGGCATAACTGACTTTGTTTTAGGAGTACAATAGCTCTCCACATTGGGTACTATTGAGATGAATTTCTAAGAACTGTTCATACACTTTCATTGTGAAGGTAACCTTGTGAAACTATATGGATTAAAAGATAAATATACGCAAGTGATTAGTTCACATTAGATGACCAATATTCTAAAATAGTGTGACGAAGGATTTGTGACATGCCTATTTTCCATTCATGTTTAAAAAATAGAGTCTACCCATCCTGATTTACAACAAATATTGGATGAACATTTAGTTATTCTTGATCCTAAAATGGTCATTCAAATGTGCACTAAGTAATTGTGGTCCAGAGTGATTATAGAGTATTTGATCAAATTAAATAATTTTCCTTCTAAAGATGCTACCTGTGAGGATGAAGCCTTCATGCAACAACATCCAAGATTTCTTCAACATTGAGGACAACATTATTTTGAAGGGGAGGGGCATGTTATGCCCTTAACTGTTGATGTGTCTAGGGATATATGTAGTTGACTTGTGGCTTACATAACCCTCTTGCATATTATTTTACATTTATATATGCACTCACATGTATATTAGGTTGGCTTATGGGTTGCCTATGGCTTTGATAGACTACAAATAAGAGGTAGGGTTAGTTGTTCATCATCATATCAAAGTATCCATTTATTATTACAAGCATTTGAAAGGTTTATTCCTCAAAGTGGCTTATTTATTATTCATATTTTATATTATATTTCCATATAATTATTATCTATTATTGTTATTTTTCTTATTTGGTGAAGTAATATCATTACATTGTCTAATAGATAGGCAGTTATTGGTTGGTTATTCATTGCTATGACCAATGGGCCATTGGTAGAGGCATTGCTTGAGATATTAATTTTTTAAAATATTTTTCTCATTTCTTCAAGGCTACAAGGCCTTTAAAAACCCAAAAATTTACTTGCATATAAAAAATATTAGTTTATTTAAACAAATTTGCATATGCATGTAATTAAATAATAATAATAATAACACAATACAATAATAACTTATGTTTACTATTGTAAAAAAGCTTATTAACATTTAATATTGATCAACATGTAATTATTACATTCAATATAAAATATTACAACATAATATTATAATAAAAGTTCATAAAAAGTTATACTAAAATATTATATATTTTTTAATTATTTAAAATAGTATTAATTTAAATTTAATATTATAAAAAAACTCAATAATAGCTTATACTATTAGTCTATGCATTTAATAAGGTAAAAGAGTTAATAATAAATTTTTTTACAACAAAATTTGTATTTAATATTTAAAAAAAATATATTAACATTTAATTTAATGGTAATTTACAAATATATAACTAAAATAGTATATACTTAATTATTAACATTTAATATTGTAATAAATTAAAAATTAAAAACTCAAATAATTTATATTTAAAATTAAGATGATTATTTTATTATGTCTAAAATAATAATAATATTATTTATTAAAATTTTAATAATAACATTTAATATTATAAGGAAATCTTATGATAATAATATTTAACATTTAATACTAGTATAATAGTTTGATATGTATAAAATATGGGGTTTTAAATTCTATTTTAACTTTGTGTGGCATTTTCAAATTTAAAAGTACCACATTTGTAATGTGGGCTAAATTCAAAAGTGACATATTTAATATTTAAATATATCACCTTAATAATTTCCATCTAAAATTTTCAATGTGACCCATAATCTTATTCTATGTTTTTAAAATTTGAAAATGCAATATTTTAATTTAAGCAGAACAATTTAACATGACACAATAAAAATTTGAAAACATTGTGCTTTGAATTGATCTATATTTATTTATGGGATAGTATAATATTTGTTTTTTTAAAACAAACTTATAGTGCTTCATTTTATTTTTTATTTTTTTAAAGAAAAAAGAGAGGGAAGAAGAGAAGGAAGTATATGACATTTAAATGAATTATAAATTTTTATAAGGAGGAATCAATATAAGTTATATGAAAAATAAATATCAACCAAACACAAGAAACATAGAAGAAAAAATAGTTCTACTGCACCAATTGTGGACAATAAAACAACTACTGTTGTCTTTTTGATTGATTGAATACCAAATGCTTACATTGAGACTCAATATAAAGAGGACTTTAACAAATTCTGATAAAACAATCTTACCATTTTAAGAAGATACACCTAACACAATTATTAAATATATCTATGGAAAAACTATGAATTCCAACACTCCCCCTTAATTTATTCCACTAGCTATTACAACATCCATAACTCCTAAATTCTATCTCAAATGGTTAAAGGTCTCCTTCACTAGTGCCTTCATTAATATGTCTGCTAACTAATCTTAAGTTCTACATAATGTTAATTTAATTTCATCATCTTCAACAATTATCTTATGAAGTGATAACAAATCTATATGTTCTTGCTTCATCCATGAAACACTGGAGTCTTTGTCAATGATATTGAAGACTTGTTATCACAAAATATGATTGTGCCATCTATTTTTTTCTTCTTCAAATTTGCTAAGACTCTCCTTAGCCAAATAGCTTGACATGCTGATACATTTTCTCCAATGTATTCATCTTATACTATGGAAAGAGAAAATATGGGTTTCTTCTTAGATGCCCAATGAATGGCTCTTGAACCCATGTGAAATACATAATTAGATGTGATTTTCCTATCATCTACACTACCTACCCAATCTCTATCTGTATAGCAAACTACATCAAAATCACTTGATGTAGTATAAAGAATGCCATAGTTATTGGTTCAATTGACATATCTTAGAATTCTCTTACCTACTTGCCAATGTGTATCCCTAGGTATTTCCATAAATCTAGAAATCAAACTTACTATATACACTATATTAGGCCTATATGTTGTCAAATACATGAGCTACCTACCATACTCTTATATAAAGTTAAATTCACCTCATTACTACAATCTTCCTTACTCAACTTGAGACCTACCGTGGTTGGTGTAATAGTAGGCTTGCTATTCAACATTTTGAATCTCTTCAAGATTTGTGAAGCATAATTTGATAGAGAGATGAATATTCCATTATCCATTTGTTGTAATTCTATTCCCAAAAAATATCTTAACAAACCTAGGTCTATTATTTCTAATTCCCTTTTCATTACTTCTTTGAACTTGCCAATAAAAGCATCATCATTTACTGTGAATATTAAATCATCTACATATAGCATAACAATCAAAATCTTACCATGGCTCTCCTTGATGTAAAGTGTGGACTCGCTATTACTTTTGTTGAAATAATTGGTAGTAAAATATGAGTCAATTTTACTATATGAAGTCCTTGGTGCTTGCTTAAGCCCATAGAGTGTTTTCTTGATCCTATACACCTTGTTTTCTTTACCTGGTACTTCATATCTAGGTGGATGATCAACATAGGATTTTTCTTTAAGTACTCTATTTAGGAAGGTGGTTTTCACATCCATTTGATATACCTTCCACTTATGTTTAGAATCTATTTCTAAGACAACTTGCATGGTTTCCATTCTTACAATAGGAGCATAAGTCTCCTTATAGTCTCTACTAGGTTTTTGTTTGTATCCCTTAACAACCAATCTTGCTTTATACCTATCAATTTTTCCTTCTAATATGTTCTTGGCCTTGTAGACCCACTTCACTTCAATCACTTTCTTACCCTTAGGTAAATATGCTAAGTCTCATGTATTATTTCTTTCTATTGCATCTATTTCCTCATTCATAAATTTACACTATTTTTCTTCTTTTATTGCTTCTTAAAAATATGTAGGTTCATCTAGAAAAAATAAATAAAAATTCAAGTTTTCATCATCATACCTTGAGTCATCATATATCTCCCTTAAGCTCCTTGTCTTTCCAGGCATGAGAGAAGTAAGAGTTAGATTTTAACTACTACTAGAGTTTCTTGATTGAGGAGCATGTTGTGAAGGTGATGGAGGTGTTGTTGATGGTTTACCTTGATGATCTATGACTTATCCAATTTGAACATCTTCATTTCCCTCATCTATGAGTATCAATTTTGAGATCCTTGATGCTATGTTAATGGTACCATCCCATGATTCATTTTTTATGAATTCAACATCCATAATAATCATAAAATTCTTTGTAATAAGGTTGAAAAATTTGTATTCTTTAGTGTCTTCATAATAGCCAATGAAGATACACTTTTCTCCTTTATCATCAAATTTATGTCTCCATTCCTTTGGCACATGTGCATATGACACACACCCAAATATTCTTAGATGATTAACACTATACCTTATATTTTTCCATGCTTACTTTGGAGTCATTTTTTGAACAACCTTTTTAGGACATCTATTCAATAAATAAACTATTATCACTACATCTTCACCCTAATATTCTTTTGAAAGTCCCTTGGATTTCAACATGCTTGTGACCATCTCTTAGATGGTCCTATTTTTCCTTTCTACCTCCCCATTTTGTTGTGGAGTGTATCTAGCTATGAACTAATTTTCAATGCTTTAATTCTTGAAAAAAATTAAGAATTCATTAGAAACATACTCTCCCCCTCTATCTGATCTCATAGCCTTGATGAAATATCTAATCTATTTTTCAACCAATGCCTTAAACCACCTAAACTTATCAAAAGTTTTAGACTCATTATTTAGGAAATAAATCCAAATTTTCCTACTATAATCATCTATGAAATTTAGGGAATATGTCTTCTTATAGTGGGTGAAAGTTTTCAATGGGCCACAAAAATCTAAATCCACCAATTCCAAAAGTGATTTTTCCCTTCTAGACATCCCTGATTGAAAAAGTTGCCTGTGTTGTTTCCCTAGTATGCATGACTCACATTTTATTTCAAGTTCTACTATCCTTGGTAGACCTATGACCATATTTTTCTTAGATATAATATCTAATCTAGAAAAATTTAAATGCCCATACCTCAAATGCTAGATTCTAGATGCGTCTTTCATGACTATCTTGAAGGCTACTTGATGTAGTACTATAATACTCCTAAGATGATCAATTTTCATCTTGAGAGGAAACATTCAATTATTTTTAATCTAAGGTGTATTTATAATGTTTGTATTTCCTTCCTTATCAAAGATTTTACACTCTCCATTCTCCATCATAACTCTATATCCCTTTTAGACCAACTATCCAATACTTAATTGATTATGTTTCAAATTTAGATCATAATAAACATCTTGGATTGCTCTCCTCTCACCTTTCTTGGTGTAAATAACTATAGTTCCTCTACAAATAATAAGAATACTTTCATTATTTCCCATCTTAATATCTGATTGAATGTTTTTTTATCAATAGAGGAAAATAGATTCTCATTACCACTCATGTGGTTACTACATGCACTATCCAAATAACATACCTCATCACTACTCTACTCAACAACATTGCATATAATGAACATGTTTGGAAAATGTTCAAGTTCACTTACATTCTTAGTGGATACATGTGCACTTTGTCTTTATTGGTTATATTTCCTCTTGATACATTCATTGACAAAGTGACCATACTTATGACAATGATAACACTGAATATTAATTTTATCATACCTTTGATTTGAAGTAATACTCTTTTTCTTATCTTGGAAATTTGATTGGGAGATGCTAACTCCTTTTTGAATTTATAAACTTGATCTTACATAGTAGTTCCTTCCTCTTACTCTACCTATGAATATTCTACCTATATTTTCTCTTCCTCTCTCCCTACATCTAAAATTGGCTGGAGCCTTGAAGGCTTGCTCTAGGGAAGAAGGTTCAAATCTATTCAACCAGTGCTCATGGGTTTGAAGAGAACCCATACATTCATCCACTATCATCTTTGAGAGGTCTTTAGTATCTTCAATAGCTATTACAATTGAATCATATCTCATAGGAAAAATCTTAAAGATATTTTCAATGATCCTTTGATCATCTATTATTTCACTATTTACTCTTTACTATTTTTTAAGCTAGATTTTCTAGTATGAGACTTAGAAATAGATGCATTTTCATTATTTTGTAATGTTTAAAAGTATCTTCTAATAATTTGGAGTTTTAATAAAAATATCTTATCATTACCTTAGAAAGAATTTTAGATGATATCCCATGATTCCTTTTCATAATTTACTACTACAATTCTTAGATATATGGCTTCTGCCTTTACCATCTCAATCAGATTTAATGCTTTCACATCCTTCCTTTGATTCTCTTTTAATTAGGTCCTCTAGGCATTTGTCAATGTATTATATGTTTCTTGATCGATCACATCTATGAAATTGGTGATCAGACATTCCCATAGATTGTTTGACACTAAAATCATCCTCATTTTATTTTCCCAAACATCATAGTTCTAGCCATTAAACATTGGTAGATGTTGTCAACTCTTTCCTTCCATGTTGGCTATATTAATAATCCACTCATTTTTATTTCATTTTTTAAATAGATCTGAAATAAATATGATTTTGGGAAAATAGTTATAACATAAATACTTACTTGTAGAGCATTGATCATGGTTGAATTTTATCTTTTATGATCTAGTTCTCCTCCTTCACACTGATTGAATGTTGGCTATGGAACAATGATCTCCTTCTTCTGTAACTTATGTTCAAGATATACAACCTCCCACACTTGACTATGCTATCTTTATTCTATGGTCTTCTTTGAATAGTTATACTTCCTTTCTTTTTTCTTTCAGTATTCAAATCACTCCACTTTTTTTTAATTTCCATGATCTATGCTTTAGTTTTGTACCATTCTCTCTCTCTCTCTCTCTCTCTCTCTCTCTCTCTCTCTCTCTCTCTCTCTCTCTCTCTCTCTCTCTCTCTCTGGTCTTATCTACTAGATCTTCTCTATGATCTGATTAATTTATTCTCCCTAAAAAAAACAATATCCTTTTGCCAATGGACCTTATATACCTAGATCTTCTTCCATATATCTCCTCTAAACATTGTCTTCCTTAATTCTTGACCAATGATGGTTTACTATGAAACTCATGAAAAATTCTATGACCTAAAAATTATATCCATGTTATTTATGTTATATATATATATATATATATATATATAATTTAGCTTGATCCTCATCTAAGTGTTGGTCCTCCTGACTACAATGACTCTTTCTTTGATCTCTTCTACCAATGACTCTTGTCCAATTGGCCCTGTTATTCACCTCATGATTTTGTTTCTACTACGTATTTTTTCCTTACTTTATCTCCTTCATCTCTGATAGCAGACTATCATCCAAACATAAGAAACATAGAAGAAAAATTAGTTCTACTTCACTAATTATGGACACCAAAATAACTACTGCCACATCTTTATAATTGATTGACTACTAAATGCCTACATTGAACCTCAATATAAAGAGGACTTTGATAAATTTTGATAAAAACAAACTTACTATTTTAAGTAGATACAAATAATAGAGTTACTAAATATAGTTATGGAATAATTATGAATTCCAACAAGAAATGTACTTTAATTTATAAAATGCAACAAATAATAAGAGGAAAGGTAGAAGATTATTAAATAATAATGGAAGAAATAATTCCATAAATTTTCAAAATATAATTTATGTGATATTTACAACCATTTCTAGCATGGGTATTGTTGATGTGGGTTTTATGCACACCATAACCTTAATATGGTAGCCTTCAACATTTTAGGATCTGAATGGATGTAAAATACACTCCAGGGCATGAGTTGTAGGTATGCCATCTATTACAACCTATTGATATAATAGTGGGTAGGGCATGCAGGTTGTTGACAATGGTTTTAAATGGGGGTGTGGTTCCTAATAAGTGTAGTGAATCTATATATGAGTTGGATGGGAATATGGTTGATAATTTAAAGTGGGTAGATCTCAAAACAAATTAAAAATAAGAAGAAGGGTAAGGTAGAAAAGGAAGCTCTAATGGTTTTCAAGAACTACTTCCCTGGCTGATTTTTAAAAAGATAAGTGATCTCAAATCCTATGGCTATTGCTAGAAACAATTGCACACACACAGTTAGACACAGATAATAAGTCTAAGGAGATAAATACACAAGAAATTCACAATACTTAGATAAACATTTCTTTTTTTAAGGTAGTTATTACACACCCTCAATCAGGAGATTATGGCTTAGGCTAGTGAAGTATCTAAGGAAGTTATTGCACACACTCAACTACATCCAAGAAAACACTCATACACAATAAAAATTATGAATTAATATGAACTCAATTATCCTAATTGATATATTTACCAATCCTTCAAAAACTATTATGCATCTACAAATTAGTACATCAATTAGTATAACCATGAATCTATTCACAACTTTTTCACACTAAATATTATTAGAACATATAACCAAAGAAAGTAACAACTAATTACATAGAAATTGGAAAGAAAATAAACAAATTTTTTTCCAATGATCAAACTTGATACTTCTCCTATATTAAAAAATTATTTGAAAAAAATCTAAGTTAGGTTATAACTATTTATATAGACTTGGGGAAGGGGTTACCTCATCCTCCAAGTTCATGCAAGGTTATTACATGTGATAGTTAGAACATGAGTTATAACTATGGTCTAAAACCTTATAAGAGTCAAATTATAATTAATCAATTTAAATTAGCCTTTATCAAAGTTATGCAACATGTGCATGTGTATAAAGATAAATTATATTTTTAAAATTCTAACTTAAACCATATGCAAACTGTAAACATATGCACTATTTTAAAAAAAACTATACATGCCTCATTGTATAGGTTGTGAGAAAAACATATTGATATTTTAGATTAGACATCTTCAAATGGAAATTTGACATATGCATGAAGAACCAAAATTTATTTACTAATGTTTTAAAACTAGTGGCATTACTGTTGGCCATGACTAATCTGAACTATGTGTTGCATGATCACCCATGCATTTTTATAAAATTTAGATCTTTACTTTTATATTCATTATTTAAGATATAGGTTTTCATACTCTAACTTAAATGTGAGTCCCAATGTCTATTAATAAATATAGCTCAAGTGTCTATAAAGATATATGTATTATGTCCATAATGCCCTACTAGCTTTCAAAATGTGACACATGTCAACACCTGATTGAGTCTAGGATATTTGAAAAGTCCACATAGGACTCATACCATCAATCATTTTCATGATAGAATGCAAGCATGATACTTGGCATATTTATGGGCCTCTATGTGATTTGAATATTTTTATGCCACTTGGTAGCTCTTCAATGGTTCTAGGACCTCTGAAAAGTCCATGTTAATCTCACATTGATGATATTTATGTACTAGTTTAATGCAGTTCATTACATTTTAGTGATTTTATCTCATTAAATTTTATATTCTTGATACTTATCATTCCCTATTTTGATCTAATTCATATGTGTGCCACTTGGTAGTTGCTCAAGGCTCTTGATATCTATGCACTAAGATCTTTGTTTCTTCTCATAGGTCATTGGATCTTTGTACTAGGTTCCCAAAATGGTGACACTTGTCACTCTCATATAGATTTGAAAATTTAACTCACTCTCATATCATTTGATCAAATAGGCCCAAACATACATGCACCATAGGATCTCATCTTAGACCTTTTGATTTGTACTTCAATCACATGGTTATGCCAATTGGAAACTCTTTGTTAAATACAAGACCTTTGAAAAGTATCCATCAATATTTCACCATTGTATCAACTATATGGATCAATGTGAATCATTTATTTGTTGTGTCCACTTAACATTTGAATCCAAATGGCTAACTTATGAGGTTAAAGTTTATGTTCATGCAACTATAAAATGACATCCATATAATTTTCAATGATGTCTGGACAATTATAAAATTTAATCTCATAAATTATTAATTGATGAGGTTAAATTTGGCATTACCACAACTGTTAAATGATGTCCTTGCGACTATCAATGACGTTCACATGATTGCCAAATTTAATCTCATAAATTAGACACATGTCATTTTCTTTGGATTCCCTACTCCTAAAAACATAAGTATAAAATAACTTAGCATAATAATTTAGTAAATATATAAAGGACCCTACATAAATATTCTATCCTAAGGTCTTAATTGTATGAATAAAATATGATTGGGACCTAGGCTTAGAATATATATAAGAGCTCCTACATTTAATTTTGACCTTGCTGAAATCATAAGATATAAAAATGACCAAGCATATATATTTTTAGCCTAAGATCTTATTATTAATAAAATGTGATTATGATCTAGGCTAAAATATTAAATTAAATCAATAATATAATAAATATTTCTCTAATAATTTTGACCCTACATAAAAGATTAAATCTATTAAAAAGGAAATTTAGGAAAAAAAAATATCCTATGGTTAGACTCAATTTAATCAATAAGAGACCAAGGGTTAAAACAAAATTTAATTTAGCATTAAGGTGTAAGACACTAGGTAGTTCTCACACAAATTGACTCCATTAATCCTATAACCTAAAAACATAAGAATCTAAGTTTAGTAGATTTAGACAAGATCAAACCAAAATCATGTGTAAATATGGCAACCCAAACATGGTGTGGATGATCTTAAAATAAATATAATGTGAAAAACATTCTAATGGTACTCTCATTAGATGAATTTTTAATTTAAAACACTAATTTGCATAATTTGAAATAAGGATCCCTATTTTCAAAAATGGGTGTGTGTTGTGTATAATAAATGACGACTCATAGGGGAATACTCTTGAGTATTCAGGACTCAAAACTTTAGTTAGAAATATTTAGATCAATCATAAAGTGTGCCACAAGAGAATACTTAAATCAAAAACATGAAAGAGACTCCTAAGTTAATTCACACAACATACTTGCCTTCTAATTTCTTGGATATGTGTGTGTCAAAACATGTAGTTTATTTAACCCTTGTTGTGATGATGTTTCAAAGGCTTTTATGAAGCTATAGGTTTAGTTCTAGTGTGTCATAAAACACAAAACAAAATAATCTCAGAAATTGTTCTAGTATTAGCCAGTCATCCATAGCTCTGATAGAGTTACCTTGGGATCCTCTTCTCTTTCCACTATTTTATTTTAATCATGATGCATGGTACATTGAACTTATTTCATCATGTGAGCCTTTTGATTTTCTTTAGCTTTTATTTTTCTTTTTTGAAACGATTGTTTATTTCTTATTTGGTTTTTCTTTCATTCATATTTTATTCTTGAATGGAAAAAAAAGAGATATAACCCCATTAAGATAGTATAATTATAAAACAATTCACTACTAGAATGTCTTTGTCAATCACTCTTATACCCAAAATTATCACTTCTAATAGGTATTTAATGTAATAAGTGCATTTGACCCAATTAAATAAGAAAAACTTTCTAAATTTGTATGAAGTACTTTGATAAAAACTTCCATAGGCCTAGTAAAAGTATTCAATTATGACACCATTCAAAATAATCCATGGTTACCATCATCCTAGAGACTCAAAAACACAAAAATATGTCTAATCTATAAACTAGTCCCAAAGTGTCAATAATTTAGTTTTCCCCTTTTATACAAGTCATAAGTTTAGTTGGTCTAGATTTTAACTTAGTTATAGTTAGAGCAAACACAATTATGATCATTAGAGAAAGTAAAGAATAACTAATCTAAGAAAGCACTGAAATCTAATCTAGAAAACATGAAATATAATCTATGAAAGTAAAATACTTAAAGTAGGAAATATTAATCTATAAATAAAGAAATATAATCTATGAAAGTAGGTAACTATTCTAAAGAAGTAGGAAATACAATATAATCCTACTACTACATTCATTTGTCACTCATTAATCAATAACATCAATAGATGATACAGCCTTGAAGTAGTGCTTTAGAAACTATCCATTGACTGGATATGTAACCTAATTACTTTAGAGGTCCTTTAGACAAAACATGTTATTGTCCATGACATCTAAAATATGGTATGGTTTATTCCATAATGGGGCATACTTGTCATGTTATCCTTTCTTCTCATGGGATTTATCCCAAAGTAGCACTGGATCCAAAATACTAAATGCTTTGATCTTTGCACTTTTATAAAACCACCTCTTGACCACATCTTGGTGATTATTAAATGTTTGTAAGGCCTTAGTCCTTAAATCTTCCATTTCTATTATGTCTAGCAATCCTGATTCTACTTTATCACTTTGTTCTATATAGTCTTGCATGAAATAATAAGTGGGTAACTTCAAAATAATTGTGAATATAGGATTACATCCATGTACTGATAGGTAAGGTGATTAAGTGCTTGCTTATGTCTAGTTTCATTTACCCAGAGAGAATACTTTAATAAGGCCTCAGTCCTTAAATCTTCCATTTCTATTATGTCTAACAATCTTGATTCTACTTTATCACTTGGTTCTATATAGTCTTGCATGAACTAATAAGTGGGTAACTTCAAAATAATTGTGAATATAGGATTACATCCATGTAATGATAGGTAAGGTGATTAAGGGCTTGCTTATGTCTAGTTTCATTTACCTAGAGAGCATACTTTAATAAATTGTGCTAGTCCCTAACCTTATCTCCAATTGATTTCTTAATTGCATCTATCATATTTTTGTTCATTGATTTTACTAGTCTATTTACCTGAGCGTAATGGTTAGAAGTTGACCTAATACTGATCTGGTTATCATGTTCCCACTTAGTAAATTATATTTATATGAAAGCTAATCCATTATCATAAACCATAGAAATAGGCATGTTAAATCTAGTTATTATGTGTTCCTCCAAGAAGCAAATCAAATTGTGTGCTATAAAATTGTGGCTATGGCTTCAATCCATCTAGTGCAGTAGTATGTGGTGGTAAGCATGAATTTAAGGCCTACCAAGGAATTTAGGTTGATGACACCAATTCAGTCTAAACACCATTGGGAAAATGGCCTTCCTTTAACAATTGGCTATAAATGCATTGTTACATGTACTTCTCTCATGGCTAAAGCTTGACATTCATGGAAAGTTCTCACATGAGAATTAGCATATTTGAAAACTATTGGCTAGTAGTAGCCCATTATTAAGATCTTATGGGTTGTGGTATTTATATATGGGTGACCACTACCTATCTTCTGATGTAAGTTCTTTAATATTTTCCTAGCTTCCTTTGTAGATACACACTTGATAAATACTTTCATATTTTTTATATAGTGGATTACCTTATTGATCATGTAATGAGAAGCTCTAAGCCTTAAAGTTTTAATTATTTCTCTATTAAGTCCTAGGGAATAAGTTACTATAAGTAAATATTATATTATATTAGTATACCACTCTCCTTTAGATACTTGAAATTCACATACCTCTTCAACAGTGATGTGTCCATTTGGTTTAGTCATGAGATCGATAATGCCTTGAACTCTAACTATCTTGGTTGGACTAATCTCTATATAAAATTCTTGTATTTTAGTCATCCATTTACCTTGATGTTTGCCTAGCTCATTTTGTGATAGGGTGAGCTTTACCATAGGATCAGACATGATGGCAATGACTTTATTCCTTGAGATATAATGCTAAAAATTTGTCAAGGATTTGATAAGGGAGGAAATCTATAATCAATCATTGAATACCTAAGCTCTATATCATTTAGATTTGTGCTCATAAACACAATTATATTCTTGATCTTGTCCTTCTTTTTCATAATGATAACTATAATCATATACTTTAAATCAAATGAGTACAAGTAGAAATAGTTCATCAAATTTGAACTAACACTAAAGCTTGGAATGTAGCATCTTTAATGTCTTGGAAGGAATTTTTGGATTTAGCTATCCATTATATTTTGGCATCCTATTTGATCATGGTGTTCAAAGGTCTAAAAATCTCTAAAAATCTTGAGATGAACTTCCTTACAAAGTTAATCTTTCTAAAGAATGATTTGAGCTCCTTCTTGTTGTTTGGTGGTTGAATTTTTAAAATCACCTAGATTCTATCAAGATCAACAATGATCCCATCCTTGGTGATGATGTGCCCCAAAATATTACCCTCAGTCACTTTGAATAGGCTCTTATTTAGTTTTAATGAAACACTAAGCCTTCTACTACAAGTGGCGTATGTGGTCTTTTTGATTCTTTGAAAATACATAAGATATCCATGTAGATGATTATATATTTTCCTATTAGTCCTTTGAAATCATGATCCATGGCACATTTAAAGGTAGATGCTACATTTATCAGGACAAAATACATCCTCTTATATGCATAATTTCCTCACTTCATGGTAAAAACCATCTTTATTTTATCCTCAGATTTCACTAGTACCTGATTATAGCCTAAAAATTCATCTAGGAAGGACATCATTTCATAACCACTTACTATTTGTATTACCTCATCTAGAGAAGGTAGAGGATAATTTTCCTTTCTATAAGCCTTTTTAGGATTTATAAAGTCTAAACATAATCTAATCTCATCATTCCTATTTCTTACTGGGACCAAACTAGCCACCCAAGTAGAATATTAAACTAGGAAGATAATGTTTACAATTTAAAGCTTTTCCACTTCTCTCTGATGAGAGGCTCTAGAATAGGATTAACTAGTCTTTGACTTTGTCTAAATAGTTTATGATATGGCTTCAATGGAATTATGTGAGTGATGACCTGAGGGTTATAAACTTTTAGATCTTCATATTTTTCAGGAAATGATGTCCCTATATCAAGTGATTAAATCCTTCACTCACTATCTCTCTTCTACGGTGTAGTTGAGACCAATATTAACATAACATAGGTTATGCTCATCTCCTATATTTTATTTTTTGAAGTCTAATTCATTGACCTTTAATTATCTTAGCTATTTTGCCTGAGGATCTACATCAAATGGTCTTTCTAAGGAGACCAAGCCAGCTAAAATTCAATTCTCTATGAGTTGAATAACACCCTCTTTGTTTGGTTCCTCTTGACAGAGGTGATTAATATCCTTGTCATTGATGATTTGGGATTAAAATTTACCTATATTTATTAAAAAATTAATAATTTATTGGTGATTATCAAATACCTAGAAATTTTCTACATTATATAGAATAGAGGGACATGGCACCAATTTAATGGAGAACTTTTTTTACCTTAAATTCTTATAGTGGATCTAGATCAGTAGTAACAACTAATGAATCAATAATTTGATTTTATTCTCTAGTAAGTGATATGATGTTGAAAGCATTAAAGCTTTTGATTAGGTCCCATGATCTATGTTTTTATATTATTAAATAAGATAACCTGCATTGGTATTTGTTTATGACTTGATTGACCACTAGCTCTAAGTTGCCAAATATTGATAGTTGTTTTACATTATTTCTAAGTGCAAATTGTAATCCAAAAACTAGAGCCTAAATATTATCCCTATTATTAGTGCATGGAAATTATAGCCTATATGCTACTAATAAACTTTTACCTTATGGATAAATCAGCTCAATTCTTATGCTTGATCCTTATTTGGATCTAGTGCCATCAAAGTGTAAAGTCCATATCTAATTATAACATTTAGGTTCTATAGTTTTTACTTGATTTTGAGTATTAAAATTATAAATACCAAGGTTGAGAGACTCATACTTTACCTCTTCATTCTTGATGTTATACTCCATAATGGGGATATTTCATTTTTAGTTCTCTATCAATTCTAATTTTATTCATAACTCATCTCCATGGCAGCCATATACAAGAAAAGTCTATAGAGAGATATTCATTGATAACTTTGGAGTGGTCTCTACTTAGAAATATTCTATATCCTTCTGGTATGTCCACCACTATAATATCAATGGTCATCTAGGTTCATGGTTCAGATGCTAATTGAATACACACATTGTTTACTTCTCCAACTACTGGGACCACCATCTTATCCAATTATGAAATTATCTTTTTTGAAGGGCTTGGTGTCAAACCAAGATTTTGACATATGGATGTAGGCATGAAAGTTATAGATGCTTCAGAATCAATTTAAAAATTATGAATGTTCTTACCAAATGCCTAGATAGTTAATAAGAAGGGTAAAACTTTTGGCTTGATATTGTAGATGAAATTGGTGTTAGATGCTTTCAATTTGTCTATGGATGATTTTGATTTTTCCATAGGCATATTCTAAGTAATGGACTTATAGAGTAGATCCTTTTGTTTGGTAGTATGAGCTAACTCATGAAGAGTTATATTCACCTTGATCTTCTTTATATCCTCAACAATGTTGTATCCTCCTTTACTTGGTTCTTCCTTGATCTGTTGTTGATCACTCCTCTTTATAAGGGGTGGATTATTATCTATTTTAATATTAGGAGGAAACATCATGGTATTTATAGGATTCAATGTTGTGAGTGTCTGCTTATTCCTTAGATTTTATGAACCTTTCTAAAACTTTAGGAAATCATGAACTTCATCCATGTTGTCCTCTAGTTCATTGTCATCTTCACCTAGAAAAGGAAACTCATGAGTTTTAAATAATATGGTAGTGATAAAAGAACTAGGATTTGGATGATGTTCAGATGGATTATGCATTTGATCTTTTCTAACCACCTCTCTTTTAAATATTTTGAATGCTGTGTAAAATTCAATACAGTTGAACTCACCATGCTCAAAGGTTTTGTGAAATATCCACCAATTGGAAAGGGTTGACTCGACTATGTTGATTTCTATAAGTTTTTTAAGCTACTCAAGATTTTTTAATGGCCTATTGTATCTTTTAAATCTAGAATTATGATTTTTGGTTAGGCTATTTACACTGCCCATCTTCCTTTGCATATTCATGAAATCATTACTTAGATTTTGAACCATCTTTTGAATAGAATCTAGTTCTACCTCTATAGAATTGGCACCTTGTAAAACAATAGTAAGGAGTGCATCCACTTGTTGGTTATACTAATAACCATTTCCCATTGCATATTTGTTCAAGTATCTGAAATTTGGTTATGTTGTCTACATCATGGAAGGCAACGTATATAACTAGGTCTAATTAAATACTGGGACATTATACCTTGAATGTAGAACCAAATTTAGTTCTAAAAAACTATGGTTGACATTAAAGTCTCCATGCATCTAAGGGTTGAGATGACTATCAATGATAATATCTTCTTTGAATGCTAATTCCAAAGTGTTAGCCATAATTTCCCTTCTCAAGAACACACTAGTGATAGGGTCCAAGGCATTATTGTAAATTTTCAATGCTAATACCACATTTGATTTATATCTTGGGGTAAATTAGTTGTAAATATTATACCATCTTGTATTTAAAGCAAAGATGGGATCATTAGGTTCCCTCTTCATGCTGGTGAAGTGTGGTATATGAAACCAAGATTGGTGACATGTTCAAACTACATAAGAAAATTTGCTTGACATTCATCCAAAGAAGTGATGGAATTTTATGTTAGATTTAAATACCAATCATAAGTAACATCCATCAAAGTAAAAGGGAATAATATGCATACAACATCCTCATCTACAACATTCATTATTATTAAAGCAAATTTAACTGATTTGATATGTTCTTCTACTATCCTTACTCCTAAAGGAGAAAAGAATAGAAAGTACTTTTTGGGATTCTAAGGAAAATCATACAAATCTCTTGGGATGGCAAGAGAAGATCAAACTAACTAGGGATATTATTGGGCCATTAGTTAATTAGCAAGAAAAAGTTTCCTTATAGGTAAGGGTTTCCTTATTAGAGGGGGATTGTTCTAAACTAGGGCTATTGGCATACTTCTAGGTCTCCTATGATTTGGGAAGGGTGAGAATATAAAATTAGCTAGGGAATTAGATTTGGTCACTCTTCTAGGTGACTTCAATGCAATTCTACACAAAAGATAACTACTACTATCAGGGGTGCTACCCTCCTTCTAGTGCCAATTTAGACTATTGATTCATGTTTTATGCACATCATATCCTTAACGAAGTAACCTCTAATGTTTTAAGATCTCAATGGAGGTAAAATATACTCTAGGGCATGAGTTATAGGTATGTTATCTATTAAAACCTATTGATAGAATATAAGGTAGGGCATGTAGGTTGTTGACAAGTTTTTTGGATGAAGGTGTGGTTCCTAATAAGGGTAATGAATATCTATGTGAGTTGTATGGGTGGCTGGTTACTAATCTAGAGTCAGTAGATCTCAAAATAAAATAAAAAAATGAAACTATTATGGTTTTCAAGAACTAATTCCCTAATTGATTTCTAAAAGTACAAGTGATCTCAAAACCTATGCCTCTTACTAGAAGTAATTGAACACATATAGTCAAGCACAACTAATAAGTCTAAGGAAATAAATATGTAAGAAGTTCACAAGCATCAAATAAAGGTTGCTCCTTTTAAGGTAGCTATTACACACCCTTAATCAAGATATTATAGATTGGGCTAGTGAAGTATCTGAGGTATCTATTGCACACACTTAGAAAAATACATCCAAGAAATAAATCATGAATAATAAAAAATATGAATCAATCTAAACTCAATTGTCCCAATTAATATATTTACTAATCTTGTAATAACTATTGCACATCTATAGATTAGCACATCAATTAATATAACCAAGAATCCATTCACACCTTTTGCACACTAAAGATTATTTAAAAATAAGACCAAAGAATGTAATAACTAATTACATATAAATTAGAAAGAAAATACACAAACACATTTGCTGACAATCAAACTTGATGTTGATCCTGCATTCAAAAATTCTCTGATAAAAATCTAAGTTGCATTATAAATGTTTATATATAATTAGGGAAGGGGTCACCTCATCCTCCAAGTTCATGTAAGGTCATCATGTGTGATAGTCAGAACATGAGTTCTAACTATGGTATAAAACTATATAAGAGTCTACTTATAGTTAATCAGTTTAAGTCAGCCTTTGTCAAAGCTAAGAAACATGTGCATGTGTATAAAGACAAATCTATTTTTACAATTATATCTTTAATTGTATGTAAAATACAAATATATGCACCATTTTTATAAAATTGTACATGCCTCCTTTTATAGGTTGTGAGAACAACGTATTGATATCTAAAATTAGATGCCTTTAAATAGAACTCTAATATATGCATGAAGGACCAAAATCACTTTACCAAATATTTAAAACTAGTGGCACTAATATTTTCTATGACTAATATAAACTCTGCATTACGTGCTTGCCTATGCTTTTTTATCGAATATGTATCTTCACTTTTATATTTTCTATTTAAGATATACATGTTTATACTCTAGATTAATTATGAGATCCAATGTCTATTGATAAATATAGCTCAAGTGTCTAAAGATCTACACATTCTATCCATAATTCCTTGCAAGTTTTTAAAATGTGACACATGTCAACTTCTAATTGAGTTTAGAGTATTTTAAAATTCTACCTAGGACTCGTACCATCTATCTTTTGCATGATGGAATGTGAGTGTGCCACTTAGTATCTCTGTGGGGCCTCTATGTGCTTTGAATGATTTTATGCCACTTGGAAGCTCTTCACTAGCTCTAAGACCTTTGAAAATTCCATGTTGCTCTTACACTATCAATCCTTATGTAGTAGTTTAACATGTTTCATTAGATTTTAGTGATTTTGGCTCATTGACTCCTATGTGTTTAACACTTGTCATTCCCTATTTTTATTTTCTTCATATGTATGCCACTTTTTAGCTACTCAGGGATCCTAAGCTCTATGCAATGGGCTCCCTTATTATTCTTCTAGGTCATTATATCTATGTACTAGGATCCTATTATGGTAATACTTTTCACTCTCATAGAGTTTTGACATTTTAACTCACTCTCGCATTATTCGATAAAATGGGCCCGAGCATATGTGCACTATAAGATCTTGGATTAGAAATTTTGACTTATACTTCAATCATGTAGGTATGTCACTTGACAACTCTATGTTTAATCTGGGACCTTTGAAAAATTTGTGTTGATCTCACACCATTAGATCAACTATATGGATCAATTAAACTATTGATCTACTAGGTCCACTTAACATTTGAATCTAAACAAGTAATTTATGAGGTTAAATTTGGCATTCACGTGACCATAAAATGATGTCCTCATAATTATAAATGACATATACATGATTATAAAATTTAATCCTATAAATTATCTATTGCTAAGGTTAAATTTGATGTTCACATGATTGTCAAATGACATCCTCATGATTTTCAATGACATCTACACAACTACCAAATTTAATCTCATAAAATGGACACATGCCATTTCTTCAGGATTCCCTACTCCAAAAAACATAAGCACAAAATGAATTAGCATAATACTTTGGGAAATATGTAAAGCAAACTACATAAATATTCTATCCTAAGGTCTTAGTTTTATGAATAAAATATGATTGGGACCTAGGCTTAGAATATATAAAAAATCTCCTACATTTAATTTTGACTCCGCTTGAATCATAAGATATAAAAAGGACCAAGCATATAGGTTTTTAGCCTAAGGTATTAGTATTAATAAAATATGATTATGAACTAGGCTAAAATCTTAAATTAAGTCCATAATATAATAAAGAGCTCTCTAATAATTTTGACCTTGTATAGAAGTTTGAATCTATTAAAAAGGACTTTTAGGCTAAACAAATTATCCTAAGGTTTAAACATGATTTTAATCATAGAATCAATCTAATAAATAAGGGACCAAAGGTTAAAAAAAAATTAAATTAGCATTAAGGTGTAAGGCCCTAGGTAGTGCTCACATAAATGAACTCCATTAATCATGTAACCTAAAAACATAAGAATATGAGGTTAGAAAATTTAGACAAGTTCAAAATAGAATCATGTGTAAATATGGTAACCCAACCATGGTGTGGATGATCTTCAAATAAATATAATGTTCAAAACACTCTAATGGTACTTTGATCAGATGAATTTTCAATGTAAAGCACCAATTCACATATTTTGAAACAAGGGTCCCTATTTTCAAAAATGGGGGTGTGTTGGGTACAACAAGAATTTCATTTGAGAAGATATTGATTTGAAGCCATTTATTCACAAAGAATTTACACAATTAGGTTTCTATTCTTTTATAAGTTTCATTTTCAGTATATTTTATGTATCTATAACTATTTTGTCATAAATTTCACTCAAATATTTCATTTTATAGGTGTTTACCCTTTGAAGACTCACTTTTGGTGTTTTATTCTATTATAATTATTTTTTTACAAATTTATGTAAACATTTTATTTTACACATGTGAATACTTATAACAAAATCATACGAGTAAAAAATTTCAACTTTTTGTATGTATTCATTTCTATTATATAAACATTTCATTGTATAAAAGAGTACAAGTACTCTTTAGACTAAAAAATTATTGAATATTTTCTCACTTCCTTGTTCTTTTTTTATCATATATTATTTTTTCTTGAAAATCTTAAATTTTGTATGTTGAAAAAGAGGATATGCAAGACATAATAATTAATATCTATTTTTTAATGTTCAAGATTTTTTCATATTATTGAACCCAATATAAAAAATATATAAAGAACGTATTTTCAATAATATAAATATTTTCTTACCTTCTCAAACTTTATATTATTTGAAAATATTTGACTTTTTTTTGGTTGAATATGAGAACCTTTATATCATTTAAACATATGTAACTATTTTTTTTGTTTAAATTGATACATGATGTAAATATGTATATCATTTCAAATATTTAATTGTTTTATTTGTGAAAAATGATAGATAATTTAAAACATTTAGCTAATATACATATATATGCAAATATATATAATTTAAATTAATTCTATTTTATATATATTTTAATTGGATTTAAAATTTTATTAATTATGAAATATTTAAAAGTATGTATATAAAAAATATAATATTTAATTATTTATGACTTAGTTCTCCAATTACATATTTCATACAAAATAACAAAGAGAAGGTGTACATTCTAAAAAAGTGGGTTAAACCATTTTTTTATAAAATGGGTGGCTAACTATTTTCAATTAATTTAAAATTAGAGTATTAAACAACTCTAATTTAAATATTTTAAACCTATTCTTAATTAATTTAATATTTAATAAATTTTCTCACTCAATTTTATAATGAAGATTTTAATTCGACAAAAAAAAGTGAATGCCTTGTATAAAAGTTGACCAAATCAACTTTTTTAAATTGACAGTTGCCCATTTTATATTTTTCTTAATTGGATAATTGAATAATTTTTTTTGACATAAAAAATGGTGGCCTCTCATTCTATAAAATTTTATACAATCAAAATCATTAAAATTGTCATTTAAATTTATTTGATTGAATAATATACAAATTTCATATTCAAAATGAATCAGACAAGTAAAAAAATTCTTATAATTGATGGTTGCAACTCTAAATGTGAAAAATTATTGGCATAGTGAAAAAAATGTTTCAATGCTTAGAGTGAGTTTCCATCCATAGTAAATTTACACCATTTAAATTATAATGAAATCAAGTCGAGTTTACATGATACATGTAATGGTTCACATGATGCATGCAATGGTTCACATTTATAGTGGGAAACCTCCCACTCTGTGATATTTATCAAGATGAATTAATCTTCAATATAAATATTAATTTGTTATATATAAAAATAAATAAATAAAAAACAACATGTAATCCATTTCATTCATAGTGAAAATTTTATGAGTCAGATTGTTTCACCATGCTTGCAATGGCTCTCATTTAGAGTTTGTAGCTACCCACACTAATAAATTAATCAAAATGGATTCATTTAGAATATAATTTTTTTTTTAGTTATTAAAAAATATCAATTATATGCATAACCCATTTCATGAGAAAGGCAAATAGGACAATCGACACTTATATTCACTAAGCCTGTAATATTTCACCTTTAGAGTGGGTATCTATCCACTCTAATATATTTATTATAATTAATTTATTTAGAATATAAATCTTGGGTGTTATGTATAGTAATAATTAAATTCAACATAACTTATGATCCATTTCAGGCATTATGCAAATAAGATGAATAGGATTGTTTTCACTATCCCTGTAATGATTATTATTTAGAGTGGGAAACCATCCATTCATTTATAATATTAATATTAGGTCTTAGCACAAATAGGATAAGTGAAACTTGTTTGAAATAGATCACATTTAGAGTGGGTGATCTCCCACTCTAAGAGCATTCACAATTTGGACTCATTTTGAATACACAATTAAGGTCGAACAAAACATTTATTCAAGAAGACAACTAATGAATTTATATGGAAATAAATGATTGATACTTGTTTTAACTACACCTACAATGGTTAAAATTTAGAGTGGGCACCCTATTACTTTAAGAACATATTTAGGTTGGATTCATTTTTAATATAAAATTTATGTGTTAGGTCTAACGCCTTAAAAATTAAACATAACATGCAAACCACTCTTATATATTACATAGGGTGAATTTATTTTGAATAAAAATATTGGGTGTTAGGTGTATCAACAATAACATTCAACATAATATTTAAGCCATTTCAGGCATTGTAAAAATAGGGTGAGTATGATTGTTTTCACTATAGCTATAATGGTTATAATTTAGAGTAGATGTATACCCACTATAATATATTTCACATGATGGATTCATTTAGAATATAAATATTAAGTATTATTACAAATAGGAAAATTTATACTTATTTGTAAGGATTCACATTTCCCACTCTGAGATTATTCATAATTTTTAATTATTTTAAATATACAATCAAGATCTAAAAATAAAATAATTCAAAAATTTACCTATTAAACTCATATTGAGTATGGGTCAATTGAAAGTTATTTTCCATACACCTTTAATGATTCACATTTAGAGTGGACACCTACTCACTATACAAACATATTTGAAAGTTGGGTTCATTTTTGATATAAAGCTTAGATGTTTGGTCTAACAACAAAAAAATTAAACATAACATGTAAAACACTCTTATATATTTATTATGTTTAATTAATTTTGAATATAAATATTGGGTTTTAGGTCTAACAATAAATAAATTTAATATAACTTATAAGGCATTTTAGGTACCATGCACATATAACAAATAGGATTGTTTTCACTATAGTTTCAATGGTACACATTTAAGGTGAGTGGTGACCAAATATAATATATTTATCAAGATGTATTAATTTATAATATAATGATTAGGTGTTAGGTATAAAAAAATTAAATTCAACATAATTTGTAAACCATTTTAGGCATTGTGCAAATAGGATGAATATATTTGTTTCTATTATCCCTATAATGGTTCTCATTTAAAGTAGGTGACTAACCACTCTAAGAGATAACCATCATAGGATGGATTAATTTTAAACATAAAGCTTAATTTTAAGAATATTTAAATTTAAAAATATGTGTGAGCCACTAAACTTACAATGGTTTACATTTAGAGTGGGTGATCACCCACTTTAATTAGCTCCATAAATTTGATTCAACTTGAATATGAATATTAGGTATTACATGTGAACTATATTATGAATATTAATCTTAGGTATTACATGTTAAAAATCAATGTGGTGCCATTTTTTCTCTAGCATCCCTAATAATATTCAAAATGAATCCAACCAATCATTTTTAAACATTACATGAAAAGTGAAAATATGTTGGAATAAAGTTTTAAAATGAAAAAATATTAGTATGTGTGAGGGCATATATTTGTTCCTTGTTATGGTATTACTGTTTATTAGTTAGGATATGAACAACCTCATTATTTCAAGTTTATATCTCAATTAATAAATATATGAACTATTTTAATAATGTTCATGATAGTTATTAGTTTGTAATACTTAAGTTAGTAGCAAGTGTGATATATGCAAGAACCATAACATTTAAAACATGATTTCTTAATTATGTTTTTCATATATCCATTCAATTTTTAACATCGGATATTATACTATGACTATTGATAATAAACATTATCTAACCTAGTTAATTCAAATGATTTGGTCATGTCATCTTCATACTTTATTCAAATGTCTCTATAATTTGAGAATTCTATGATGTGGTGTCACTATGTCTCAACCATCCCCATGTTATAAAATAGGCATGTTAACTTAATACACTATAATCATTATTTTCATTGTGTGTATAATGGTTCTTCATAGGATAGTAAAAATAATAAAGGGATGTTGTGCCCTTATATATCTACCATCCCCATCATATTGTTCATTAATAACTCTTTACTAGCTCTTATTTGGTCATTGTACACTTCCTTTTTTACCATATAAGATAATGCAAGCTAGTAATGAGTGGCCTCTATTATTTGTACCCATTTTCATTCAAAATTTTGAAATCAACACTCATGCAATCTAAAATGAAGTCTAGTGTAGTATGGACAACCTGACATTTATCCTTATCCTTATCAATGAGATTCATATAACTAGTAATTTTAGAATGTGGGATTTGCTGAGCCCCTGCCAAAATAATTTTTAAGCTTGTGCCTATGAAATAGGTTGACATACATACCCACTATGATGTGGAATAAATGTCCAAAATAAATTACAATAATCTATAATAATAGCATTTTAAAAATAATTTGGTGTTATTTTTTATAATGAGAGGGTGCCCACTCAAATAAATTTCATAGGTTTTATTCATTTTGAACATGAAACATAAATCTAATAAAAATGAAATTCAATATTACATGTGAAATAATACACCTATACTGATTCAAATTTAGAGTGGGAAGCCACCCACCTTAATAAATTTCATAAGTTTTATTAATTTTCAATATGAAGCTTAGGTATTTCATGTTAAAAATATCTGTTTATATTGAAATCCTAATTATACTCTAGTCTATTCTTTTCTTCTTTAGTGATGGTAGGTTTTCTCTAAACCTTAGACAAATAAATATTTTTTATTTGTTAGTTAAATTGTGCCACTCTCAATATAAATTTAAAATAAGTAGTTTAGTTGTATACTATTTTAGAAAGATGCAACATGAGTATAAATTTTAATTATTTTATTTATTAACTACATTCACACTTTTCATTTTTTAGTTTGGTAAAAACACCCTATAACTTATTAAATCCATTGACATCAAATTATATAATTAGGTTGAACTATTTTTAATCATACATGCATGGAAGTTTGAAGATATAAATTTTTAGGAAAAAATGATATTAAGAGAATGATTATATGTGAGGTAATGAAAAATCAAGGGTTTAAGATGGTACATTTTTAAGGCCTAGTAACATAGTTATAATAATTTTTAAAGTTGAAAAAATAATAAAATGTGAGAGACACAAATTTATTCCTTATCATGTCATTAATTTTTATTAGTTAGGATGTGAAAAAACTCATTATTTCAAGTTTCCATATTTGATGAATGATTTTAATGATGTTCACGAGACTTAATTGGTAGGAAAAAAATTAGTACCAAGGGTGCTCTATGAAAAAGCCATAACATGTAACATGGGATTCCCAAATTATGTGTGGGACATATCCATTCTATTTTTGATGTTAAAAATTGTACTACAAAAATTGATCAAAAAAATTATGTAACGTAGAATCTTAATATTATATGGTTACATTGTCTTTATATATTTTTTCAAATGTCAATATAATTTTAAAAATATAAGATGTGGTGTAATTAAGTCTCCACCATTCGATGCTATAAAATATGCATGTTCACTTAATACAATAGACTTCCTATTTTCATTATGAAAATTCATAATAAAATATAAAAAACCTAGGTATGTGGTAAAATTATATCTCCACCATCCTTATCATGTCACTCATTACTATCTCTTATTTGGTCATTGTCTACTTCCTTGTTTAGAAACTAAGGTAATGTAATCTAATAATGTGAGGAATATTTAAATCATACCCATTTTATTTTATTTTTTTGTAAATTAACACTCATGGAATCTAATAAGAAGTCTAGTGTATTATAAATAGACACTTATCCTTATCCTTATTAATGAAATTTATGTATCTAGTAAATTTTGGAATATGTGATTTGATGAGACACCACCAAAATATTTTTTAAGATTGCACCCATTAAATAAGCTACCAAAAATACCCACTACAACATTATATAAGGGCCTAATGTAGTCTGTAAAATAATAAATTAAACTAATATATAATAATGGCATTTTTAAATATTTTTATTGTTATTATTCATAATGGACATATGCCCACAATATATGATGACAATGGATTATTAAAAAAATGGTTTTAAAAACATTTTAAAAGAGGGTTTTTAGTCATTCTTATATCCCTTTAGACTATGAATATTAATTAACCCTCATTGATATACTTTTTAAGACTGCACCCATGAAATAAGCTACCATTCATACCTACTATGACATGGGATTATGGCATAATGTAATTTTATAGAACAATAAATTAAAGTAAATTAAATATTTAACTTAAATTAAACTTATAGAGTGGGTAGCCTACCATTAAAAAATTAAATACCAGTAAATGTAAGTCCACACCAAAATAATATACAAGTAATATTATGTATATTTACATATTAAGAATTAATAAAATTATATATAAATATTACTATGTATATTTAAATATTATAATTATTGTGTATAATTATTTTATGCTCAAATATTTAATTTTAAAAAATAATGTTTATATAAAGTTTTTTAAATTCTCATTGTGTAATTATACACATTATTATTGATATATATCATCCTTTTAGAGCAAAGGTTCCTATAAAATATTAGTGAATAAATAAAAATCATCATAGAGATATGCCACAATAGTTTATTTTGAATGTCATACATAATGAATGAGATGTGGTTTCATGGAATGTAATTATTGCAATCTATGTTATTTGTGTTCTATTGGCAAGAAGATGTAAATGTAGTAGATGAGGGTTAACACTTATATGTATTATTACTACATTATCATTGGATCACATATATGGCTCAAATTTATTGCTAGTGGCTTTAAACTTCATATTTAATATGAATCAATAATGGTATGTGTTGGGTGAATATTTTATTACCAACATAATGGTAGAAAAATGGTGAATTCAGCCATAGTGTGATGAGATAAAATCTCTCCTCAATGAAAGGGGAGGCTCCCTTTTATTTTTAACTAACATAATACTTAATTATTTACACTTATTTACAACAATTTTATCATAATGGGTGTTTTCATATCATCCAATTATATTTTTTCATAATTGACGTTCAATCAAAAACTTCCTTCCATTATTTGTGATATTCTTTGAAAATATAAGATCACTTGATGAACCAAATATAACTGATATTTAGATTTGTCATCCAAAAGATTAATAAGAATAATACTAGCAAAGTAAACTCAAAAGATAGAATAAAGTGCAGCCCAAAGTCTTCACCTTATTTATAAGAAAGATTAAAATTATCAAAGAAGAATAACTGGAAGCTCAAAGTCTCTTCAGTAATTCACCTTCAATGTGATCATAAACCAAGTAACTAAAAAGTAGCTCAAAGACTCCAAAATCAACTTCCTGGCACCTTCTATCTTATAAAAATTTCATACCACAATTCAATCAAATCATAAGAAAATGTAATGTAAAAGACAAAAGAACACTCCCAATACACCACAAGTATATTTCAACACAAATTTTGAAATATCACTTGATTTTCTTATATTGAATGAATTTTTGATTTACAATATGAACACAAAGTTTCAAAATTATTTCTCAATTCAGCAACACTTCCCCTCTACAACAATTGGTGATCCTTTCTACAAATATCATCTTCCTATTTATAGAGATTAACTATGAAAAAAATATAGAAAAACATAAAAACATTTACTTATTCATTGACAGAGTCTTATTTGACTTAGGACTACGTACTTTTCCTATGTGTAATTTACATTGAACACAACTACATATGGAAAATTACAAAAGTAAAATAAGTATCCTTAGACATAGGAATTTATTCCTTTTTATTCTTTTCTAAAAATTCCTCACATCTCTTCAATATAGCTTGACCCTCATTGTTATCTAGGCTAGATGTACTTTTGGAAATGACAAGTACCCTTGTGATAGAATCTCCTAGGTTGACTAGCAAATCTTTGCTTTTGTCCAAGATTTTTTTTAATTTATCCGTAATGACCTAAAATTTAATCAAATTTTCAATAAATTCTAGTGTGAAAGAACATGTTTCAATCTTTTTTTGGAGTAAAGATGTAAACTCTTGAATAACAGTCTCCATAGGAAGAATTTATTGAGAATCATTTCTAACTTGGCAAGGAAGCTCTCCAATTTTCTTTGTAAGATCTAACATCTTATCATCACACATACCTTCAGCTTATTTGAGATATTTAACTAGATTATCAAGAAATTCTCTTTTATTATTCATAGTTTCACTATATTCAATGAACATTTTCCTATTTGGAATGACCTTCTACTCAACCAAAAGCTCTAGTTTGAATTTTCATAGTTGAGTCCATGTATCAATATCATTTTATATCAATTATAAATCTTGAGTGAATGTTTTAATTATTTGATAAATTTTTATTTTCATTTCACTCAAGTTCTTCAAAAATACAATGGTAGAATGTAACCTTTGAGTACCCTATGTTGTTAATCTCTCAATCCAGGCATTGACTACCTGACCTTGAGATCCAATTTTATTTGCTTGTTGAATTTCCTTCTCAGTGTTTTCATGAAAAATAGGATCAATAGACTCAAAATTTTGGGTGATTTTTAGTAAAGTAGAGGTTATTTTTTATACTAATACTCTAAGTTAATCTTTGACCTTCTTGTCCTTATCATATCTCTTGATCAAGGAAGCCATTGTTGCTTCCAAATATTGCATTACACCTTCATGAGTTTGTTTCCTAAGATATATTCATCCTAATACATATTCAAATGCTTGAATATATTCAATGTTTCTATCTTTAAGAGGCACTACAACTTCAACATACTTATGCCCAAATTTAAAAATTACCCTTGACATGGTTTTGGCTTTCTTTTCTATTTTGGGCTTTATTAACATAAGCTGACCAAAATCAAAGTCTTTCAATGCCACTACTCACTTATTATTTTTAGGTTCTTGTGATTCTAGCCAAGGAGCAAGAGGAAATGGATCTCCTTTGATAGAGGATGTTAAACCTTGGGATACTTTGGGAGGAATAATGGATTGTGAAGTAAGTGAAATAAAAGGTAGTGTGACAAAGGTATCTAGTAATGGAGTTGGAACCAAATGGATTATAGTAATAAAAAATGGAGTTTGGGTTGGAGTAACCACCACTTTAGTTCTTATTGAAATTTTGGATATTGGAGTGATAGGAATGTGAGTTGTTGTCTTTGAAGAAGTTATACATATAAATTTGTCCCTATCTTGTTGGGTGAGATATAAATTAGTTAGGGATCCCAATTTCTTTGAAGGATTGGATAAATTTGAAAATGAATAAAAAACTTGGTCTAGTGTACCTTTTGAAGGAACTTGAGAAAATGTAGCAATACGAGGTGAAGATGGAGGTGAAAGAACAACTTGAAAAAGAATAGGATCAACTTGAACAGTGGTACTCATGGGAAGAACTATAGAAATTATTACCTATGGAAACATGGCTTGAGAATTTTTAGACAAAGGAACCTTTAATTGAGTAGTCTCTACTTGTATAGTCTATTAAAAAACTGATTGAGACACATGTGATGTTGTTGATTGAGATGGTGCCTCACTTATGACTAGAATTTATTTTTTATCCACTTGAGCACTTTCCTCGACATTTGATTCTTTGACTTTCTTCTTTCCTTTACTAATAAACACAAATTTTGGCTTTTTTTTGGAAGTAGAGGGATCCTCTTTATTTTTAGT
Organism: Torreya grandis; assembly: GCA_037957365.1. Classification (NCBI taxonomy): domain Eukaryota; kingdom Viridiplantae; phylum Streptophyta; class Pinopsida; order Cupressales; family Taxaceae; genus Torreya; species Torreya grandis. Next base: position 1,250,842 of record JARHVA010004417.1, read on the forward strand.
TCTTAGCTCCTCTTGTTCCTTAGTAGTTTATTCATCATAGTATTCCTTAGAACTAGTCTTAAAATGTTTCAACTTAATTCCTTTAGATTCCAACCAAGCATTAGTTCTTGCAAGAATAGGTTGAAATTTTTATATAATGGAAGTGGATTATTTAACTGACCATTGGATAGGAGGGAGAGGAGTTGAATCCACTTGATTTTCCTCATATGATGGATCCAATATATTACCATCATATATAAAACCCCTAGTAATAGTTTCCAATTCCAAATTGATAATCTGATCGGTAGTAAAGTGACTATAATCAAGTCTCCTTATATCTTCATCAGTTCTACATTCTACCCAAATATCTAAAATTCTATGTATATGAGTGATATTATGCTTGAGCTTCTCCATCATTCTATAATCAAAGTTTTCTCTACTTTTGAATTCTTTTAAGTGTAGTCCACTGTATATTGATTTCCATAGTCTTAGCCTTTGGAGTAGTGGAAATTGTGTACTAACTAATACTGATTGGAAATTTGAAACCTCTCTTGTGAGAATTTGACTATTTTTTATTCATGTTTATCATGTGTATGAACATCTCCATTAGTATTAGTTTATCACTTGGGTATCTAGGTAGCATGTAAGGTTATTCATCAAATCTTCCTACCTTGATGTATGTAAAAGTTGGGAATTGTAAGAAAATCCATCTAACCCTATTGAATTGTGCCCATGCCTAGTCTAAAACTCTCTTATTTTCAAGTTCTTTCTTAAGATTGTAGATGAATATATAGAATAAAGAATCATTAACTCTCATGTAATGCTTGATGCTTTCTTTAAAATTTAGCTATGGATAGTGCTTATATATAGGAACATTTTTCCTTTCATTGACAAAATTTAGACCCAAGAAAGACTTCATACTAGCTGTAGCATACACAAGATATGAAGTCATATAAAACTTGAGTGAGGAAGCTACCTCAAAGAGTTGATGAAAAATAACATTGCTGATTTTTTTACTCTAAAAGATCCTTTGCTTGTTTCTTTTAATAACTAGAATGTATTGATACATACATTCTTTAAAAATGTTTGAAGTAGATGACCCTTTCACTTTATTGAGGACAGTAATAAAATCTCCTATCTCCTCCAAAAATTCACTATGATACAAATACTTGGTCCATCTAGCAATGGTGGGTTGAGGAGTCTTGAGCCATTTGGATTTGATATGTTTCTTACACTTCTCAATATCTCTCTCATATTATTCTTGAGCTGATTCCATAGTTAAATTAAAATATTTTTCAAAATAAAAAAGATGAAATTTTTTATCAAAATATTCCACATCAAGGTGAATGATCACCTTACCCTCTAAATCCTTGACTGATTTGCTTTCCTTATCAAAGTGTGCTACACTAGTCAAGACAAATTCAGAATCATGTGTTGATACTGGAAATGCAACAACCAAATGGATTTTACTATTAAGTATTGGCTACATATGAGGTGCAATGGGTTCTCTTCCCAATCCCTATAAAAATTTAGCCATGTCCACATGACCAATTTATGTATCCCTAATTTGATCCACATTTAAAACAATTATAGATAATGGGAACACACCTTGATATTTGTACTTTGTTGTCTTATTATTTGGAGAAATGTCTGACATTGATCAAATAGATGCAAGTAATAAAATTTAATTATCTAGAGTTAGCATTTTTTTTTTTTTTTTTGGAAAAGTGTAGTTTGGAGTAAATTTTTTGAACTGCATGATGGGTTAAAATTTATTTCAGTTCAATTAAAAAAAAAATCTCTGAACTACATAGGAGTTGGTTAATTAGATTTATATTGAAGATTTTTTATTTATTTGCACCTTTGGTAAGTTTTAGGTGTCAATTTTGCTTTGGTGCATATAAAATAAAATTCTTTGACATACACCCAGAAATTGTTTTTGAGTGTAAGTTAGAGAAAATTCTCCAGCATGTACTTAAGTGAAGTTCAATTGCATATCAGATAAAATTCTCTAATATGCACCCAGGAATTTTTTTTAAAAACTTAATGCACTTTTGAGAAAATTCTCCAAAGTGCACCAATATTTATGTACTTTAGAGAAAATTCTTTGAAGTGTACTAGGGTGAATGAAAATGTACAACTTGGAGAAAATTCTTTGAAGTGCATGGACTTGGTTAATTTGGTTTAGGGTACATGTTGAATAAAATTATCTAACTTACACCTGAGGGTTTTGGTTTGTTTCATGACTATTTTAACTTGTTCAAACATATGAAACATGTCAAGTAAAGGAGGGTATTAATAACATAAAACAAGAATAGATAGATCCAATCAAACAACAACCATAAAGAAATAAACAAATAATGAAAATTAAAACTAAACCCTAAACAAGAAACACAAAAAGGAAAAATGAAAAACTCATTAAAATTTTGATGAAGAAGAATCTATAGATGAACTACATCAATTGATGAAAATGATGAAGAGAATAAGTAGATTCAAAAATGATGAGGAGGGATGCATGTGAGCTCAAAAATGGTGAGGAGAGAGAAAAGACAATGGTAAAAATAAAAATTACATGGGTTAAATATATATAGGAAGGGTAATTAATACATATTAATAATTGATGTAATGGTGGGCCCATGTGTAGGAGTGGAGAAAATTTTCAAATTTACACATGCAAAGTCAAAGAAAAATAGTGCTCTTACATGCATAATGTCAAAAAAATTCTCTACCATTACATATGCAAAATAAAAAAAATCTCTAACTTTAAATATGAAAAATTGGAAAAAATCTCTGACTTTGCACAAAACATATGCAAGGTCAAAAAAATTCTCCAACACAACATTAAAAGAAACCAAGTGTAGTTCAGAGAAAATTCTCTGAACTATATGGGATGCAAAATTCCCTCTAAAGATCAAATTTTTTGGGAAAAACAAATGAAAAGAGGCATAGATTTGGCTCATTTTGCATGCTTAGAGATGATGGGATATAAAAAACATAAGTTTCATAGCGGTTATCCCATAAATTGAGCCTACTAAATTCAAGGATAATAGCTATCTCTGACTGGGGAATTTTCTTCAAAAATTATTTAAAATGCTTGAAGGAAAGAGAATCCTAGAATTCTAAGTGCCTTTCTCCATTGGGCCACAAAGTCAAGCAATAGACAATAAAAATAAAAATAAAGAAGAATATATATATATATATATATATATATATATATATACAGACACACACACACAAAAAAAAGTGCAAACTTATCTGTAACTTTATTGAGTGAAAAGCTTTAGATGTTGCCCACTATAGGATAGTGGTAATGGTGTACCATTTAGGTATGCTAGAAGAAGTTGTATTTTCCACTGAGTTGATGAATGAGAAAAGTACCCCTCCATAGAGAATCCAAATTTCCATGCATTCCTTTTGGCTCTCTTCTTTTATCCTTAAAGAAGACTAGATCCCTAACTCAAAATTCTCATGATTTAGCTTTCTTGTCAAAACTTTCCTTGACATGACTCTGATGTTTAGCAATTTGATCCACTACTTTTGTACATTTCTCCTCTATCTCAGCAAGGTACATAATATGCTTATCTAAAGAGCTTTCAAATGTTTCATCTTCAATTTCCCTAGCCAATCCGAGAGTAGGCAACTCTAATGTCATAGGTATTTATTTATTCAATCCAAGTTGAAAAGGTTACATACCAATTACTCATTTAGGAGTGATACGATTAGCCCATAATGCATTATATAATGCTTTATTTCATCTCCTCTGATTATCTTCTACCAAATTCCTAATGATAGTTACCAAATTCTTATTACTCAACTTGGATTGACCATTTCCTTTAGGGAAGTAATCAAAAGTATGAGACAAAATGATCCCATATTCAAAACAAAATTGAGTCATCTCATGGGATGTGAAATAGGTAGCATAATTAGTTACAACTTTGCTTGACACACCAAATCTTATGATGATATTCTCTTTGAGGAAGTTACAAATAACCTTTGAAGTGGCATGTTTGGTTAGAATCGCTTCCACCCACTTGGTGGAGTAATTTGTAGCTATGAGAACATAACAATGACCTACAATTGATAATGGGTTCATTACACTGATGAAATCAACAACACATTACTAAAATGTTCTTTAATGAGTATACACTTGAGAAGCAAGGTTGATAACTTAGGTTTCCCCACAAACTACTGGTACTTCTTGCATTTACACACCCAAGCATATGCATCTTGAAAAAGTGTTGGCCAATAATATCTAGCCTACAAGATCTTGTGAGCTATGATTGGGGCTAAAAAATGTCCTCCGCAAGCCAAATAATGGAAAGATTCCAACAACTCACCTTGTTGTGCCTTATCTACACATCATAAAAAATTACATCAATGTTTTGCTTGTACAAACCATTATCTCAAAGGATGAAATTTTTAGCCTTGAGCTTGATTTCCCTCTTCTCTTTGCGAAACAAATTTTATAGACATTCTCCATATGTGAGAAAATGAGCAATGTTAGACTACCATTCATTTATTGTGCTCATGAGCAAGACTATGGGAATATCTTCTTTTATGTCTTGTTCATTATTAGGTGCTTCTTCTGAATTGATCTCTACCAAGAGTTGACATAAACATTTTCCATGTACAAGATTTTTAGGCTTTATCTCCATATCATATTATTGGATTTTAGTGATCTAATTACCTCTTTTACCTTCAAATTCTTATTGAGTCAAAATAGACTCAAAAATAGAATCTAATACTAATGCAATGGTGTGAAAATTGAGGATGTAATACCTAAAATGCCTGACTACTTTCACCACTACATAAGCATGTTTTTTCATGGTTGAATACTTGAGCTCATGAGCCCTTAGAGGATAGCTCATGAATGTTATAGTAAATTCAATCCCTTCTTCATTTGGTTGTACCAATATTACAGATAAGGTATGTTTAGAAGCATAACTATACATGATGAAGTTCTTGGTATGATCAGGACAAAATAGGATAGGAACAAGTGCAATGGCTTCCTTAATTTCATGAAAAACATTTCTTCCATCTTCATTCCAATGAAAAATAGATTTTATTTTCATCATATCGACAATGTGGTGTGTCTTCTCAGCAAAATTAAGAACAAATCTCCAAAATAAATTTACCTTCCCAAAGAAAGAATGCACTCCCTTCTTACTTGATGGTAAAGTAAGATTTTGAATTAACTTGACCCATTTAGGATCAATATTGATCCCCTCCTTAGATATAATGTGTCTAAGGAGCTTACCTTCTGTAACCCCAAAAATGGATTTCTTGGGATTAAGGGATATCCCAAGCTCACAACATCTCTCAAGTACTTGTTGTAAATGGCCACAATGATCTTGACACTTTTTTGAAAAAATAGTTAGGTCATCTAGATAAACCACAATAAACTTACTAATTATATCTAAAAAATCCAAGTCCATATCCCTCTAGAAGGTAGCACCAACATTGACCAATCTAAAAGGCATTCTATGATATGCAAAAGCACCCCATGGATTAGTGAGGGTTTTCCTATATTGATCTTCACCACAAACCTCTACTTGATTGTATCCTGAGAAACTATCTAGCATAGACAACATCTCTAAACCAGTCACAATTTATAATACTTGGTCCAATACTGATAGTGGGTAATTATCCTTAAGTGATAATTGATTCAAATTTTGAAAGTCAACACAAATATGGATCTTTTTAATCTTTTTACTCATAGGAAAAATATTTTCTATCCATGTGGAGTGATGTATGGGAAAGATAATGTGAGCATTCAACATTTTTGAATTTAACAAGGATGATACCTGATATTTTGGGATTACACTACCACTATTTTTGCTTGTAAGGTTGAGATCCTAGCTTGAGAGGAATATCATGTTGCACTTCCTTAGGTCAAAAAGATTTTAGATCAGCATATGAATATGATAATACATCAATTTACTAATACAAAAGAGCCACCAACTTTTCTCATTCCTCTAATAAGCAATATTTACCAATATTTATCATTTTGGGGTCACTCTTTGTTCTTATATTAACTTGTTCAATTTCTATAGATGAATCAGATTCTGATTATTGACATTTGATGAATCGATCATGCTTATCAAAAATTCTTTCCAAAGATACCAACCCTTTGGGAATCATATTCCCTTTTAGCTACAAAATTTCTTCGTTAGTTTCCTCATTAACTTTAAAAATTGATTCTTGAGGAGTGGAATCACTTCCTTCAAAATACAACTCACTGAAATTTTCCACCTTCTCTAAAAATGAGATGACTTTCTCATCATTATTAAAAACTTGCCAATGATTAACATTATTAGGAACACTAGGCTAAAAAACCAACTCAATGGTATACTTATTTCCTTGGAAATCTTTGTGAGGAATCAAGAGAGTGGCTAAAATAGCTAATGAATCAGCTCTATCATTATATTCTCATGGAACCTTTGATATATTGAATGCATCAAAAATTTCCATGTAATCCTAACCTCAATTATGATAATGAATTAGTATTTCATTCTTTATTTGATATACATTCTTAACTTGACAAATGATTAGCTTAGAATCACCTTGTGCATGAAGATTTTTTATTCCTCTCTTTTGTGTAACTTCAATTCCTAATAACAAGGCCTCAAACTCATCAGTATTTTTAGTATTATTAAATTTTAACTTGAAAGATAAAGGTAAGATTTTTCCTTTTAGGGATATGAGAACTATCCCAACTCTAGATCTAGTTGAAGAGAAACTACAATCAAATTCCAAAGTCCAAACATCATTTGACCTCTCAAGCTTAATAGTGTTAAAATAAAAAATGTCTTCATCTGAAGAGGGAGATTCTTCTATTTTATAATCTTTTTATAAAATATCATTCAAAGATATTAGATCCTCATCTATAGTCAATAAATATGTACCCATTCTAGAAGTTTCAAAAAGAATCTGGGATTTTTGGTCCTCAGTCTTTGTTATAGTATACTTCACTTAATTATCTGGGTGAAGTTTATACATATCACCCTTAAAAAGTATCCTATCCTTAGACAAATCCATATTTATTTCTCCACTAACATCTTTACAAAATTTGCATCCTAACAGAACTCTATATGAGGCTAAAACATTAGCCACTAGAACTATCATTTTGATATTTTTCCCTTAAACATAGGAAATGCAAATTGTGCATCTTTGATTTAGACTATGAGAGATATTTGTTTAGTTTCCATTGAGAATAAATGACCAAAAGTATTTGTCAAGGTTAACCCCAAGGTAGTAGCCACCTTAGTAGGCATCACATTATCGAAAGCACCTAAAACAATAACATAAATACTGAGCTTATAACCATTGACAAACAAGGAAATATAGAAAGGTTCTATTTTTCTAGAGTTAGATGTAGGAGTTACAACCAAGTTATTTTGATTTAGTTTTGGCTTAGGGTTAATTGGTACACTCTTAACTAAAGTTTGATAATAATTGATCCCTTTGATTTTTACAAAATTTGTTAATCTTTCAAATTGGTCAAGATTTGATTGAAGGTACTCAACCTCTAAAATTTGGATTTTAGTCTTCTTGACATGATCAATGATATCAAAATATAGATATGGGTTAGTCAAGGAAGATAAGACATTTTCATTTTTAGGTTTTAGGTTTTGGGCACTAGGTCTAGACATTGAAGGAGATGTAGAATTATGAGTACTTACTTGTTTATCTACCACCATATCCTTTGGTTGAATTGGAAAAGGAGTTCCTCTTTGGAAATTGTAACCTCCTTTCATGGTTCATCTTTGTATTTTGTTTTATCAACCTTTTTTTTACTGACTTTGAGAATGGGTGAAGATGGCATAAGACTCACCATGTGTGTTTTCCTCTTGTTTAACTTCTTATTCAAAGTTTAGAAACTTGATATCAGAGTCACTAGCTTCTCCCTCTTCATCTCATATAAATGGATTAACATCATCTTCATGAACATATTATATCTCTAGAACATCATCATTCTCAGGTTCTAACCAATTAACTATTGCATTATCTAGCGGTGCCTCCAGTGTTAGCCTTACTTGAGGTGGAGGAAGCTTATTCTAATTCTAATTTCTAGCAGCATTATTAGAACAATTCAAATAATTTGGATATGTTCTCCTTGGAAAGTCCTTGCATGAGGTAAAATACATGCCTTGAGACATTTGTGTTTAAAGTGCAAGTAACTCATTTTCTAGCTTTTGAACCATGGGATTTGTAGTGCTAAGAGAAGGTGAATTTGAAGAAGGCTACCCTCTAGACTTAATAGAATTATTTCTCACTTTCCCTTCTAAAATCAAATCATCTTATATTTCAGTGGCCAAATTTTGAGCAACATCAAGATCAGTTGGGGATGCTCTTCGCAAAAGAAAACTCACTTCAAGAAATTAATAATTGATGAAGAAGCACTTTAGATTCTCAAGTGTAGGTTGAGTAACTGCTAGAATCCTATTCCTCAACTTGTTAAAATTTGCCATGAACTCATGTATAGGCTCATGTGCTTCCTTTTTCATTTATGTAAGATGATCCAACAAGGCATGAGCATATTCTATAGGATTCAACCTTGCCTCAAACTTAGTCTTAAGCATGGCCCAATTAGTGATAGTACTAGTTTTAAGATGATATAACCAATCAACAACAATGCCTTAGAGTGTTTCTACAAATAACCTTACAGAAACATCTTCATGTTCCACTCCAATAACTCCACATGCAATGTAGAATGCAAAATTATGTTTAACAAGATGTTGATTGTCATCACCATAAAATTTAGGAAATTTTTTCTATGAGCCATGAGGTAGTTCATGAGATGGTGGTGCCAAATTCAATGGACCAAAAGTAGTCCCCCATGGACCTTGATCTACCATTCTTTGTGGATTATATGGAGGTATGAGAAATATTTGGAAATTCAAAACTATATGAACATTTGAAGCTTCTCTTGGTATAGGAGCTCTTGTATTTTTAGGTGGAAAACTTCTTATATGTTGAAGAGGTGACCTTGCACATGCTATAAAAATATCAAAGTTGTGTTCTTGAAACAACTCAAATGTTGGATCAATGAGTCTTGTTGCCATTCTACCATGAGTGTAGCTTTATTTCAATAGAATGTGAAAGTACTCTGAAAGAAAATAGATTAACTACATCAAAATAGTAGAAAATAATAAGGTACTAGTCTATTTAAATCGAATGAATGTAGAGCTTGATTATATGTTCATTCCCCAACAGAGTCACCAATTTTTTTGGGGTGAATATTTTGTTACCAACAAAATGTTAGCAAAATAGTGATTTTAGCCATAGTGTGATGAGATAAAATCTCTCCTCAATGAAAGGGAAGGCTCCCTTTTATTGTTAACACTACACATAGTTATTTACACTTATTTACAAAAAAATTATCATAATGGGTGTTGTCATATCATCCAATTCTCCTTTTTTAGAATTGATGTTCAATCAAAAACTTCCTTACATTATTTTTAATATACTCTTAAAATCTAAGATCACTTGATGAACCAAATATAACTGATATTAAGATTTGTTAGCCAAAAGATTAATAAGAATAATACCAGCAAAGTAAACTTAAAATATAGAATAATGTGCAGGCCAAAGTCTTCACCTTATTTCTAAGAATGATTAAAATTATCAAATAAGAATAATTGGTAGCTCAAAGTCTCTTCAGTGATTCAATTTCAATGTGATCATAAACCTAGTAACTAAAAAGTAGCTCAAATACTCCAAAATCAGCTTCTTAGCACCTTCTGTCTTATAGAAATTTCATACCATAATTCATTCAACTCATAATGAAATGTAATGAAAAATACAAAAGAACATTCCCAATACGCCACAAGTATATTTCAACATAAACTTTTAAATATCACTTGATTTTCTTAAATTGAATGAATTTTTGATTTACAATATGAACACAAAGCTTCAAAATTATTTCTCAATTCAGCACCATTTCCCCTCTAAAATAATTGGTGATCCTTTCTAAAAAGATCATCCTCCTATTTATAGAGAGGATATATGAACAAAAATAGGAAAAACATAAAAACATTAACTTATTCATTGATATAGTCCTATTTGACTTAGGACTATGCACTTTTCCTACGTATAATTTATATTGAACAAAACTACATATGGAAAATTACAAAAGTAAACTAAGTGTCCTTAGACATAGGCATTTATTCCTTTTTATTATTTTCTAAAAATTCCTCATATATCTTCAGTATAGCTTGAACCTCAATGTTATTTGGGCTGGATATACTTTTGGAAATGACAAGTACCCTTGTGATAGAATCTTTTAGGTTGACTAGCAAATCTTTGCTTTTATCCAAGATTTATTGTAATTTATCCATAATGACCTGAAATTTAATCAATTTGTCAATATATTCCAATATGAAATAACCTGTTTCAATCTTTGTTTGTAGTAAAGATGTAAACTCTTAAATAATAGTCTCTATAAGATGAATTTCTTGAGAAACATTTCTAACTTGGTAGGGAAGCTCTGCAATTTTCTCTGTAAGATCTAACATCTTATTATCACACATATATTTAGCTTATTTGATATATTTCACTAGATTGTCTAGAACTTCTCTTTTATTCTTCATAGTTTCACTATATTCAATGAACATTTTCCTATTTGGAATGACCTTCTACTCAACCAAAAGCTCTAGTTTGAATCTGCATAGTTGAATCCATGTATCAATATCCTTTTTAGTCAATTCCAAATCTTGAGTGAGTTTTTGAATTGTTTGCTGAATTTTTATTTTCATTTCACTCAGGTTCTTCAAAAATCCATATGCAGAACACAACCTTTGAGTACTCTATGTTGTTAATTTCTTAATCCAAGCATTGACTACCTGACCTTGATATCTAATTTTCTCTACTTGTTGAATTGCCATCTCAATGTTTTCATGAATAATAGGATCAATAGACTTAGAAGGTTGGGTGATTTGTAGTAAATCAAAGTTAACTATTATACTTTTACTTTGAGTTAATCTTTGACCTTCTTATCCTTATCATATCTCTATATCAAGGAAGCCATTACTGCTTGCAAATCTTCCTTTGCACCTTCTTGAGTTTGTTTCCCAAGATTTATTCATCCCACCACATATTTAGATTCTTGAATATCTTCAATTTTTTAATCTTTGAGAGGCACTATAACTTCAACATACTTATGCCCAAATTCAAAAATTACCCTTGACATATTTTTGGATTTTTTTATTATTTTAGGTTTTATTGACATAATTTGACCAAAATCAAAGTCTTCTGGTGCTACTACTCATTTATTTTTCTTAGGTGCTTTTGATGACAACCAAGGAGGAAGAGGAGATGGATCTCCTTAGATAGAGGATTTTAAACCTTGGGATACTTGGGGAGGGATAATGGATTGTGAATTAAGTGAAATGGAATGAAGTGTGATAGAGTTATCTAGTAATGGGGTTGACACCAATGGGATTACAGTAATAATAGATGAATTTTGTGTTGGAGTAACCACCACTTTAATTCCTATTGACATTTTGGACACTAGAGTGATAAGAACTTGAGTTTTTGTCTTTGAAGAAGATATAAACATAAATTTGTGAATATCTTATTGGGTGAAACATAAATTAGTTGAGGATCCCAATGACTTTGAAGGATTGGGTAAATTTGACAATGAATCAAAAACTTGGTCTAGTGTACTGTGTGAAAGAGATTGAAAAAGAGTAGGACTAGGAGGTGAAAATAGAGGTGAAAGAAAAACTTGAGAAGGAAAAAAATCAACTTGTATAATGGTACTCATGGGAGAAACTATGGAAAATGTTACTTGTGAAACTGTGACTTGAGAAGTTTTAGCCAAAAGAGCCTCTGATTGAGTAGTCTCTACTTGTATAAGATGTTCAAGCACTAGCTAAGAAACTTGTGATGTTGTTGATTGGGTTGGTGCCTCACTTGTGACTGGGATTTATTTTTTCTCCACTTAAACACTTTCCTTGACACTTGATTCTTTACCATTCTTATTTCCTTTACTAACAAACACAAAATTTGGTTTTTTTTGGAAGTAGAGGGCTCCTCTTTATTTTTAGTTCTTAGATCCTCTCATTTCTTAGTAGTTTCTTCATCATACTCTTCCTCAAAATTAGTCTTAAAATGTTTCAACTTAATTCCTTTAAATTCCAACCAAGCATTAGTTCTTGCAAGAATAGGTTGAAATCTATCTCTAATGAAAGTGGATTCTTTAATTGACCATTGTATAGAAGGGAGAGGAGTTGAATCCACTTGATTTTCATCATATGACAGATCCAATATATTACCATCATCTATCAAATCCCCAAAAATATTTTCCATTTCCAAATTTACAATATGATCAGTAGTAAGGTGACTATAATTAAGTCTCTTTATATCTTCATTAGTTCTACATTTTACCTAAATATCTTCAATTCTATGTACATGAGTGATATTATTCTTGAGATTCTCCTTCATCATTTCATAATCAAAGTTTTCTCTACTTTTGAATTTTTTAAGCGTAATCCACTATATCTTAGTTTCTATAGTCTTAGACTTTAGAGTAGTGGAAATTGTGTACCAACCAATACTGGTTGGAAAGTTGAAACATCTCTTGTAAGCATCTAGCTATTTTTATGCACATTCATCACTTGTCTACACATCTCCATTAGTATTAGTTTATCACTTGGATATCTAGGTAGCATGTAAGGCTATTCATCAAATCCTCCTACCTTGATGTATGTAAAGGTTGATAATTTCAAGAAAATTCATCTGACCCTATTGACTTATGATCATACCTGATCTAAAACTCTCTTCTTTTCAAGTTCTTTCTCAAGAGTGTAGATGAATGTATAGAAGAAAGCATCATTAACTCTCATGTAATGCTTGATGATTTCTTTTAGAGTTAGATATGGATAGTGCTCATATACAAGAACATTTTTCCTTTCACCGATAGAATTTAGACCCAAGAAAGACTTCATACTAGATACAACATACAAAAGATATGAAGTCATATAAAAATTGAGTGAAGAAGCTACCTCAGAGAGATGATGACAAATATAATCATTAATTTGTTTACCCAAAAATATACTTTGCTTGTTTCTTTTAATAACTAGAATGTATTGATACATCTATTCTTGAAAAATGTTTAAAGTAGACAACCCTTTCAGTCTGCTGAGGAGAGTAATCAAATCTCCTATCTCCTCTAGAAATTCACTATGATATAGATACTTGGACCATCTAGCAATGGTGGGTTGAGGAATCTTGAGCCATTTTGATTTGATATGTTTCTTACACTTCTCAAGATATCTATCATATTATTATTAAGCTAATTCCATAGGTAAATCAAAATATTCTTCAATCTCAGAAAGGTGAAATTTTTTATCAAAATATTCCTCATCAAGTTGAATGATCACCTTACCCTCCAAATCCTTGACCTATTTGATTTCCTTATCAAAGTTTTCTACGATGGTCAAGATGAATTCAAAATCATGTGTTGATATTGTAAATGCAATAACTAAATGGATTTAATTGTTAAGTACTGGTTGCATATGAGGTGCAATGGGTTTTCTTCCCAATCTCTATAAAAACTCAAACATGTCCATATTACCAATCTCTATATCCCAAATTTGGTCCACATTTGAATCAACTGTAGATAATGGGGACCCGCCTTGATATTTTTTATTCATTGTCTTCTTGTTTGGAGAAATGTTTGACATTGATTAGATAGCTACAAGAAAATGTAACTATCCAGAGTTAGCATTTTTGTCTTTTTCTTTTGAAAAAGTGTAGTTCTAAGAGAATTATTTGAACTACATGATGGGTTAAATTGGTTTCAGTGAAATTCAGAAAAAATTCTCTGAATTGCATAAGAGTTGGTTAATTAGATGTGGGTTAAAGAATTTTTATAATTTGCATCTTCAAAAAGTTTTAGGTGTTAGGTTTGATTTGGTGCATATCAAAGAAAATTCTCTAACATGCACCCAAGATTTGGTTTTGAGTGTAAGTCAAAGATAATTCTCTGACATGCACTCAAGTGAAGTTAGATTGCATATCAAATAAAATTCTTTGATATGCACTCAGGAAATCTTTTTTTAAAACCTAGTGCACTTCAAAGAAAATTCGCTAAAGTGCACCAAGCTTCATGTACTTCAAAGAAAATTATATGAAGTTTACTAGGGTGAACTAAGATGTGAAACTTGGTGAAAATTATTCTAAGTACATGGGCTTGGTTAATTTGGTTTAGGGTTCATGTAGGATAAAATTCTTTGACTTGTACCCTAAGGTTTTGGTTTATTTCATGACTATTTTAATTTGTTCAAACATATGAAACATGGCAAGGAAATGAGGGTATTGATAACATAAAACAAAAAAAAATAGATCCAATCAAATAACAACCATAAATAAACAAAAATAAAATAATTAAAATTAAAATTAAACCCTAAACAAGAAACACTAAAATTTTAATGAGGAAGAATCCATTGATGAACTGGATCAATTGATGAAAATGATGAAGAGGATAAGTGGATTCGAGAATGACAAGGAGGGATGCATGTGAAATTTAAAATGGTGAGGAGAGAGAAAATACAATGGTAAAAATAAAAATTACATGGGTCAAATATATATAGGGAGGGTAATTAATATTTACTAATTATCGATGTAATGGTGGGCCCACGTGTAGGAGTAGAGAAAAATTATGAATTTACACGTGAAAATTTAGAGAAAAATAGTGCTCTTACATTTGAAATGTCATAAAAATTCTCTACCATTACATATGAAAAATTAAAAAAGTCTCTGATTTTACATATGCAAAATTAGAAAAAATCTTTGACTTTGCACAAAACATATGCAAGGTCAGAAAAATTCTCTGACACAACATAAAAAGAAATAAAGTGTAGTTTAGAGAAAATTATCTAAACTACATGGGATGAAAAATTCCCTTAAAATATAAATTTTCTTGGTATAAAAAAATACAGAGAGGTAGAGATTTGCCTCATTTTGCATGCTTAGAGATAATGAGCTACAAAATAGACAAGTTTCATAGGGGTTATCTCATAAATTGAGCCTACTAAATTCAAGGATAATAGTATGGTTTCATGCATGTGATTCCTTTAGAACCATTTATACCTAAATTCCAACCCTTAATATAACCTGATGGCATATCCTTATATCTTTAAAACATGAGGCTAGAGTTATGTAGATATTGGTGAACACGTGAAATAAACAATCCATAATCAATATGGGAAATATACCCAAATATAAATTTGTTTCATCTCTCATAAGCTTTAAAATAATAATAAAAATGTCTTTAATCTATAAAACATTATTCATGAACTTTTTTAATATTGAATACTAACACTTATCCCATAATAAATTAAATGCCTTGCATGATGCTTCTTAATTCTTGTGATTGTTGATAGAGATGAAATTTATGTCCACATAGGGATTACTAGATAATTTAGAGTCATCTCCATTTTTCATGACATTTATTTATTTTTATCTCTTATTTTTAATTACATAAAAACTAAAATAAAAAATAGACTATATCTCATTTCACTTCACCCACCCAAAATTACATAGGAGAGACCATTTAGGAGAGGTCATTTATTTTGAATATTAAATACAATATTTAAACACAAATGGATTTATAAATGACCTTAATAAAAAAATAATTAAAGGATGACATTAAAAATATTATGATATAATTAACTATTAGTTAACTATGGTCAACACACTAAAATTACCTACACCTACTCATAGATATCTAATATGATTTCAATTACAATTTGTAGGTTTCATAATGAAAGCATGTAACTCTAATTATCCAAGATATTATTTTGGATTTTTGGCTTGAATTTATATTTACAATGAAAATGATTCAAGTTTTAAATAGGGTCTAAAATTCCAACATTTATAGATCCTTCAAAGGTTATGCTGACCATTATAAATTATTAAGGGTTTTACTTAAAATTATTTCTTGTTATTGTTATTTCATGTTTATGCATTATGAATAGTTAATTTTGTATTTAGTTTTAAAAAATATTTTGGAGATGAAAAAACATATGATCTTGAGTTATGAGTCTACCCATGTAAATAAATAATATATGAATACTTAAATATTTCCTGTATCAATATGGTCCATCATAAATTTACAAGTTATTTTAGGTAATGCTATAATCATACATTTTTTCTTAAAATTGAAACTATATAAATATTCCTTAAATTGTAAAAAAAGTAAAATAATTTCATTTTCACCCTAATAAGTATTGAATTTAGGTTTTTAAGACATGAATTAAGGATGAATATGTTTCAAGACGTTCATATGATATGGTAGATCATAAAATATTAGAGAACAATAACCATTTAAAAATTTATGGTTTTTTCCAAACTAATAGGTTGAATATTTGATTTTATATCATTAAATATGATAATAGGTGTTTTTTAAATTGAAGGAATTTTATCATAAAATAAACAAAAATTTTTTACGTAAAAATAATAATTTTATTATAAACATACAAAACTATATATTGCATTCCTTTTTAAAATTTGAAATGAGGTTTAAATCAAAAAATTAATAAATCTAATAAGAAATAAAATTTGGGAGCATAATACCCCATTAATGGGTTGATATTAATGTCAAAATTTTTGAGAAGGGAAGGAAAAATAGGTTAGAGTCCCCCCCTCTGAGATTGTTCATAATAAATTTTGATGGAGTAGCTATGGGAAATATAGGGGCATCTGGTGCAGGATGTGTAATTTGGAATAATGCAAGATCACTCCTTTGATATGACTCAAAGAAGTTAGTTGATTGAACCATTAATGATGCCAAGTCACAATCCTTTATCCTAGGGTTGGATCTAATTTATCTATGTAGTATTGAATGAGTTATCATTGAAGGTGACTCTAAAGTTTTTATTCAATCAATTATGAATTAGAAAGTAGGTTCCTATAATGTAAATAACATTGTCAACTAGGGTTGGGAACTACTAGACAATCTAAGTCATCAAGAAGTATCACACTAATTTTTTGAAGCTAAATACACAACAAATATATTAGTTAATAGAGGAATCAATCAACATGATGAGTTAGTAGTGGATAATGATTGGGGCTATTGGAACATTCAAGAAGACAACTATTGATTAGGATTATGGGAGACACCCTAATGGTTTTCCACCCATCATTATCTCACACTCTTGATGTAATCCCATACCACATGTGTGGCACACCCTAAATATTTTTTATTGATTATGAGTGGGGTGAGCAGTGAATGTGTAGTATTTTTCCCTTCTCATCTCGACTTTCTCTGATTCCTCTTGATCTATTTTGTCTTACTCAACCACCATGGATCTAATCTTATAAATTATTTAATGAACCCCTGTTTCAAGTAAAAGTGATTAAGAGGGAAGTAGCCTTCAAATGACATGTATATGACTCATGAACTAAAAGGATCTTCATCATTCAGTTTGAAAACATCATGTAGGTAATTAGAAAAGCTATTAGTCAAGTGATGTTGGATAATATTTATAGGTTCAAGGTAAATTCTCTACTTGTATTGACATTTATAAGGAACTTTCCATTTTTTTCATAAAATAAGAAACATACATTGGTAGTGGTAAGTCAAATTATACCTCTATCATTTAGGGTTAAAATGGAACATATAGTGGAAGCTTATATTTGTAATGGGTAGAAATAACTCCCCTTCTTAGCTCACAGTGAGTTAGGGATGGTCCCTCTATGGTCTTTCCATGAGATTTAAGGTAGGGTTTTAAAGGTTATTAAACACTTGTAGTTTGTGTAGTCTTGCCTAAAACACCTAGGTGATGAGGGATGATTCATTCTTAAATTAGATCTCACAGAGCTATGATATCCCATGGCATCGATGGAGGAAATTCTTAGTTGGAGATACCCTTCTAAATATTTGGCATTTGTCAAATTATTTCTCAAGATTTTTGAGGCACCCCTTCAACAAAATTCTCCCCATGGAGCTTCAACATGACTCTAAGATCTTCAAAGGTGGTCATGACATAAATGAGGCATAGACTAGATAATAATATTTATTATCCAAGCATTGGATGGGTTATCTTAAATTGAAAATTTGGTAGGCTGAGGCATCACCATAGGAAGATGATTCCTTAGAAGGTAGGTGTCACCAAATAGGTATCATGTGGGAGTGTAGTTGAGGTGGATGAGAATGGGGAAGGACATGATGAAGAGGTTTACTTTTATATACTAATGGTATTTGATGGATCCACCACTATTGGTGGTGATGACACTTCAAAACTATAAATTTATTATTGATGGGACATATCCCTTTTTTTGGTTTGGGATTTTCCTATCTATTATCTCCCCATAGGAATTTCTAGAACTTGTTTATTTTAGCCCTTTATGGCTCATGTAATTTTTATCTCCTTCTTAGTTAGTTTTATTTTTTAGGGTTTTATCCACTATTTTTTGTTCTCATTTTTTTTTCATTTAATAAAATGGAGAGGGACCCCCCAACCCTCATAGTCTATCCAAAAACAAATGTGGGAACATAATCATGCATGTGAATCATTTTACTAAATTTATGAAATTTTTTAAATCATAAAACATTAATTTATGTGTGTTTGTGTATGTGTGTGACTTAAATTTAATGGGAAAACATTTATGTTTAAATTTATTAACCTTTAAAGGCACCGTAAGGATTACAATTCTAGACCTTGTTTGGACAGTGTAAATCCAATCCAATAGACCCAAAAATAGTTAAACTAAAATTAATTTGTGTAGGTCCTCATAGAAATGTTTACTAATTATCAAATTTTAAAAAAGGCATAAGAACTATTTGTAATAATGATCACTTTTATCTAATCAGGGAAATATAACCTTTGAAGTGGCTACACGTTTTACACATTTGGACCATGTTTGGATAATGTAAATCTAAGCCAATAGACCAAAATAATATTTGTATTAAAATGGGAGTTTTGAAAGAATATATCAACATTCATTAGGGCATAATTTAAATTTGAATCATCTGATGATGTAGTTGTGTAGGTCTTAGTAGAATGCATGTTAATTGTGAAAACAACACAGGCCATGTGAACTATTAATTTTTTTAAATTCCTTGAATAAATATCATGATCAATTCTCTCTCTCTCTCTCTCTCTCTATATATATATATATATATATATATATATATATATATATATGGATGTCTTAAATTTTGATGGAAAAAAATTAGGTTTCTATTTAGTCAAAAAGTGAAGCTTGACTTGGGTGTAGATAACAATAGTCAATCACAAAAAAAAGGTGGTATGATAATGTTAATGTAGAGATAAATATCATCACATAACCTAAAATACAAAAAAACCTATAGTTAACATTAAATCTTTATATTTTATCCAATGCCTTAGTCATTCCATCAAGGAGATATGTAAATCCAAATTTGGAACATATTTTAGAACTTGAATAATTCTACTTGTAAAATGTAATTCTAAGAAAAATTACCAAATTGAGAATGTAATAAAATGGGAGGTTTGGAATAATATGTGGAAATTAATTAGGGAATAATAAAATTTATGATTGTATGATGATGTAGTTGTGCAGGCTTTGGTATTAATGCATTCTAATTATGGAAACATACACATACAAAGCAAAATGTTCAAAAAATATAATTCCTTGAAGAAAAGGAATGCTCACTTTGATATGTATTATATATGTATATATGTATGGCTTAAATTTGAGGGGGAAAATATGTTTCCCTTTATTATAAAAGTGTGGTTAGAATTAAGTGTAGATAATAATAGTAAATAATAGAACAAAGGTGGTATAGGAATGCTAATGAATAGATAAATATCATCACATAACCCATAAATACATAACATAAATGTGGTTAGGATAGCCCAACCTATTTTTATCTAATTACTTCCTAGACATTCCATCAAGGATATATGTAAATAAAAATTTGGACCTTGTTTTTACTTAAATCATTTTACTTCTAAAATTTAAATTCAAGAAAAAATACCAAAATAAGCATTGTACTAAACTTTGAGGTTTGTAAGAATCTATGTAAATTCATTAGGGTACGATCAAAATTAGGATCATATGATGATGTAGTCGTGTAGGCCATGGAAGACATGTATTCCAATTGTGAAAACATAGACACTCCATGTGAACTATTCAATAAATTTAAAGCCTCAAAGGAAAGGCATGCCCACTTAAATTTGTGTGTGTGTGTGTGTGTGTGTGTGTGTGTGTGTGTGTGTGTGTGTGTGTGTGTGTGTGTGTGTGTGTGTGTGTGTGTGTACACACACACACATACATATATATACATACAAATACACACACATATGTATGTATGTATGTATACATTTATATGTATATTTATATATGTATGTACACACACACACATACACACACACACACATGTCTTGAAATTTATGGGAAAAAATTAGGTTTCAATTTATTTAAAAAGTGTGGCTAGATAGTCAATCATTAAACAAAGGTGGTATGAGAATGTTATTATAGAGAAAAATAGCATCCCATAACCCATGAATACAAAACACAACCATATTTAATATTGAACCAATTTGTTCTCTCTAATGCCTTCTAGTCATTATAGAGTAGGAATCCAAAATGAGTTAGATCATGCATTAGTCAAGTAAAACCCAAATAATAATAAAGAAACATAAATCATTAAGCCAAATCCCTCATGGGTTTTTTCAATGAAATATAAGAGCTATTGAAATAAGGAATACAACCTCAAATCTTCCTAAGAGCATCCATCCTCCAAGTGTCACTCAAAATCATGATTTTCCCCTAATTTGGTGCTCTAAGTCTTTGTCAATGATGAGTTGATCAAATGTGTGCCAAAAGTTGAGGCTATCATATTTTAAATTTAGCATAATAACATTACATAACAAAATATCTTGTGAAATTAATTCCACATAATAAGTTTACAAAAAAAGAGCTTGGATGGATGAGTGAGGACCATTATATTTATAGATTTTTTTAAATGATTAAAATGAACCATGATCATCCATCTTGAGATAAATATTTTTTTCCATGAATCAATTCAATTTTTGAGCCTCAATACATAAATATCCTCATTAATATTTGGAATATAAGGGCATTAATGAGGCATGGTAGGGATTAAACTAGATACTTATTCTATTTATGGATTATAGATGCCACCCTACTGATCATGTCATCAGATGATGTAGATATTAGAAATGAATTTCTTTAATATATCTTTAATAACTTCCATGTATTTTACACTTAATCCCTTGATTTGGTTTAATTTGATCAAACAGAATTAATTATTTTTTGTAATTCTTTAGAAATTGGGTGCTCAATCAAACTAGTTGAAATGTCAATTTATTGGTCATAATTTTACTGGAGTATAATTATAATAAGGTGTAGAGCTACATATAGACCAATACCCCATTTAGAGCATTTTGGACACAAAATAACACATGCACATGTCATGTGCTTTTTAACTAGAAAAATTTAGTAGTTCAGAGTGTCAAGTTACATTTTTATCATTTTGACTTTAGATAATTTGAGAAAAGTTAGCAATCAAATAAAATACATTACCCCATTTATGGATTCATTAGCCTAAATAGGCACTTGTATGTGATAATATCAACCCATTTAGTGCATTTCAGTGATTTTAGCCCAAATTATGCATTTTTGTAGAATTTTGAGTAAGATTAACAATTTTAACATAATGGTGATAGGAATTAGATGTCTACATTTTACCCCTATTTTAGAAGGTGTGGTGAGACATTTGATCGAATAAACATATTTTCAAATAATGGAATTGTCAAGAAGAATTTATAAGGAAATGACCCATGATTCCCCCTTGAAAGGACATACAAGGATGAAAGAGAGGAATAAACTCTTGAAAAAGAGAGAAATAGTGAAATTAGCCCATGGATGAGATTAGATCCATATGAGCTAATTATTGCATGCATTGATTCCCAATGATAAAGATATATAATATAATATAATATCCCTAAGGTGGGGGAAGTGGGAAGGATGCAATCTCAAAACATAAATGACACACTTTAACACACCCAAAAGAGGGTGAAAGTTGTAGGCTTAGGGAATGGTCACTCCTAAGACAAGTTGCATACTTCAAAATTACTAGAACAAAGGTAAAATCTATAGATCTTGGAATTATAATAAAAATGAGATCATTTATCTATAGAAATTAAATAATAATGTGCCCATATGAGTGGATTTGATCAATTGATAAATATATTTTGCCTTAGTAGGGTTGATTTTGATCATTGATAATTGATTTTTTCCCTAGTAGGGATGATTTGATTGATGATTGTCTAATTTTTTTTCCCTAGAAGGGAAAACTATCAATCATATCTCAAAGATATAACCTAAGGCATATATTAAATATGAGTGGGCACAAACATAGATTTGATGGTCTAATAACTTAAAAATCCATAAAAACCTAGGCATACGAGGATGTATAAAGTTATGAAAGAGGTGAATAGAAGAATAAAAGGTGGTCAAGATGACTTGAGATATACCATGTATCCAAGTGATACCTACATATTCTAGATGGACCTCAAGACAATTTAGATCACCCAAAAATTAGAGAAAATGGAATGAGGAATGAAGAATAGAAGAAAAATGGACCACTGTTTGATTAGACTCATACTATATGCTAAGAGATGCACATCTTTCATAGTTTATTGTGTGAGGTATTGTTCATTGACAACTAATAATTAGATCATAATTAAATTTTAGACTTGGAATCCAAAGAACTTGGTGCTTATTTTAGCCAAATGAAATTATGCATTATAAGTATGAGTAACTTAGAATGATAGTATATTTTAATTGTGATGAGCTGGTTCAAATGTGAATATTTATAACTAAGGATAATGATAAAAACTATAAATATAAGATTTAAAACTATTTACATTTAAATAAAAAATATATAAAAACAAATAATACACAAATGTAACCTAAATTAAACTCAAGATATGGACAATCAAGAGTTAAGTAAGAATAAGAAAGTATAAAATCAAAGCAAGAACAATTTAATAAACAACATGAAATAAAGATATGAATAATCAATATCCTTGTGTACTAATAAGCTATACCTAAAAAAGAAAAGAAAAGAACAAGTTAAATACAAATCTAAACAAATCAATCCTAATTGAAAATTAGACTAAGAGTGATTATAGAATGTATTTGAAATTAATAGAACAAAGCAACACAAAATAAATAAATAACACAAAAGGCCAAAACACCAAGAACAAATAAAAATTGAATACAAATAAATGAAATAGAAAAATAAAATAAATGGAGAAAATAAGAAAACACAAGAAAACTAACAATAAAAATGAAATAAACACACACAAACAAGAGCTAGTCACAATGTTAGTGGAAACAAAGAAAAAAAGGCATATTTTTCATGTAAGTTTAATAGTGGTGTTACTATATATGATAAAATGATGCCTAATATAAGGAAATAATGAAATTATTAAAACAAAATAAGATAAAAGATAAAAATTTACCTCTAATTAATAGGGAAACAACATAGAACAAAATGGGGGGGAAAAAAGAAAAGGAATGGGT
Source organism: Torreya grandis (assembly GCA_037957365.1). NCBI lineage: Eukaryota > Viridiplantae > Streptophyta > Pinopsida > Cupressales > Taxaceae > Torreya > Torreya grandis. The sequence goes on from JARHVA010004417.1 coordinate 1,274,368, forward strand.
GGTCGAGCTGAATCCAAATGTATGAGACAAGTGTATGTTGCCTACATCATTCCATGCATGTGAGATCCAACATGAAATTTAGGCCAAATTTACTTCTCATGGAAAATGGGATACAATAAAACTGATGATACTAAAACATGATTGATTTTGTGGAGGAAATAAGGAAATGGGCTCATAGAATGGTGAGAGTATTCAAATTAGTACTTATAAAATGGCAAGAGCATGGGAGTAGAATTAAAAAAAGTGTAAGAAAATTTGTTTATTTTTGTTTTATCGATTTATTTCTTATGTTTTTGTGTTTTTGGGATAATTAAAAAAATAATAATGGACAAAAGGGCCAAGGAGCTACCTAGCTAAAGAGATGCATGTCCACAGGTAAGAGTTCAATCAATAGCTAAATTGGTTACAATGAGGATATTGAATGTAAATAATGGCATAGGGAATCAAATAATCAAGGATATACACATGCAAGAATATAATTTCCAATAATAGATAAATCTATCTATAATGGCCCAAGCTCACAAAACTATGAGAGTGTGATGTATCTAAGGTAACAATACCTACCAAATAATAATAAAATAAGAAAAGAACAATATAAAGAACCATTTAATGGGTAAAAACCATGTGTTGATGTATTCTTGTTCACTTGTCTATAAGAAGTTGTAAAATATCATTTAGGCTAAATTGCTTTGTAGAACTTACGTTGAGTGTGTTCAGAATGCCTATGAGTCATAATCAAGATAATAATTAATCAAGGGTAGAACAATCCATGTAACAATGGTCTAGGGTATAAAAATAATATGGTTCTAAGTAGAATGGTATAAGATAAAACAAATAAAAATGAATAGGGTCCAAGATAGGACAATTCAGGGTGAGATATAAAGAGTTGAGTTAGAATATAAATTATCTATAGTGCCAACGGTCCAAAGTTTCAACGGTCTAGAGTCATAAAAGAATATAGTTTTATGATAATGGTTGAGGGTAGGTCAAAATAGAATTAATATGGTCCAAAATAGAATGGTCTAGGATATAATAATGGGATAAAATAACTTTAGAATAAGTTACCCCTAAGTTATGGGTCATATAGATAATGGTTCAAAAATTGTCAAGTGTAGAACCACTTGAGATGTACAATGTTCATGGGATTTGAGAGTTTTTCACCACCTAGAGTAGCCAATCGGTATGCCCTTGATCCATAATTTTTTATGATTATATATAGGCCCAGCTAATTGGGTTGAAGCTTACCTTTCTTCTTGAGTTCAACATTAGTGTTCTTTTGATTCTCTTTTAATACCAAATCACCAATTTCAAACTCCCAAAGGAGAATGTGCTTATTGTAGCTTCTATGAAATCTATTCTGATAGGCTTGCAAGCTATCTAGGGTATACAAACACTTACCATCAAGAAGTTCTAGCTCATGCAACCTAGAAATTCTATAATCTTCATCATCTTCAATATTCTCCAAGGATAATCACAATGAAGGCAACTCGATCTCAATCAGGATAAAAGCTTTTGTGCCATATACAAGGGATTATGGAGTGGCTCCTATGGGGGTTTAATGACTAGTGAAATAATCCTAAAGAGTAGGAAAAATTTACAAGTGTCAATTATGAACAACATCATTAACAATATTCTTTAATATGGTAATAATGGTTTTGTTTTATGCCTCGACTTGATCATTTCCTTATGGGTTATATGACATGGATTTCTTGTGATTGATTTTAAATTTTAAACAAATAGATTTAACATCTTGGTTTACAAATGATTTTCCATTATTGGATATAATTTAGGCTAGGATGGCATATCGATAGATGATAAGGTAATGTATAAAATTGGCAATCTACTTTTTGATGATTTAAGTGAGAGGAATGGCCTCGATCCACTTAGTAAAATACTCAGTAGTAGTGAAAATATGTTTGTGGCCATTAGAAGATGTTGGGTTTGTTTTTTTGATGAGATCGATGCCCCATGTGTAAAATGTCTAAGGTGTGGTAATAGGCTACATTGGTAAGGAAGGTGCATGTATAAAATTACCATGTTATTAGCAAGAAACACACTTCCTAACATAATTATAATCATTTGTCTCCATTTTTGTTAAATAATAACCTATTATGAAGATCTTTTTAGCTAAGACTACACCATTGGTGTGGTCCTCACACATTCCTTCATGAACCTCATTAAGTGATAACTTGTATTCTCCCAAAGATAAATAATGAAGTCGCATTCCATCATAGCCTCTATGATAAAGTGTGTTTCTAAGGAGGGTATAATAGGCTATGTGATGAAGGAAATGTTTATGATGATTATTAGAAAGGTTAGGCAGAAATACTTGGTCATGAAAATAATTGTAAATGTCTTGAAACCAAGGTAGTCTAGGTGGGGGATTGGGACTAGAAATGGTACATACCCTTTCTAAATATAGTAAGAAATGAGTAGGTTGTAGAAGGTTTTGAATGATAAATTGATACTCTTTATAAATACTATCAATCTGGATCATGGACCTAATTATTTCCATAGTACTTGTTCAAACTATAGGGATTTGAAATGATTCTTAATATTATCCACAATATACTTGTAATGTACAAGATTATCATCTCTAATTTGATATTGATATGTGGTTTGATTGATAATCAATTGGGAATCCCCATAGACCATTAAGTGATAGATATCCCACTACATTGGAAGATGAAGTCTTGTAATAAGTGCCTCATATTTGGCCATATTGTTGGTACAATGAAAATTTATATAAAATGCCTTGAGAATCAAATCCTTTGTAATGTAATAAATAAAATTCCATCCCAAAACCCATGGGATGTAAAGGATCCATCAAATTATAGCTTTTAATTCTCAAATTTATGTAGTATTTATTCTATTATCATAATAGAATCAGAAAACCAAATCGAAGTGGTTGAATATCTATAATAGGGGCTGCTATAAGTTGATCAGTAAGAACCTACCCCTTAATAGCCTTCTGATTCTAGTACTCAAAATCAAATTTGCTTAAGATCATGACCCATTTGACCATGCAACCTGTGAGAGATGATTTGGATAATAAATACTTGAGGGGGTCCACTTTAGCAATAACAGTGGTTTTGTTATTCATTATATAGTGTTACAAATTTTGGGATGTTAATACCATATCTAAACATGCCTTATCAATAGGCATATAATTATTCTCATAATCCACTAGTGTGTGAATTAATTAATAAAATACATGCTCCTTATCTTGGTCATCATGTTAGGCAAAGAGTTTCCCTAGTGCATGTTTAGTTTTTGAAATATAAAGAAACAATGGTTGTCTAAGTGTTGGTAGTCTCAAAATTGGTGTGTTGTCCAAATATGTTATGAGTTTGAAAATTATAATTGACACTTTTTATCCCATTTAAATGTGACCCATTTCATTAAGATGTGTGTAAATGGGTGGCACTTATCTGCTAGTTATGAAATGAACCTAGGAATAGACTAGATCTTTCTTTATAGGCTATAGAGTTGTTTGAGATTTGAAGGTGGAGGCATTTATACAATGTCATTGACCTTATTAGGGTCTAATTTGATACCTCTTTTAAATATAATAAAACCTAGTAATTTTCTTAAATTTATTCCAAAGACACACTTCTTGGGATTCAGATGGACCTTGTACTCATGAGGTCTCTCAAATATTCTTTATAGAATGTCAAGATGTCTATCACATGTTCTTGATTTAGATAAGATGTCATAAAAATAGTATTTAACAATATCATGTATCATGTTATGGAAAATTATAGTCATATCATGCTGATAAGTGGCTCTATCATTATTCAAGACAAATGGCATGACTTGATAATAAAATGTTCCCCATGGTGTGGGGAATGTAGTTTTGTGTTAGTCTTCTCGAGCTATCTTGATTTTATTATATCAAGAAAATCCATCCATGAGGGACATCATCTCTTACCCAATATTAGAATAAAAAATCATGTCATTTTTGGGTAGAGGAAAATTGTCTTTAGGGCATGCCTTATTAATAGCTCTTAAATCAATACAAAGATGTATACATTATGGATTTTTGCTGATTTGATATCTATTAAAAATAGTCTAATGGTTAGATGAAACCTACTCCTAATAATTTATCCAATTATGATTTTAAAAAATATCAATGCGTGGATGCATCTTTTATAATTTTTGTTTGACTAATTTAGCATCTGGATAGACAATAATTCAATGCACAACCAAGTCAAGGTCTAAGCCTAGCATGTCAAAGTAATCCCATACAAAGATATCAATGAAATATTTTAGAATAGTAACACTATGATAATGCTCCTCATGTGTGAGGGAAGTTCTAAGATAATTTTTTTTTGCATCATCATATGTTCCTAGGTTCACCTCAATAGCATTTTCTACAAGGAACATGGAACCATCTTCTATAATAGTAGGCATCATTTGATCCTGATCTTCTGCTTCTTCTATAGTTTTTGGATATTCCTCCAAAATCTCTAGATAATGTGATAAATCTAAATATGTTGGTTCAGGTAATGGCCAACTAAAAAATACCTTAGGAAAGTCAATATTAAGATGCTCAAAGACTTGTTGTTTTTTAAAAGTGATGTCATTACTAGATATGGAGCTAGGACTCGATGGGACATGTGCATCCTTTAGAGATGAGTAGACTTCCCCATCCAAGAATGCATGAAATAGGTTTTCACTCAAGGTATTATCTTATTCTTTTACTATATCCCTGACCAATGAGCACCTCAAAGAGGTTTTTACTTGAGGATCTTGATGTTTGATCTTTTACAGGACCAAGAAAGTTTTCTAATCTTTAAAGTATGTATAAATATCCAAATAAAAATAAAATCCTTGATTATTATATCTAATTGGAAATCCATCGCTTAGGCTCATGTACTATGTAATAGATTATTCATTATGGTATTCATCAGGGTGTATGACCAAATTTTACTAGTCCCAATCAACGAGTTTAGGATGAAAAAAGTAGAGGGAATAATGAGTTGTGATAGTCATAATGGTATTTGAATAAAATAAAATCATGTCAAAAATCTCATCATAAATACTATAATGGGATGCTACATCTCTACTATGAGTCTCATTGATAGTAGATTCAAAAGAAACACTATGGAAAGTCATGAGGTTATCCCCAAGTGGTATAAATTTGAGACCTTGATTCATGTTTATTTTAATAGCTAATAAAGATTATAGGATTCCTTTCCCTCAGGGCCCAAGGCCCTTTCTTGTATAATAAAAATTATCCAAAATATGATTAGGGATAGGATATTTTGGATTTTGAAAATAAATTAACAATGTTTTTAGATTATAACCAATCTCATTCAATAAAAGCCTCTTAATCATGACGATGACTTCAATATACAAGGGGTTGTTTTGGTTGGAACCAAGAGTGGACATGTCTCTTTGATCAGACGTAACTGACAAGAATGAAGACAAATGCCCTATAAGTGTTTAGAGTTGTTCAAGGTTAATGTCTTGGGGAATAGTTTATTTTTGAAGAATTTCATTCAAAATAGTTTTATGTACTTTAGACATATGAAAAATATCTAAAATAAAAATTTAAATAGGGATTTTACTTAGTTAGTCTAAGATACTATATGGCTTCCCAATAGTAGCATGAGAAGGTTTGGTCTTGGATGGTATACTATTCAACTTTAGATTTGAAGGCACAATATGCATGTTGGGTCTAGTATTGGGAGAGGTAAAAGGGTAATGAAGGGTGATTCACCATCATCTAGTTGTGATTGAAAAATATAGAGGTGGTAAGGAGTCATTATAATTATAAGACAAAGGCAAAAGGCTTGTAGGGTGATTGACAAGTGTCTAGTTGCATTGGTGCAATTTTGAGTCAGTAAGGAGCCATTATAATTAGAAGAAGGGGGTCTAAAAATAGTAACCTACAAAAATTGAGGTGAAATTTAATGGCTTGTACTTAATGTGGTGTTACTTGAATGGGAGGTTTTTAACCATATAATTAGGGTTCTAGTACTTTGAGAAGCATGAGATGGTTCATGATATTTGACAATGACAATGGTAACATGGTTTGCAAAAATATGCCACAAAATATTATTGTAGTCATAAGGCATGTTGTTGTAGCCTAGGTTATTAGCATGGGTATTATGATCCTGATTATGATCATGCTAATTATGATTCTATCATTGGGATTTTTTTGACAAATTCTATCCTTAGTTCTAATTTTTTCTTGTCAATTGTTGATTATGCCTAGGAAATGGATCTTTGTAGATGCCCATATCTTGATTAGTGTTTTGTGAGGCAAGTATGATTTCAACTTTACCACTTTCAATAAAATATTTATTGAGATGTCACAATTGAACACATCTATAAGTACCATGATCAACAACATGATGAAATTTATAAAACTCATCTACCTAATACTAATTAGGTTTGGGTTGATCTTCATGAAATGGCCTTGGTATAGGCCATATAATCAAATTAGCTACTATGAGATTTTGAAACACAACCTCAATAGGATTTTCTAGTTTTCTAAAGACTATATTTTTTATTGGATACCCTTTTTGGAGGGACCCTTTGCAAATTAATTGTTGGATTAAGTAGATCTAATTGCACATTTGGACCTAGTAAAACCTGCACCATTTGTACATGCCTAGATTAAGTCACTCCATTTCCTATCATGTTATTGTTTTTGTTAAACCCCTTAGGTTTCTTTACTGAAATAGATTGAATAGGTGATTGGGTCTGATTGGACATTTGACCATGTGAATAAATCTTAAGAAGGCCTTTAGTGACAAGTACCTTCTCAATCTACACGCACCCTTGTCTATAATTTCCTCAAATGTGTTTGCATAACCAAGTCATAGATTATGAACCACCTTAGGGTTTAGGTTATTTTAAAATATATTAGCCAACTTTTTATCTGGTAAACTATGTTGAAAAAATCAAACTAATGATCTATACCACTATAGATATGCTGCGAAGGTTTCTCCATCTCATTGTTTGGCTTTACATAATTCAACCATAGTCAAATCATGTTTAATATTATAAGAGAAGGGGTTGAATTTTTTTTTAGATAAATAATTCTAGTCTACCACTAATCCCTTAGGTAACTTAAGGAGCTAGTCTAAAACTTGTCTCACTAAAATTCATAGAAACAAGTGAAGCAAATAAATGCTTTTATAAGCTACCTCTTGGCACAATAAAAAAAATCTTGAATATGTTGATGAGGGTCACACTACCCTTTATATTTTTCAAATTTGGGTGCCTAAAAATGAGGTAAAAATGGGACTTGGATAATATTAAAGTTAAATAGATATGGACATATCTCATTAAATTTGTATTTCTTGACTCAGTTTCCCATGTCTAATAATGACACAATTTCTTTCATCAAATTCCACTCATGCATGTTTGGTGTGCTCATAAGTGGAACATAATTATGTTTGGGTGGTATGTAATCTTTTAAATTAACTTTTTAGGGATATAAACCCTATGATCTACAAATTTTTTTTGGTTTACTCCTTGAGTTGAGTTGGTGGGCCATAGATTCTTGAGTTGATAAACATTCCCTAAAATTTACCACCATGAATTGTAAGTGTTTTGTTGATTTTGGGGAGTTTGTGTTTGATTTAATAAATTATGCATTGGTTGAGAGGAAATTTCCAAAGTTTTTTGAACAATTTACTCAATATTTATGATGTATTTTGTTCCTTGATTCTATGAAGGAAAAAGAAGCTTTTGATGATTAAAAAATGTATGATCCATTTTTGGTGAAGCATATTGCAAGACCTCTTGAGGCTTGTTTTTTTCACTTAAGACACCATGATATATCATATATGTGTTCTAAAATAGAGTATGATACATTTTTAATACTACATTCTTTTGTTCTTTGGAAGCATTATTTTTTATTGAAGTGACAACTCTAAAGAGTCGATCAAGTACATGATAAACTCGTCTATTATCATTGAATTATCTTCTTGATCTTGGTGGCAAGACCTTTATCATTAGGTGTTGAATATATGGTCACTTCCTTTCCTTTTATATAAGAAGCAATGATTGATTCTATAATAAGAGTGAGGGATTTTTCTCATTGTGGTTCTTCTACCTTAATTAAGGTATGTAATTACTCCATAGGAAATTCTGATGATAATCTAGCATGAGATTCAATCAACCTTAGGATAGATTAATCTTTATCTTCTAAGAGTTGATGTTTAAAATATTCTTCTTCAGATCCTAAAATCATTGGAATGTTTTTAAACACCATAGAATTGTCTTGTTCATCATAAAAATGCTCTTCCTAATAAGTAGGGCCATAAGAGACCCCACTATGAGTATACATTTATGTAATGTCTATAATATTTCTCTCTACATTTACTAAGATATGAAATGTGTTTTGAAAACATTATAAAGGTGTGTTTTTATTTCTTCAAATAAGTGACAAGGTAAAAAGAGACTATAATAAAATAAGTGGCATAATACCAAAAAATTAGAAGAAATGGTCATAAAACTACTCAACTTTCATAGGTTGAAATCATCAAATCGGAAGAGGGTATGATAACTTTAGAACCTCAAGTACAAGATAGCACAAAAAATTTAGGTCAAAGATACATCAATACCATAAAAGATAGGTATAACTATGACAAGTTGAAACTATAAAACTAGATGAGGGTTTTTCTGATTAGGAAGATAATAATGTGAACTACGAAACTCAAGACATGAAAAAACAAAAGAAATCCTAAATATAAAGCTAAAACCAAATGGACAATACAATTTTGCCACATGGTAATAAGAAGAAGAATGGTCCTATAACTTAGAGTGTGAGATAATGAAAAATAACCTAAGTTCATAATAGTAAAAAAGGATGATGAGTCTATATAATGACCTTCAATGCAAATGGGAAATCATACCCAAGTTAACTCAAACCATGTACAAATGACAAATCAATTAACACCTTGGCCTAAAACTTATAAAGGTGAGATTTTTAATTTGAATTAAAAATGAAGGACTTGAAGGTCTAGACTGAAATGGATATCATAACAATGCTATTTAGGAAAGACAAACATAATGTTTCAAATAACGATTTAAATAGGGGAAAAATAGGTTTTGATTTGGTCAGTGTAATGCCTCATTTAAATAAAAATGGTGGATAACAAAGGTGTTTGGTTGTGATGTTTTTTTTTAGAACAAGTTTTAGACTTGATAAGACCATGCAAGTAAAGGATAAAATTAAAAAATAAAACTAAGTATAACATCCAAAGTCTTAAGACTAAAAAGGTTACATTTTAACATTAAATTCATTCTATATATGTTCTCTTGAGAGGATTTTAAGTATTAATATAGAAATAAAAGTGTGTAAATAATTAGGGTTTTTACACCCCCTTATCTCAAGAGATTGTATGATGGCATGGAACTTCAGACTACTCACCTTGCATCAACCATATGTACATGACAAGTGGGGTTGTTCTAAAATTAAATTTGTGTACATCTAGATGGTCCCAAGTGTGGATAACACTAGAGATTCCTCATATCAATTACATCCATGTCAATCATATTATTTTTAAAAGGTCCTATCCTTTTCACAACCATTACATCTATCACTTTCTTAGTGTAGTGAAATGTTCGAATTGCCCCTATGATCGAAGTTGGACTACCACAAATGGAGTTTACTTAACTGCTCAAGAAAATTTCCCAATGGGTCACCCTTGATTTGTATATCCCACCATGGAGTGGGGATAAAATTATGTTGGGATATGAATTCTCCTGTCAACACTTCCTTAGAGAATATGTGAGGAGGCTATGAACTATCACTCATAAGCCAAGTTGCATAAAAATAAATGATAAAGTAAAAATACTTTAAGGTCACATTTAGATCACTCAAACCATATATATTTGAGGAGATAATTAATTAAATTATTTTCACACCTTTGGACAAGGCACAAATGCAAAGAAAGAGAACTTTTGGTCACCTAAGTTCCCTAAAAGAAATGGGGGGAGAACACACACACCTTAATAATTTTTAAAAATATATATAATTTTGAAAGATCTATCGTAAAACAAAACACTCTTAATAATCTATAATCTAAGTGAGTGTTTATTTTAATGCACCAAAATGAAGTATTTTATGAAATTTGGCCCCTTGGCCTTAGTTTAAAAACTCTGTAAAAGAAACTTTCACAAATAACTAAGCATAAATTATATAGATTTCTTTTAAGCACCAAATGAAAGTATTCAAAAATTAACCATTTTCAAATTTGTGTCCTTATCCAGATTGTGTCAAAAAAAATTTAGAGTTTTTATGTCTACCTTGAAGACCAAAAATAATGAGAAAACAATATTTTAAAACTTGCTATTGGGTCTCTATTTTTTGTTATAGAGACAGATGTCAATCCACATAGGGACCGATGTTAGTTACAAGAAAATTGATACTAGTTGGTTTAATTAGAATTGACACTGGTCAACTAAAATTGACATCAGTTACCTATAAAATGTAAGAAAAATATTATGATTTTCATGGAAAAGATGGTTATCAAAATAAGTGTAAAAACTAAAGGTCTCTATATTTTATAAAATAAAGTTTAGACAAAGAGTATTCTAGTTCTAAAATAGAGAATAAAATCTAGAAGTTTTAAGGAAAAACTAAAAAATCAAGTTCTTTCCATGTTATACCCTTCACACAAGGATTTATGTTGGTTTGGATAGGATCGATGTCAGTCACTACGTAAACTCTATGTGTTTAAAAATAATAAAAACACATGAAAAATAAAGATAATTTTTTTTTTAAAGATATTTTAAAGCATGTATTAGAAGATGTAAGATTTAAAAATAAGTATCCTTAATTGTATGGGATGTGTGGTCCCACTGGGTATCCTAATATGTAGATTAGGAATCCAAAATAAGTTAAATCATGCATTAGTCAAGTTAAACCTAAATAAGCATAAATAAACATAATTCATTAATCTAAATCCCTCATGGTCTTTTTAAAATGAAATATACAAGGTATTTATAAAATGAATATAATCTCAAACCTTCCCAAGAACATACCTCCTCCATGTATGGCTCAAAAATATAATTTTCCCCTAATTTAGTGCTCCAAGTCTTTGTCAATGATAAGTGGCTTTCTCCTCCATCATATATCAATGAACCGATGGACTGGCTCATGAAATTGATCAAATGTGTTCCAATAGTTGAATTTATCCTATTTAAAATTTATCATAATAAAATTACATAAAAAAATAGATTGTGAAGACAATTATACATAATAAGTTTACACAAAAAGAGCTTGAATGGATGAGTGAGGACCCTTGTATTTATATATTTTTATAAATGATCAAAATCAATGATGAAATTACATCTTGAGATCAATATTTTTGGCCATGAATCAATTCAATTTTTAAGGTTCAATCCATAACTATCCCATTAATGTCTGGAAGAAAGGGCCATTAATGAGACATGGGAGGGCTTAAAATAGATATTTGTTCCATTTATGGCTTATGGATGCCACCACATTCATGATGGCACCAGATGATGCAAATATTAGAAATGAATTTCCAATAAATATATATTCAATAACTTCTATGGATTTTCCACTTAAGCCCTTGATTTGGTTTAATTTGCTTAAGTGGGATTAATTAATTTTCTACAATTCTTCAGAAATTGTGTGCTCACTTAATCAAACTAGTTGAAATGATAATTTAGTAAGTCATAATTTTATTGGAGTATAATTATATGAATGTGTCCATTGCATGCATAATAATACCCCATTTAGAGCAACGTGGACATGAAATAACACATGTATGTTTTGTGTGCTTCTGAATTTGAAAAATTTAGTAGTTTAAAGCATCAAATTACATTTTTGTCATTCTAACTTGAAATAATTTGAGAATAGTTAACAATAACATAAAATTAATTACCCTATTTAGGTATAAATTATCCTAAATCAACACTTTTACATGATAAGATTGAACCATTTAGCATGTTTAGTGATTTTGGCCCAAATTATGCGCTATTATAATATTTTGAGTAAGATCAACAATTTTAACATAATGGTGATAGGAATTGGATGTCTACAATCATTAAAATATGGATATATCTAAATAATAAATTAGACCCTACCTATAACTTGAATAATTTTGCTTCTAAAATTTAAATCCTATAAAAAAGATAAAAATAAGAGTTATATTAAAATTGGAGGTTTGTAAGAAACTATGGACATTCACTAGGGCATAATAGAAAATGCAATTATATGATGATGTATTTTTAAAGGCTTGGTATACATTTATGTCAAGTTTTAAATCATCCAAAATTCATGTGAAATGTTTTATAAAATTCTTAATAGCAAATGGAAGCTTGGTTTTGTGTGTGTGTGTTGAAAGGTGGTCAGGGTTTAAATCTTATGGATAAAAATTTAGGTTTCCATTTAAAATTTGACTAAATTTTTTTGAGTAGATAATAATCATTGGTAAAGGAGTAAGGGTTTTATGAGAATATTGATTTTTGGATAAATATCATCATATTGAACCCATAAATAAAAAATACAATTGTAGATTATTAATATTTACCTAGTTTTTTTCTTCAATGCCTTGCTAGTCATGTCATCGAGGAGATACCCAAAATAAATTGAATAGACTTAATAAATAAAGAATTAAATTAAAAATATTTTGATTTAACTTTGTGTTAATAGTGGGCATGACATTACAAGTGTCCTATTTTAACATTGAGTTAACCATGGTCATGACATTAAATATATCCTACTTTACTATTGAGTTAATCATGATCACAACATTAAAAATTCATTAATTGAATCATGGATATATAGTAGGAATGAAATTATTATTTAATGATTATGATCACAATAATTTCATTTACTTAGATAATGCAAATGTAAGGCTATATATACTTGATAATTGGTGATAACACATAAAAATAATCCATAATTAAGACATAAAATATGTCCAAATATGTAGTTTATGGATCTCCCATAAGCCTTAAAATAGTAATCAAAAGTATCTTTCAATCCAAAAAAAACTATTCATAAACTTTAATGTTTTATTGAATGTGAGCATGTCTCCCAAACTAAATTAAATGCCATGGACGGTTCCACTTAATTCCATTTCTATAATTGTCAAGTAGTATGAAATTTAAATATCAAAATAGGTTTTACAAGATAATTTGGAGCCATATGCATTTTTCATGATGAATCATATTTTTTATTTCTTATTGTTAATTTTATAGTGATTGACAAGGCCTCAATATGATGGTCAACCCTCTCTGTCATGATTTTTTAGTTGGCCGTTATTTATTCAACATTACCATTTAATAAAGATATAATGAATAGTATAATAAGGAAATAATAGATAATATATATTTATTATAATCCTTTATAATTTTCAAAGGATTTCTTAAAATTTTACCTTTCATTTTTTATGGTCTCTTAAATAAATGGATTGCGTTTTATGGACAAAAATTGTAAATATTATCATACAAGCATAAAATTTAGGTTATGGTGACTGATATAATGAACAAGGTTAAATATAATTTCACTTTATTCACCTAATTTAATCAAATATCTCTAATTCTCTAGAGAAAATACCAATTATTTTATAAATATTAATGTACTACATATAAATGGTAGGTAATTATCATGGATTATTGAGACTGTATATTAAAATGGTAGGTTGGTTCCATCTATTATATGTCAAAATGGATGGATTACAAGAAACATTTAGGTCATGTAGTAAGTTAAGGTGACCAAGTGTTGGTATCCATGGTTTTAGATCATAGTGTCCAAGACTACTTTGAGAAAGAAAAAATACAACACCAAAATAATAACATGAGTGATTGATCTAAACCTCCCATAGAGGATCATCCCTTAAAACTTATTGATTTCCCATTCCTTACATCCTAATTTTATGACTTAATTTCTATACTTGTTCACCAAGGATAGGTTAAATCTTGATATTCAACTAAGTAACATTTATTTACTTTTCAATTATAAAATATATATTGTGTACAAATGTTTAGAAAAATGTATGAGATAAAAGAGGGAAATTTGGGTGGACTATAAAAATTACCATTATACTTTAATTAAATCTATGAATTGACATATATTTAGTACATTGTACATATTTCATTCTTTAAAGATGAACTGACTTAACTTTTCAAAGTGAAATTTTGAAATATACAAATTTTGAGGGTTGACTATCAAATTTTACCCATTGCTAAAATTTTATGCCAGTCCTCATATTCAGTGGTCGAATGAACACATATATAATTACTTGGGGCTTATATTACATTTATATTAAAATTATTTACATATTTTATTTCATCTCACATTTATGTTTATTTTTTAATTTCTTCATTATTTGAAATGGTTTTATAGATTTGATTTTATCTCGCATTTATTTTTTGTACTATAACATGGTTGTATCTTGTATTTGGAGAAGAGGATCGAGTGGATGTTATGTTAAAAAGGCATCAAGTTTTTAGAGGGCAGAGTGTATCCAAGTAGGAGGAAACTGCATTATAGAAACATGAGAATATGATTTTTTGTTCTTAATGTTAACATGATATTGGATGGAAAAGAATAATTTCCTTTTTTAGTTGATGAATTTTAAACTTTTGTAAATGTTAAGAACAAAGGAAACTACATTACCTAGAAAGAGAGGGAACTGTTAGAACACATATATTTTTCAATTATAGAAATTCATAGTGATCTCATATGTAGTGACTCCATGATTATAGTGTTATCATAGAAAAGAGATAATCAGTGATGGAATTGAAAACAATATCAATATAAGGCCTAAAGAAAGAAATAATTTTGTCACAAAAATGTGGGTCTCAAAAATAAATATTATGGTATAAATGGAAAAATATCCCATGGTTTTATAAATCATGTATTAAAGATCATATAATAAATGAAGAGAGATTCAAAACCCTAAATTTGGGTGTAATGGTAATGTTTTTGGTAAATATATGTTGTGAATGCTCAAACTTACTAAAACCCAAGAAAATGATAGATAAGATAATTAAAAATTTGGTTTTATGTGAAATAATAAGTGACATAATGGTTAATGGAGTGATCAATTTAATGTTTCATCCCTTGTATAGGGTGGTGAACACAATTTTAATTTCAATAATGTTGTCAAATTGATCCATTTGTGACCATCTACAAGCAAATATATTTTAATGGGAATAATTAAAAATGTAATTGAATGATATATGGTACATTCTAAATTATTTTGTGCCAATAAATTTAATGTGAATATTGATAGATTATTTAACCCTCCTTGAAAAATATGCTTCCTATCTAAAAGATCTCTCATACAATGGCTTACATTGAAATTGACCAACATAATCAGTTCTCCCATGGATGCCAAATTAAAATAAGTACCATAATAGGTTTAGATCAACATGTGGGATGAATTATAAGTGTGAAAAAAACATTTATTATATCCATTTTATTTGGATTCCACTAGTTTCAATCATTTCAAAATAATCATTGAAGGACACTACAATTCTAAAAATGTCAAAAATTAAATACCACTCTACCTAGTTCATCATATCCAAAAGTTGATTAGGATAAAAAAGATTCATTTTTTTATGAAGTGGAAAATGTGTAATATTATTTATATTAATTAGATTTTTTGAAAAAAATAACATTTCTTTAGTCAAAATTATATGACATAAAACTAGATCCCTAAATGAAGAGGCTAGAAATAAATTTGTCTTAGATGCATAAAATGACCATTTTAATGTGTACTATAATTATATGGATGTAGATAAAATTAAATTTTATGGGATGGATGTATATAAAAATGTGTGGCACAAACCTTACGGCTACCCAAAGAACATCTTCTACAATCATAAATTTGACTAGATAAATGGTGACATAAATGTAGTGAATGGTAACATTGGGAAAGAGAAACATAGTTAAAAGTACCATTGAAAATAGTTATTGCATGCCAAGGATAATTGGGATAAATTTATATATTTTTCCACATTTGAATTTTTATATAAGACATGATGAAATTAAAGTTCCTCTAAGACTACTTCTTACTTTATATACCCATAACTTAATGTAAAATAAGTGTAATAAGGAGATAAATATTTTGAACCTTCCTCCAATGACACAATAAATATAAATAATGAAAATTTTTAACATGTTTCTATTAAAAATAAAAAATATTTACCAAGTGTGATGAGTGTAAAAATATGTACAATAAATGTAGAGACACTAGCTACCCAAAATCACTCTCAAAACTTGAAGAGGAAAAAAAGTGTCATAATGAATATATTCAAATATATCATGCACATTAATATTCTAAGATATTTAAATTAGAGGAATAACCTTAGTATTATTAAGCATTGTGTATAATAAAATGGACAAAATTAAAAATTCCATAACAAAGGCAAGTAAGAAATCTAAATCAGTAAGTAATGTTATGAACTTCCTAGTTACATTGAATGGTATACTCGCATATAAACACAATACTTAGGGATTGGTCCACTTTAGCATACAATTTTTTGAATTGGAATCAAGAAACCCAATCAAAACCTATATTTGTGCCTTAATAAACTTTAATAATAGATAACTAATTAATATGTGGATCTATTATATAATACTCATTGATTATTTAAACATCCATTACATTATGCACTATTGAAAAATTAAGTGCATGAAACATTCAAAGGGTACAAAGAATTTTTTTTCCATTTTGAATAAATTATGTTTCTATTAAAAATGTTTTATTCAAAAAATAACCACCAAAACTCTACTTAAAATAAGATAATGCTTCAATTGACAACATGAATCTAACCTATTTAGATTTGCATTCAAGCTGACACCAAGAAGGGTACTCAACCTTGTGTATGTAAGATTTGTTCCAATTAGAAACCCTCATGTGTGTGTGTGTGTGTGTGTGTGTGTGTGTGTGTGTGTGTGTGTGTGTGTGTGTGTGTGTGTGTGTGTGTGTGTGTGTGTGTGTGTCTTTTGGAAGATTTTAGAATTAATATGGAAATTATACATATTTTATTTATCCCATATCATGGACACCTACAAAACATGCCAAGATGGATCAAGTACAGTCACTCCTTACCTTATTGAGGTAGTGAATGACCTCAATGCCTTTGTGTATCCACAATATATGTATGGAAACAAAATATAGTGGTGTTATAAAACCTAATATGTTTATGTACCATGCCATAGGTGGCATACTAGTGATAAATAATAAATAAACAATAAATGATTTCAAATGGTCTCATCCAAATCCTAATCTAACTTACAAAATATGATGGTGAGCCAAAAATAATTGAAAATAAACCTCTTCTATCACATTTGAAATAAATTAAAGAGATGAAAGATCTATAAAATGGATTATAATAATATATTTAATATTGGGTGAAAATTGTAGTGGGTAGAGGTAGATAATATTGGTTTCCAAAGATTTTATATTGATAAAATATTTTATGTGATTTTGATAAACCATTTATGAATTGTAGCAGGATGTTAGATGCTTTTTTTTTCTATAAAAAAATCTAATAAAAATACATATATGAATAAATAAATGGAGAGACAAAGTTTTACAGGGAAGACTAAATTAATAAAAATATCTAAAGTAATAATGATATCTATGTTGGGCTTATTTGTGGAAGACATAAAAAAGCAATCAATTCATTGATGGATGTGTATGTGGGATAAATGATTTTAGTATGAAAAATAAATGAAAATTAAAATATATGGATGGTAAGGGAGGTTTGGATTTTAATCTTAAAATAAAAGGAAAAAAAGTAGCTAAAAAGGTGAGTATTCAATATTAGAAACCGGGGATTAGGAGGTGAAACATTTTATCAGGATTGTTTGAGGCTAACTAAAACATGGACCGGATTAGATAAAATTAAACAAGATATTGGTGTGGGTATTATCATTTGGGAATTAAAACAAAAAAAAAATGTAAATGGGAATTGATTAAGATACCTAATAAAGGACATGAGACCATTAAATCATAACTTGAAATACTTGAATAGGGAAATGAAGGTTAACTTAGTGAAACTATTGAATATTATAAATTAATATGATATCACCTTGGCCTATTAAATTATAATGTATTTTCTTAGAATTCTTTGTAATAAATCCTACAAAATTTAATTGACTTTATTCAAAGTTTATATATCTATTGATCCTTTATCTTTTGTTTAACTTAAATTACATCACATATGTGGCTTCCATATATGAAATATATAAATATCCCATAGTTAAAACATTAATAAATAACATACATTGATTTTAATAATTATGCAACATCAAAATAAAACACAAGGAAATTATTACAAGGCCATAGAGTCACAAATCATGGAGGTCACTTTTTTCTCATTAAGGTGGCCTCAACAAATCGTGTTGATCTATTAAAACTTTAAATCCACATCATCTTTCCACATGTGTGATTTTTAGGCATAAAATATATCAATATATTGTGATAATATCCTAACATTTAACCAATTATTTATAATATATAATGGTTTAAACAAACTTGTGATAACAAAGTGAATACACCTAGAGATTAGAATGGGATCAAGTGGTAATAAATTAATGGACATATCTAGAACACTGGAATTTTAAATTTAATTTAATAGAGGCCTATGTAGACACCCTAAATTAATCAATCAAACACACATATCACGTATTTTCATGGTCATTTCATAAGAGACTCTGACTAGAGAATATGAGCTTTGTTCATATTTGGCCATATCTTTCATTTTATCCATTTGGGTATAGTTCTAAGATTGAATCACCTTTTTACCCACTCCCAGTCACCCCAAAACTTTCAAATGGTCATTCCACCTCATCTAGGTCAGTTTTACCATGCACATTCCATCCCCCTAGTCCCTAACCTATAGGATAGGTGCACTGGGATTGGACTATAACATTGAAACCCAAGGTGTCTAGTTTCTAGTGCTCCTATCTAAAGCCAATTAGAGCCTAAATAGTTAGTTTATTTCATTATATGGGTCTTACCCATTTTATTTACTTCATTTATAAGTTTTCCAATGTTGGATAAATGTAAATAAATCTCCCAAATTTGAAATATGAGTCTCCTATTGTAGACACCTAAAACTAGCCATCGATAACCTCCAACCAGGATTTTGGCCAATTTCCACTTAAAATGCATAATTTGGCCTAAAAAAACTAAATCATGCTAAAATATGTAAAATTTATTTATTCAAGTACCAATTTTGGCTAGGGTATCCCTAAATGGGGTAATGCATTTTATGGGCTAGCTAACTTTGATCAAATCATTCTGAGTCAAAATGCCAATTTTGCACCTGAGTGCTCTAGATTGATCTTTCCTATCAAATATATTACACGAGACACATGAATTTGTTATTTGGTGTTGGTAAAATAATAAATTGGAATAAATTTCCAATGCATCTAACATTACCTTCCAATTCTAATCTAATCAATTTTTGGACCAATAACAAGGCATTCTGATCAATTTGAGTAATTTGTGAACAAATTGCCTAAAAATGCTTAAGATATAATCAATCCAAATCAAGGCCTAATTAATAATTCCATGGAAAATTGTTGAATACTTGTTTTTAGAAATGAATATTGAATATCTGCATCATCATGTGACCTCATTTCTTGGGAAGACATCCTAAGCCATAAATGCCATAAATATCAGGATTCATGCCTCCCATGCCTCATCAATGCCTTCCATGATGCACTCCATGCCTCTTAATTGACACTTATTCCAATGTAATGATGAAGATAACTATAAACATAATTCCAAAAATTTAATTAATCCCTAACAACACATCTCAATCTTGAGATGGATAGTTCAGGTTGATTATAGACATTCTAAAAAATCTATAAATGGGAGGCCTCACCATATGAATTATAAGTCTTGATTATGCAAAGTTATAATGAAAAATGGTTACAAAATATTAAATAAACTAGTTTTACCATGCCAAATTGATTCCAAGCCAAGCCACAAGCCAAAGGTGCCAAGGAGAGATGGAGGAAACCAAGCTTCCATTGCCAAGGACTTCATGAGCACAAGTCGAGCAAGCCACTACAACAAGAATTTTTGGAGCATCCAAGGAAGATAAAAGAGGGTTTCTTTTGAGTTTTAGTTTTGTGTTTTATTCATGTTTGTTAACTAAGCTCTCCCTAGTGTTTAGGACTAGATATTTTATGCTAGTTAGTGTGTTTCTTTTATTTTGATTTCATTTTGGAACTAACACGATACTAACCATCCTCTCTTGAGTCAAATTCATAGATTCAAATATGAGATGCATCTCACACCTAAATAAGATCATTTTTAAACTTTAAAATATTCATTTGAACCTTTAAAACTCTTGTAAATTGATTTTGTAACTTTATTTTTCCATTTTTATTTACCATAGTTTGACATAATAACTGATGTTGGTAAGTAAAAGTGACATCAGTTGCATATCTTAACCGATGTTGATTAATAAAACTGACATCATTTGTATACCTATCATTAGTCACATTGGTATAACCAATTTTGGTTGGATAAACAACATCCGTTAGAAAATGTAATCATTGTTGGTTATATAAACCGATGTCAGTCACTGTGTTTTTCTTAAAACACAAACTTGAGAGCTATTTTTCTAAAGTTTATTATTTCAAACCAAAAATAGTTTCAAATCTAAAGGACATTCTAACATTTTTTTTGTAGGACCAAGCTTGACATTTTCTAAAAACATGTTTTAAATCATCTTTTACATGTTTAAAAGTCAATTAGGAACTTTTTTTTGGTGTTTAACAAAATAATTTAGATGTTTGTGGTGAATGTTTTCAAAGTTACAACTAAGACCAAGGGGTCAAATGAACACCACCAAATCTCTCATTTGGTCTTAAAATTGAACACACTTGTAAATTTTTGTTTGCAATAGTTATTTAATTAGATTTTCTTTGGAGAAAAGAGTAATTTTGTGTGTATGCTCTACCATTTGTCCCCTTTAGGGAACCCTTGGAATCAAAAATGCCATTCCTATTGAAAATAGCCTAGTCCAAGGCTTAGAAAGAAATTTGTCTAAATAACTCCCCAAAAACTTGTCAAAGCTTGGGTGACATTGAAAATAACCCTAAAGTCTTTCTACTTCATGCTTTCTTTATTTTTATGCAAACTTGGCTTATGAGGAGGACTTCATTACCTCCCATGAGTTCTTTAGGGGAGTTTTGACATGGGGTTTCACCTCTGATCATTGACTTCACTTATTCCTTTAGAGTTAGACATGGGACATATCTGCATTTGGACATCACACTACACTGAGTGAAAAATAGGATGTAGTGGTTTTAAAAAGGAATAGACCTTTTAATAAATAACCAATGCCATGGTCACCTAATTTTTGTGATTTTATTTTAGATTATTTGACATGAAAGTCATTATGCAGTTGATTCCCCTAGAAACATTCAAAACCTTTCTAGTTTTAGTTAACCCCATTTTGCCATACCTTTTTTAGTATTTGGATGATTATACTTAGTGTATTTTGGTCATTTTTTCTTGGTATGTTTTAAGACTAAAACTTGTTTGTTTGTTCATAAAGCCATGTCAAAACCAATTTTTCTATATGTTACTCTTTTGTCTAAAGAGGTGTTATGCTATCTATTTTACACCACACTTGTGCCTTGAAATTTTTGATAAACTTATTTGTGTGTGTGTCATTTGAGTTGAGGAGGGTAATGTTATGCTACCCAAAACATGTTAAAACCATTTTACCTTTGAGTCTTTTAAAGCATCACATAAATCACATCATTCAAGTATGCTTACACCATTAGGCTACTCAATTTGTTTCAAGACTTGTTTATCATTGTATTAAAAACTATTTGTTTCAAATAATTTTGTGTATACCATTTAGACCTTTGTCTTGTGTCATCATGCTATCTAATCTTATCTAATTTTTTTGGTCAAATCCTAGTTTTCAATCAGCCTTGTTAAGTTTGGATCTAAACATTGATAGATTTTTTTTAGGCCTTAATTTATGGAGTTGATACATAGATCTCTTTTTTGGGTTGCATAAATTCGATTAATTGATTGCCCAAATTTGAAAAATATTGATGGTTTATTTATTTAAAGCTTATCCTCATCATTATTTGTGCCTTTATTTGGGAGAACACAACCTTTTTCAAAGAGCCTTTTATCTTATACCTTATGCC
This sequence comes from Torreya grandis, assembly GCA_037957365.1. Lineage (NCBI taxonomy): Eukaryota > Viridiplantae > Streptophyta > Pinopsida > Cupressales > Taxaceae > Torreya > Torreya grandis. The sequence goes on from JARHVA010004417.1 coordinate 1,296,515, forward strand.
AACTGATTATGTTTATGTTTGATTTTGTGTGCCAGGTCTATGTCAAAGTTATTTACAAACTTGTTGGATTAAATCAAATCACATCAGCCTTTGTTTTAAGTCTAGACTTTGACATCATTTGGCCAAAATTCCTAGCACATGCCTATTTATTTGAGCCTAGATTTTGACTCTGTGTTTGGACAAAAGATCTAGTAACTCAACTTTTCCCTTTCCTAGTTTAGACTTTGTTTGGAACACTTTGACCTAGACCTTTGATGTACCAATTTTTTTAAAGATGTTTAACCTGTGTGTGTATGACATTTAACATTAGACATTTGATGTTAGGATATTTTATTCTAAGTATTATCACAAATGATTTTTAATATACAACTCCTCTTTCAAACCACATTAGAGATACAACTCCACCCCTTCAACCAAGTTGGATGAAGCTTGAACCATTTGTCCTTTGGACATAGTTTTTCAGAGTTTGTATAACTCTAGGCATTTTTATTTCAGAGCTTTCATCAGTTACATGGATATGTCTCACTACACTTATGGTGTAGTCATGTACAAGCCAACCTATGATAGAATGGTCACATAAACTCCCACTAGGAACCTCTATAGAGAAAGATTTTCTAAGGAGTTTTATTATTCTCCCTGTAATACTCCACATGGGGAACATAGTCAAAATCCACAAAATTCAAATCAAGACCTTAATTGGCATGAAGAGGCTTGTGAGGAGGAATTTTAAGACCCAACTATAGATAATGTTGTTTGGGATATGCATCCATACCCTCTTTATAATAATTAGTATGTGGAACATAGTCAAGAACTAGCTTATGAGCCAACTCACAACTGGGATGATATGGTTTATGAGGAAAAATTGGATGCTTTGGCTTATGTAAGTAATTAGGCTCCACCATATCATACCATTTCTATTCCAAGACCACAAATTGCACCATTCCCATACCAAGACCTTGTCTTTTGGCTTGTGTGAGAAATCAAGCTCCATAATGCCCCTTCATCATTCCAAAACCTAGTCCTTTGGCTTATGTATTAAATTAAGCCCCAAACACCCTATAATTACCATTTTAGGAATTCAACCTTTGGCTTGTGTGAGAAATAATTCTCCCTAAGATCCTACCATTATCCAACCACAAGTCATTCCTCATTTAGAACTAATCCAATCATTTGAAGACCAAGCTATGTTCAAAACTATTATCTTCCAACTCATTAGAAACCAAGACCAAGAGAACCAACCAATATAAGATGTTTCTATTGAACCAACAATTTGTGATAATTTAACCTATGATGAATTGCCTATTGATCATATACTAGTTGTCGAGGAGTCTCACTCTGACAAGCTAGTCTTTGTTGAGTTACTTCTTAATTATTATAATCTCCTTTGGGAAAATCATTACCTTGACCATGTGCCAATTTTTCAAGAGCCTCCTATTGATAAGACAATATCTAAGGAGTTACATCTTGACCTTTTTCCCCATCTTAGAGGAGTCCCACTCTAAAAAACTAATTTTTGTCGAGGTCATTATGCCATCATAGGCCGTTACTTGTCCAAAACCAAATATATAACAAGACATCATTATAATAGAGTACCCATTAGATGAAGAATCAAAGTTAGAGTCAAGTTCTATTCTTGAATTGACATCAAATTTACCATCAAAGTCTGAATCAACATTAGTCTCAACATTAGATTTAGAGTCCCTTGAGTTAAAATCAAATTCAAAAGAAGAATATGTTCATGGTTGTTATAACATTGGTTATTCATGCATTGTAGATCAATTTGAATACATTTGTGATCCTTCTAGGGTTTTTGAGGATGATTAATTTAGCTTTGACACAAGTTATCCTAGTATCTTCTATGAGGACTATGCAGCTTCTCTCAATTCCATTAACATTCCATAGGTAATTACCATCAACCAAAATAGCCATATCATTGACATTCCATCTCCCACAAGTATTGAACTACATACATGGAGACATAGCAATTAAAGAAGAGCGAGGAGGCCAAGACCACATTCATATAGTAGAATAACACTCTCCTAGTGAAACCTTTTCAGAGGTGCTAGGGGACAATCAAAATTAGAACTCAGCATCTTCTAGTGAATTTTTTTTAAAAGTGCTAGAAGATAATCAAATTCAAAGTCAACATTCCTTAATGAAACCTTATTGAAGGTGCTATGGGATAATCAAGACAATTTCATTGGTGAAAACCTCATTGAGGCACTAATAGCTAATTAAAAAAATTCTTCACTACTTGATGAAGACAAAATCAAAGATCAAATCAAAATAGCTTCGAATATATAGCCTAATAAGATGGTAGCTACTCTAAAAATCAAATAATAGAAAATATGATGATCCTATCAAGATAACAAGTCTTCAACCCCACCATAATGAAATTTATGTTAAATATAACATCAACAACATTATGCGTGACTAGAAGTCTTGATCTTAATTTGTTTCCCTACCATTCCACATTCCTTTATCATTAACCATTCCATTTCATAATAAAATACACCAACCATTATTTGTCTTTATATACCATCCATATCCACACTTTCCTCTATAAAGGCTATAGAGATATCTTGTATCAAAATTTGAAGGAATCAAAATAAATGACCAATGAAGATCACAAAATAATTCTTGGCATCAAAATTTGTAGGCCATTTTTGGTAGAGAAGATATTTAGACAAGGTGTGGGATAGAATTTAACATGATCAAGTATTCTATTTATATCATTTTTTGATTAGGATGTGCATCTACCCATCAATAGGAACAAAATAATCAAAAGCCACACCCAAGCCAAAAACATGCACCATGTCATTTCATTGCCATGTCATTGCCATTATTACATATCCTTATGCCATTGTCATGTATCTTACCATTCACCCCATCACTAAGGGGTAACCCTCTTACAATTTTATCCAATTTATCAAACTATCATTTCCTAGAGCAAGACTTTTCCATCCTATCATTCTATTCCTATCTAGACCAAAGCCTATTTTTAGTCATCCTATCCAATCTTGTTTTGATCTTGGTTCATTTGGTTAATCTTGCACCTTTTCATGGGGCGATTCTGATCAAGTTTAAATAATCAATCCAATATATATTTAAAATGATAGTCTATGAAAGTAGTGTGATAGTTGATCTGGTAGGGTATCTTTCATTTTCCCTATATCAGGTTTATTTATGTGAGCCTGATTATAATTGCCTATGGGAAAATCAATGTTTCACTAGTCTTGCTACTAATTATAAATACCTATGGGAAAATTAGTATCATTGACCTATTCCATTATATCCTAGTTATAACAACCTATGGGAAAACTATGGGAAACATTTATTTATCATGCATTGCCACATCACTTTGCCCTTGATTTTTTCATTTGACTGGCCATTTGCCAGATTTGACAACTTGTTGGGACCTAGTTGGTTTTTCCTCACCTTTTATGTGGATAAAATTACTGTGACTTGAGGTCATTTTGGGACTATGTAGGTCATGCTTAATTCATGTTGAGTCACCTCAGTCCCCCTTTCCATACACTATCACTATTTTTTGAGGAACCTAAGCCACACTCTCACCATTTTGTGAGCAACCTAAGCCAAACACTTTCACTATTTTGTGAGCAAGTATCTTGTCATTCTCTAATGAGTTAATATACCTCAAAAATCTAAAAAAAAATTGTAAAATTTCAAAAAATCCAAAAACATCTATCCTATCTAAGCCTGTCAGTTATCCTTGATCTTCCTTATTGGGGCATGGTCATTGTTAATATGTTTTCTTTTGCTTTTGGTTTCAATCTTTTTATTTATTTGTTTATTTTAGTTTGTTTTTTCATTTTTCCATTTGTTTGTTTGTTTATTTTCTTTCCTATTTGTTTGCTTTCAACACTATTTCCTTGACTCAATCTATATGTATTCATTGGGTTATTCCTCAAGCACATTATTCTTGAGTCTATCCATATTCATACATCAACATTGTCATCATGGTTTTTATCATTAGTGCATTATTTCTAAGTGTTTATTGGATTGGGAGTTATTCCTTATGCATATTTTGGGATAGTCTTTATGGTGTTTTATCATAAATCCTACCATCACATGCTATAAAAAATTTAGCTTCAGGAAGGTCTATAATCAATGGATCCATAAAAGTTTCTCCTTGGTACCTTATAAAATCATCTGACCAACCTTGATCAATATAACCCATTAGCCATTCTAGTTGTATTGTTTCTAATAAGGATGAGCATCTCCTCATTAGTAGGTACAACTAAATAATTTCTAATGATGAATCTTATTCTTCTATCTATCTCTTTCATCACTTTACACCCACTCATCTTTAATCTGTATTCTAGGTTATATCCTTGAGCTATGCCTGCTAATCATCCATAACAAGGGTACCATCAATTTAAACCAATCCAAGTCTACTTAATAATTATAATTTCCTATGGGTAAATCATTATTTTGAATGTTATTCCTAGTTATAACCACCTTTGGGAAAATCAACATAATTTTTACATCAACGCATGCAAACATTTTCTTACTTGGATTAATCTCAATCATGGAATAATTCCACCTTTCTTCTTGTTTCTTTTTAAGGGACTGTCTATCAATAAATGTGATGGCCACTCCCTTGAGGGAACATCATCATAGGCTTGCTAAAATCATTTGGAGTTTTGTTCTTTAATCATCATCTTCTTGTTGGCATATAGGCCATATCTCATTATTTGAGAAGAGATTACTTTGCCTATGGTTTGCAACATATTCCCAAATAGGGGTAAATTGTAGACACCTAAAATTGGCCACTGATAACCTCCAACCAGGCTTTTGACCAATTTTTATTTAAAATGCATAATTTGGCCTAAAATACTAAAACACACTAAAAGATGTAAAATTGACGTATTTAAGTACTAATTTTGGCTAGGGTATCCTTAAATGGGATAATAATTTATGGGCTAACTAAATTTTATCAAATCATTTTGAGTCAAAATGCCAATTTTGCACCTAAGTGCTCTAGATTGCTCTTTCTTATCAAATATATTCCATGAAACACATGCCTTTATTATTTGGTGTTGGTAACATCCTAAATGGGAATACATTTCCAATGCATATGACATCACCTTTCAATTGCAATCCAGTTGAATTTTGGACCAATAATAAGGCATTCTAATCAATTTGAGTAATTTGTGCACAAAGTGCCTAAACATGCTTAATAGCTAATTAATACAAATCAAGGCCTAATTAATAATTCCATGGAAACTTGTTGAATACTTTTTTTTAGAAATGAATATCAAATATCTGCATCATCAGGTGACCTCATTTCTTGGGAAGACATCCCTAGGCCATAAATGCCACAAATATGAAGATTCAGGCCTCCCATGCCTCATCAATGCCTTCCATAATGCCTCTATGCCTCTTAATTTCCCCTTATTACAATGTCATGATGAGGATAATTATAAAATTAATTCCAAAAAATTAATTAATCCTCAACCACACATCTCAATCATGAGATGGATGGTTCAAGTTAATTCTAGACATTCTCAAAAATCTATAAATAGGAAGCCTCACCACATGAATTCTAAGTCTTGATTAAGAAAAGTTATAATGAAAAAATGGTTTAAAAATCATCAATAAAATAGTGTTACCATGACAAATTAATTCTAATCCAAGCCAAGCCACAGGCCAAAGGTGCCAAGGAGAGATGGAGGTAGCCAAGTTTCCATTGTCAAGGACTTCATGAGCACAAGCTTATCAAGCCACTACAACAAGCATTTTTGGAGCATCCAAGGAAGGTAAAATAGGGTTTATTTTTCATTTTATTTGTTTTTTATTCATGTTTTTTAACTAATCTCTCCATAGTTTCTAGGCCTAGAGATGTTATGCTAGTTAGTGTGTTTCTTTCATTTTGTTTTCATTTTGGAACTAACACGATACTAACCATCCTATCTTGAGTTAAATTCCTAGAGTCACACCTATATAAAGGACTACATAAAGAATTTTATATCTATAACTTAACACTTTGGCACATTAGACATAATAAAAATCAATCAATAGTATAGCTCAACTTCTCTACATCACACATAGACTTGCATGTTTGATCAAGGAAGGGCCTAGGTGAAAGTCATTCTTACATCTATCATGCATGTTGACTATACATGTTACCTAAGGGATAACTAAATTTTATATGAGACACTCCCTTGAGGGTTAATGTAGGTAGTGTTTATAAAAATAAGAGTTATATATCATGCGATCATTCTTCCCCTAACCTACTTTTTTCCCTTTTGCTTTTGATGTATTCACTGTTTACATGTGTATAGATGAATATAGGTACTAAATATTTAAATAGACCTATAGTGAGCTATAGTGACTCCTAGGACCTAAAATTTGGCACATAGGTTCATATTGAGTAGGTAAAAAAAATGCAAAAATATTTTATCCTTAAGATAACATTGATGGGTATAGGACAACAACATTTGATAGGACACTGTAACCTAGACAATAATGCTAGAGCTTAGACAATAGCACTAGAATAAGGATAAGATCACTTAACCTAGTGAAAAATCTCTAAAAAACTTTAAAATGGCTCAAAAATATCAAAAATAGGCCTCTAAAGAGGCATAAATAATTCATTTTAGCTACATGCTAGGGTAATCTCCCCACCAACCTTAATCTGGGCTGTCAATTGCTCAAACTAGGTCACGACAGGTGCTCATCTCCTTGGCATATCTCCTACTCCAGAACTCCAAATCTCAAAATAGTTAATACACAAATGAATAAAGAATCAATCCAAATTTTCCTATATCATATTACTTTTCATTCAAATCAAAATACCATTTTTCCCTTAACTTAAACCCCGTAGCTCTATTTTATAAACCATTTTGTTCCACAACACCATGATAATAATGCCTAAAATATCCAACAAACCTCAATCTATTATTACATCATTCTCCTAATATGGAAATAACATATCTATAACTAATTCATACCCAAACATATAATTGGGTCCTCACCAATAACAACTTGTTCAATTTTTATACAACTTGGTCCTCACCAATAATAACTTATTCAACTTTTATGAAACTTCATCCTCACCAATCAAAGATTGTTCAACTATCAAATAACTTAGTCTAAACAAGAAATAAAATTCTCAAATCAATCCAAACTATACCAACCTTTTTCCTAACATTACACTATTAGTCATCACTTTTAGTTCAACCTCTTCTATTACAAATTTCATCCCTCTCCTCAAAAGTAGGGCATCATTCCTATTATTCTTATTTATACACTTACCCAACACACCTATCCACTCTTATAGATAGAGAAACCATGGTTCTTACACCTCTAATAGTTAGAATCATTAGATTCAACTCATATTGGTCAAGATATATAGTGATTTAGATTACATGGGTCATTCAACATTACTTAGGACATTCAGAGGGCCATACCTTCAGTTTATAGATACATAAATTACTCAAATACATAGTTGTTCAAATCAAATAGATTCATAGTGACTTCAATATAGATTTAGACCATATAGTATATTATAGGAATATCACAGAGCACATTATTTTGATATCTATTTTTTATACATGGGACATGACATGATATCTCATTTCACATGTGGTTATATAGATTACTAGACTATACAGATACATCACTCATATACTATATTTGGGGGCATGGTATATATGTTCATGTTTTTCATCATCTAAGATTATATAGATTATAATGGTAAGATAATCCATTTTCTTCTTACACATTTACTATATTTTTTTGATTACACCTAGGCATACCCAACTTGTCACTAGGTTGGACCATATAATCATCTACAGTGGTTGGTCTATAGCATTACTCAAACTTAGGGGTTTTTACAAGATATAGGGTAGACATTAGTTTTGGAACTCTGAGCACTTCTCATTTCTAGTTAAAATTATTTAGAGTGGGGGCATGATGGATCTTACTCTTCATAGCATATATATTCTATACACACATACCAGATTACATGAGTTTATGTGAGACAGAGGGGAAACATTGGTTTTGGGCCTCCAAGCATTTCTCTTCTTTCATTTAGATTTAGTAAAAGGGGCATCCATTTTATGGATTCCTTCTTTCTCCATGCACTATTCATATTTAGTACAGGGTTGATCTATTTTAGGTATTCCTTCTTTTTTCAAGCACTATTCAATTCTCTATCCATTTCCTTGGCTAGGAAGTTGGACACTTTTTTAGCACACTTATCTCCACATAGGTAAGTTTAGATACACATCTTATTTCTTTATTTTAATCTAGTACTTCATTTCATTACATCATTAGATTAAAAGTGGGGTAGATGTATACACCCTAAATTTGTCAATCAATCACACATATCATGTCTTCTTAAAATCCTTTCATAGGAGACTCCAACTGGAGAATATGAACTTTGTTCACATTTGGCCATGTATTTAATTTTATCTACTTAGGTCTAGTTCTATAATTGAGTCACCCTTTTACCCATTCCCAATCACCTAAAGCCTTTCAAATGGTCATTCCACCTCAACTAGGTTAGGTTTCCCATGCTCATTCCATCCCCCTAGTCCTTAGTCTATAAGACAGGAGCATTGGGATTGGACTACAACATTGAAACCTAAGGTGTCAAATTTTCAACACTCCTATTCAAATCTAATTAGAGCCTAAATGAATATTTTATTATATTAGATGGGTCTTACCCCTTTTATATGCTTCATTCATAAGTTTTCCAATGTCAGCCAAATACAAATAAAGCTCCCAAATTTGAAATAATGAGTTATTTATATAAAGGACTACACAAGGTAATTTATATCTATCACTTGCTACTTTGGTAAATTAGACAAAATAAAAATTATTCAATAGTATATCTCATCTTCTCTACATCACACATATACTTGCATTCTTGATCAAGGAAGGGCCTAGGAAAAAGTCATTCTTTCATCTATGGTGCACATTGATTATGCATGTTACCTAAGGGAGAAATACATTTGATCTAAAACCATATATCAAGGGTTAATATAGGTAGTGGTAAGAATAGTACGGGTTATATATCATGTGATCATTCTTCCCCTAACCCATTTTCCCCCTTTTTACTTTTGATGTATTCATTTTTTGCATGTGTGTAGATGAATACAGGTACTAAAGATTTAAGTAAACCTATAATTAGCTTTGGTGACTTTTAGGACCTAAAATTTGGTAAGTAGGGTCATATTGAGTAGGTGAACAAAACCCAAAAATATTTTATCCTTAGGATAATAGAATTATGAAGGAATATAGCACCAAAAACTAGGATGTCATATTTTTGGTGCTCTTATCCAATCAAAAAATAGAACCCAAACCCAGATTTATGACACTATCCCAGTCTTGCTCCTCAAATTCTAGACTCAGAATCTTTCATTTTAGCCTGAATCTAGCTAAGTTTATTTCTTTTTCTCTTGCATAATTACTTGTTAAAATCTATAATTTTCTCTATAAAGAAAGATTTTCCTATCATTCTATACCCTTATTAGTTAGGATCTAAACACTAGATTCCCAAAAATAATAAAACTACCTCCATGGACATGTAAATTTATGTATTTCATCCTTGGCTACAACTAAATCCATTAGATGTCAAGATATGTATTTGGCATGAAAATTGATTTAAGACATATAATTTGGTTGTGAAGTGATTAATTATTTCATAAGGGTACTACATTAAATATGAAATTTTAAAGTTTATATAAATATATGTGGAATTCAATTTGGTTTTACAAGGGTATGGTAGGATAATGTTTTAATAGATAAAAACAATTATCCAATACTTATACATGGTGGAAATATGTTTTACATTAGGCACTAATATTCTTGAATCTACATGTCATGATGTGTTTGGTTAATACAAGGTAAAATTTTGAAATATAATATATATTACTATGAAAAATAGTAGTTGTTAGTATGATAATTATGGGGAATTATGTGAAGAATAGTAATAAATATATAATTGGAACATGATTTTTCACTAGTTGAAATCCAATAATAGTTGGGGGGAGGGTGGATTTGATGGGATGGGTTTAAATTTTATGGATAAAACTTTGGGTTTCCCTTTAAACTATGGACATACATAGGTGTAGTAGATAATAATAGTCAATCAAGGAACAATTTTTTTATGAGAATATTATTATATTAATAATTCTCATCATATTGAACCAAGAAATATAAAATACAAACATATATTATTAATATTTACCTAGTTTTTTTCTTCAACACCTTGCTAGTCATGCCTCAAGAAGACACCCAAACCAAAAAAAAACTAGAATAGACTTAAAAACTAAAGAATGGAAGCATGACATTAAAAATATCCTAATTTAAATTTGAGTTAACAATGGTAACAACATTAAAAATATCCTAGTTTATTTTTGATTTAACTGTGGTCATGACATTAAAAATATCCTTCTTTCTTGTTGGGTTAACCATGATCATGACATTAAAAATAATTCATCAAATCATGTATATATAATAGGAATGTAATTATTGTTTAAATATTATGATAAAAATAATTTCATTTACTTAGATAATGCAAATCTAAGGGTTGAGCTACATGACAATTGGTGATAAAAAATCTATAATTAGGACATAAAATATGTCCATATTTGTATTCTATACAATATCCATAAACCTTCAAATATCAAACAAAAATGGTTTTCAATCCAAAAAACATTAATCATAAGAATTATTTTTATATTGAATGTGATCAAGTGTCTAAAACCAAATTAAATATAGTACATGGTTCCACTTAATTCCATTTCTAAAATTGTCAGCTCATATGAAACTTAAATATCAAAATAAAGATTAAAAAATAATTTAGTCATCTCCAGTTTTCATGATTTTAAATAATTTCTCTTTCTTATTGTTAATTTTATAATGATTGACAAAACCTAAATATGATGGTCAACCCTCCTTGTCATGAATTTTTTAGATGGCCATTAATTATTGAACATTATAAACAATAAAAATATAATGCATGGTAGAATAAGGAAATAATAGTTAATACACACAAACACACACACATAATAATCATTTATAATTTTCAATGGTTTGCCTAAAATGTTACATTTAATTTGATATGTTCTATCAAATAAATGGATTTTTTTTACTACTAAAAAACATACATATTATCATACAACCATCAAATTTAGGTTGGGGTCATTGATATACTGAATAACATTAAATTTATTTTCACTTAATTCACCCCATTTAATCAAATACATCTAATTATCCAAAGAGAATCCCAATTATTTTGATTAATTTTAGAAAAATCAATTTTTGGTAAATATTAATGTCCTAAGTATAAATTGTAGGGAATTATCATGGGTTATTAAGGTTTATGTCAAAATAGAAGGGTGGTTCTATATATTATATGCCAAAATGGATGGATTGTAAAAAAAATTAATTAGTGTAACAAATCAAGGCAATAAAGTGTTGGTATACATGGCTTTAGCACATAGCAATCAACACTACTCTAAGAAAGAATAAATATAACACCAAAATAAAAACATAAACAATTGCACTAAACCTCCCATAGAGGATCATACCTTAAACATCAATTATTCCCCCTTACTTGATTCATAATTTTGTACCTTAGTTTCTCTATTGGTTCACTGAGGACAAGTAAAATTTTGTAGTCAACTAAGTAAGATTTCTTATTTTTAAATTATAAAATGTAGACCATGTGGAAATGTTTTGAAAATTGTATGAGATGAAATGGGTAAATCTAGGTGGACTATAAAAATTCATGTTAAACTATAATTAAATATATGAATTCACATATAATTATTACATTTTACATGTTTCATTATTTAAATATAAACTAACATAACTTTTTGAAGTGTAATATTGAATTATGCAAAGCTAGAAGGTTGACTATAAATTTTACCCATTTATAGATTCTTCTTTCAATATTCATATTCACTAGTTAAAATAAAAAATATATATAATTAATTCATAATTATATTAATATAATTTATATATTTTATTTCATCTCACATTGATGTTTTTAATCTATTATGATATGATATGGTTTCATAAATTTGATATTATTCTATAGCACTGATGTATTTTCCGTTTGAAGAGGATAATTAAGTGGATTTTTTTCCCAAGGAAATAAATTTATAGAGGGTAGTGTATCCAAGTAGGAGTACACTACATTATAGAGACATGGGAAGAGGATTTTTTGTTGTTAGTGTTAACATATTATTGTATGGAAAAGTAGAAATTCCTTTTTTAGTTGATGATATTTAAACTTTGGTAGATGTTAAGAATAAAAGAAACTACATTACATATAAAGTGAGGGAATTTTTAGAGAACATAGATTACTTGATTCCACCAATTCATAGTGATAACATATATAATGACTTGAATGATTATAGTTCTATCATGGAAGAGGGAGATTACAGTGATGACACTAAAAGCAACATCATTATAAAGTCTAAAATAGAACTAATTTTATTACATAAAATGTGGTTCTCAAACTGAAATGTTATATAAAAGATGGAAAAATAGACCTATGTCTTATAAATCATGTACTAGAATATCATATAATTTACGAAGAGAGATTTATAACCTTGGTTGTTAGTATAATGGTAAAAAATGTGTTAAATTTATGTTTTGAATTCTCAATCTTGATACAACATAATAAAATAATAGTTAGGATAATTATACATTTTATTTCTCATGAAAAAAGAGGTGCCATAATGGTTAATGGAGTGATCACTTAAATAGTTTTTCCATTTGAACATGGTGGTGAACGTAATTTGAAGTTTAAGTGTTGGTGTCAAATTTATTCATTTGTTCTCATTTGAAATAAAATATGTTACAGAGGGAAAAATTAAAATTTTAATCAAAGGATTTATGGTAAAATTTAAAGGATTGTATGAAAAAAACTTTGGTGTACATATAAATAGAGTATTTAACACTCCTTGTAAAGGATGCTCTCTATCTGAAGGATCTCTCATACAATGCCCTACTTAGAAATTGACCAATATATCAAGTGTTCCCATGGATGTTAGATTCAAAGAAGTCCTAGAAGAGGTTGAGGTCAAAATGTGGGATGAATTAGAAGTTTGAACACCTTAGTTATTATATCCATTTAATTTTTATGTCACTAATTGTAATCATTCCAAAATAGTGATTAAAACACCCTACAATGCTAAAAAATGTAAAACATTAAATGACACTCTACCCAATTCATCATATCCAAATGAAAATAAGGATAAAAATAGTCATTTTTAGGATGAAGTGGAAAATTTTTAATATCATTATTTTGAATCAGACCATCTCAGAAAAATTCCCATTTCTTCTGTTAGATTTCTACGACACAAAACTAGAACCTTAAATGAAGAGGTTGTAAATAAAATTATCTTAGATGAAATTAAGTAAAATATTTAATTTGGATGATGAACATATGGAGGTAAAAATATTAAATTTTATGGGATGGATATATATTATAATGTGTGTCACAAACTTATGGCTACCCAAAGAGTTCCTTATAAATCACAAATCCAACTGAATAAATTGTGACATACATGCAATAAAAGGTAACATCAAGAAAGATAAATATAGTTAAAATACCATTGTAATAAGTTATTGTATACCAAGAATAATTAAGATAAATTAAGATATTTCTCCACATTTGACTTTTTATACAAGACATGATGAAATCAAAGTTCCTCAAAGACTACTTATTAATTTTTATACTGATAAGTTAATGTGAAATACGTGTAACGAGGAGATCAAAATATTGAACCTTTCTCCTATGTCACTATAAACATTCATAAATATAATGAAATAAAATTTTGAACATGTTTCAATTTAAAATAAAATATTCTTCTCCAAGTCTAATGATTATACAAATATGTAGAATAAATGTATAGACACTAGATACATAAAAACACTCTCAAACCTTAAATAATGAAAAAAATGGCATAATGAATACATTTAAAGATATCATACATATTAATATTCCAACATATTGTAATGAGAGGATAAAACTTAAGGATTCTTAAGAATTTTGAATGATAATATGGAAAAAATTAAAAGTTCCATACAAAGGACATGCAAGAAATGTAAGTCAATTAGTGTGATGAACTTCCTAGTTAATTAGATTGGTATGCATACACATGGACATAAGATGTGCTCAAATATATTTTAATCCCAAAACCATAAAATATGTTGACATACATACCCATAATGGCATTGGATAAGGGCCTAATGTAGTCTTTAGAAAAATAAAATAAATTAATCTATAATAATGTCCATTTAAAAAGTTGTTGGCATTATTTATCGTAATGGCCAAGTACCCATAATATACAATATAACTCATTATAAAACAAATGGTTTAACCAAAAAATTAATAATGGATTGTCTCTCATTTTTCATATAAATTTAGATTATGATTATTCATTATCCCTTTTTGATATGATTTTTAATCCCAAACCCATGAAATAGGTTGCCATAGGTTGCAACATTATATAATTATTCATTATCCTTTTTTGATATGATATTGATAAAATTATATATAAATATTAATATGTGTATTTACATATTATAATTATTGTGTATAGTTTTTATGCTTAATATGTACTTATAAAAAATATTATTTACATTTTTAAACAAAATTATCATTATGTAATTATACACAATATTATTAATATATATCATCCTTATAGAACAAAGTTTCCTAGAAAATATTAGGGTATAAATAAATATCATCATAGAGATATGACACAATAGTGAATTATGAATGCCATAGATAATTGATGAGATGTGGTCTCATGGAATGTAACTATTAAAATATTTATTTTTTTAAGAAGACATGCATAAGTAGTGGATGAGAGTTGAAACTTATTTGAATATGCTTACATTATAATGAAACATATCATTTTAGGCATAGTGAAAGTAAGAGTCAATTATCCTATTGAATTATTAATTATAGACATTCCCTTTTGGTTATTTATGTGCATTCATTATAAAAACCATAAATTATAATTAAATTCATATTATATATCTATGAGTAGGTGTAGGGAATTCTAATGCATT
Organism: Torreya grandis; assembly: GCA_037957365.1. Taxonomy (NCBI): domain Eukaryota; kingdom Viridiplantae; phylum Streptophyta; class Pinopsida; order Cupressales; family Taxaceae; genus Torreya; species Torreya grandis. Next base: position 1,311,584 of record JARHVA010004417.1, read on the forward strand.
GACCATAGTTAACTAATAGGTAAATATACTATAATATTTTTAATGTCATCAATCCATTATTATTTTTTATTAAGGCCATTTATAGATTCATTTTCTAACCCCCACTTTGTGCCACAAGATTTGGTGCGCACTAAATTAGTTTACTTTTCTTGTTTATTACATAAGTGAACATCAAATAATAGGAATTTTTTAGGGTTTTTGTGTGATTGTGTTAGATTGTAGGCTTTGGAACCCTTCCTAGTATGATGTGTTGTGACAAATGATACAAGTGATCCCCTAATCGAGTCTACTAGATCCCCATATTAGTCATGCTCCTGATTAACAAGTGTATCCCCAATTAGAAGTGTAGGTATGATATATCTTATCTAATATAGGATAAATTCATGAACATCATGTAATTCTAATTGCATACATTCTAGTGAACCTGATATGAATCAAATATTTATTGGATTTTTTCACTTTTATTTCATTTATTTCCTTACTTTATCATCATTTCTATCATATATTTTGACATAGTAGTTTGATTCTATTGACCCAATTTTCTTTCTCTTTATACACATGAATAGGCAATTAGATTGAATAGCTTGACCTAGTACAGGTTTTGAAAACTTTTTCAGAATACCAGTTCAGCCTACTAGGTTGACCTAGTTAACCTAGTGTATTTTCAATCACTTTGCAATAGTTTCTATATAGCCTAATAGATTATCTTGACCCAATATAAATTCTAGTTTACAAACTTTTAAATCATTCTATTAGGTTTACCAACTCAACCTAGTACATTTCTAGGATTCCAGTCCAACCAACTAGGTCGACCAAGTCAACCTAGTGTATTTTTATCACCTTTTTAAAAGATTTTTTTATTACTTATCAACCAGCTCAGCCCAATTTGTAGGTTTTTTATCAAAAAATTCTATCTATAAACCATCAAGGTGAGTTTATATTATTTTGTATCTCTATGTTTCTATATTTCCTTTCAAGTTTGCAGCCTTCAAAACTACTTTTTCACAACCAACTAGATCAACCTGGTCGACCTAGTTCTATGTCTTATTTTCTATCTAAAACAACTAGGTTGACTTGGTTGACCTAGTAGGTTTTCTAGACCCTATTTTCAATAGTGCTAGCTTGACACTCTTGACCTAGTTCTGTTTGTTGTGCATATAGTGTTTTCACTCTACCTTGTTTCAAAGTTAGAATTAACCTTATATGCTAATCACATCTTTCATTTTAGCTATGTGCATGCTTATAATAGTTCACATAATCTAATTAGGAGTTCTTTAATTAACTATTTAGTTTCACTATTTATATTTTATGCACACATAACCAAATCACTTAAACATCAAAAATCATTTTAAACATTTGACTACCCTAGCCAACCTAATTAGATTTCATCACTAAGGGGGAAGTTGACTTGATACACTGGTCAAGTATAAAACATAGTTAATGGTAAATTTTGGCTAAAAACCCAAAACTATTATTTCTACAATGTGTGAAGTGAGGGGGTAGGCCCTAATATAAAGCCTATATCATTGCCACTATAGTCCCTTTCATTCTAAACTCACTTAAAATCATCCATAGATTACTATTTAATACCTTATTTATATCCAACTTTCTACCATTTAAAATCATTCTTAATAATCTAACATTCTATGTTGATTAATTATCTAGCTTTACTTTTCAAGTTGTTTGCTTGCTCTTTGCTTAATTGTGTGCATAAGAACTTACACTAGCTCATATTGGTGTAATAATTTTGTTTGGGTGAATCAATTAAATTGAATAACATCAATTCAATTGATTCTTTGCTTACTTTTAGCATTTACTATTCCTAGCTAAACTACAAATTATCTATCTCTATTTTCACAAATTAATTATTAGCTCCTTTCTCTTTTTTGATTATTGTACTAGGTCGATCGAGTTGACCTAGTATATTTTCCAACCTCTGTACACTGTACTAGTCAAATTAGTTAACCTAGTACTATTTTTAGACTTTTTCCCTTTTTTTAGTCCTTGTTCTCTATACTGGGTCGATCTTATGGACCTATTTCAGTTTCACAGACCTAATTTTTGCACTAGGTTGACCTAGTTCAGTTACTATCACTTTTTGATTTCTTATTTATCTCATCTTATCTTTACCTGCTTTCATCATGGATTATCTATTTTTTGATAACACTAAAAATTAATTAGCAGATATGATGGAATTCACCAATCTTAATAGGGTCTCCCATAGATAATGTATGATTCCTTTTGAGAATCTTAGTAATGTCCATATTGTAACCCATTCAATGAATTATGGGAATCCTCATAATACCTCTTTTCATCATAATTATACCTTCTAAGAAGATCAATATTAGTTATAATATACTCTTAAAAGGCCTTTTTACTCATAGAATTCCCTCAACATAGAGGGAAAGATCCTTCTACCATGTATAATCTCATGATTAGCCATCAAGTTGAATAACCTCATTCTCCTAATTCCACTTTATCAACTAGATTTGGGGCTATTGATTTCTTTTCTTCTCAAACTCTTCCTTCAATATTGACTCCTTATGCTATGACATCTTCTTCTCTAACTTATTCTATCTTCATGCTTAGTATTTTAACTAACATCATTGGTTCTATGTCTAGTGGGACTCTTATAAGATCCACTATCCTTAATTCATCCACTAGCTCATTAATTACCACCCAAGATAATCATTATTCTAGTGATTCTTCATCTCAACCATTTTTTAGTCCATATTTTTCTTCACAAAAAAAATTTCCACTAGTGCTTCAAATTCTCATAGCTCTTATCAAACTCATGTTAACACTAATAGTGGTACCCAAGCCACTAACACTAACTCAAACACCAACACTACCTTTAATAAAACTAATCAAATCATCAACTATTATGACAAAACCTCAATCAAATGAACACATTTCAAACTCATAATATGAATCAAATGATGAGAATGAAAAACCAAATTCTTAATCTTCAAACACAACCACAACCAATGGCCTAGGGCACACATAACCAAAGTGTTCCTCCTCACCCTCTTTGAGATTATCAAGGTAATCTCATTCCTAAACCTTAATTAGTCAATAACATTATCAAGCATCTAAAAAATTAACCTCTTACTACTCAAAATTTTAACATTGATATTGGAGGTATAACACTTACTATCTCTTATAATGGATTCACTGATCTTACCCTTCATCTTAAAACTTTTAGAAATATTTATAAGGATTTGGTCAAATTAAACACCTTTAATGCTACCAAAATCTTTGCCAAAACCCTCACAGGTGATGCCTTAGATTTATATAATCAACTTATATTTTTTTCTATTACTAGTTTGGAAGACTTTGTGAATGCTTTAGTATAAGAATTTCAAACCAGTGATCTTCCTGAAAATACATTGGCCCACTTCATCAATTGTAAGCAAAATGAAAATGAAACTACTAAAGCCTTTGTTAAATGATGGAAGACTTTATCAAACAAATGTCAAAATAACATGGTATATGATAATATTTTTCATCTCTTTACAAATGCTTTATTTCCTAAATTATAATATCGATTCCATACCCTTTCTTCATGTACCTTAGAAGAGGCCATTGACCAAGCTAAAAGACAATATATCCTTATGCATCAATTCGAGCCACCCTAACCTTCTGTGGGTCCTCATCAGTTACTTAAGAACAAAAATTGAAATATTACCAATGATGGTGTTATTGATTCATATGATACCATTCACAATGTTCAAGTTTTCATTCCTACCCTTTCTTTCAAACCAACTCCTTCTTAACAATATATTAATCCTCATTTCTCATCACCAATCATTGGTAATGTCCATAAACCTATTTCCTTGGATAAATTTATTAAGCATCTACCTAGGCCTCTATCTTAAGAGATTGACCCTACTCATCCTATGAAAACTTGGTATGATCCTAGAAAATTTTGTTGGTTCAATGCTAATTGGGGTCACTCTCATGAGACCTATAGACAATTTCATAATTTAGCTATGAATTTTCTTATTGGTCCTAATTTTTATCATGATACTATCACTCAAAAGAATAAAAAAGATTATGAATTTAAATTTCAAGGATTAAAAAACTCATGATAAAACCCAAGCCTTGAATCAAGAAAATGCTCATTTAGCTATCTACAAAGATCCTTTACCTAAACATCAACCTATTCAGGAAAACCAAGACAATCCCACCTCCTCTACCAATAATGTATAAAGTTTTGTTGAACCTAATTAAAATGAAAATGTGGTTATCATGAATAATATGTGAAGGGTGGTGGCTTTCATTGATTCCCAACCTATCTATACCTTGCTTCCTTCTAAGACATTATGTGTTATCCAAGATTCTTATCTAACTCATTTAAATGAGTTGGGGAAAGAAGATATTATAATTTTTGATGATGACCCAATTTATTATCCTCCCTTGGATAACACATCTCATTCCATTTCTACTCTTCTTCCATCATATTCTAATAATAATGATAATCAATTTTCCAATGATAATCCACCTTCTATTAACACTTCTACTTCTCAAGATCAATCTAAACCAACTAATTATTCATCACCAAATGATCTAAAACATTCTTAAAAACCTTTTCATTCTTATCAACAAAAATTTCAATTCTCTTTGATTCCTCCTTCCAAAGACCTGTTTAACCATTATGCACCTATATTTAACAATCTTCTCATGGGTTATGGTGATTGGGATCCCATTGTGGAACTCACTAATCCCCCATCTCAAATTACATTTCTCAAGTTATGAGGACATCTCTCCATAATTATAATTATCTTATGAAATTATTATTTGAGATGAATGTCCCTCGTTTTCCCTTAGTAGGATGGGAGGTAGCCTTATCTAGTTCTGAGGATAATATCTTGAAACAATGTAAAGAGATGTCCATTAATGTTGATGAACCTATTTATAATTCTCTTTCTTTAAAATTTCCCATCACATAGATGATTACCAACAATATTTTTCATGTATATTATCCTCCCTTATTTATTAGTATCCAAATAGGTGATATCCAAGTCAAATGATAATTGATTGATGAAGGTTCTAACACTTGTGTTTCTTCTCTTGATTTCATGAAAACCCTTAGATATTTAGAATACAATATAAATTCTACATTTAGCACATAATAAGGATATTATAGAAGGAAATTTCCTCTTCTTGGGTGTGTGTGGATTCCCATTACTATCCCACCTATTGCCATTCATGTAAAGGTGATGAAATTTAATTTCTCTCTTTCTTATAACATGTTACTGGGTAGGCTGTGGACTCATTGTAGGTGAGTTATCACTTCTTCCACCTACCATTGTGTCAAATTCCATTATAATGGATTCATTTACAAGATTCAAGGAGATACTAACCCTATAATTTTGAGTAATTACAAAATCATGGTGTTTTTAAGATTACTACTCTTGAGCCTTTACCTAGTATTCCATTCTATGAATCAAAACTTTTTAACTTTCCTATCAACTCAACCAAAGTTTACAATGGGCATCCCAAGCTCATTGGTAAAATTCCTCCTGACCTTTTAGAATCTGATGATGATGAGCCTGATGAGATTAAATTACATATTAAAACTTATTATATCATGCCTCAACTCATCTCATAAATTTTAGCCTCATTAGAACCTTATTCTCATAAACCACCTTGCGATGAAATTCTTTTAGTCTTATCCAAGACTATGAATTTTATTCTCCATGATTTTTATAATGACAAATTTATTCCAACTTGTGTCATTGATATTCATACACTAGATTATGATGATGACTATTCTTTAGATGATCCTTTATTAGGTAGCTTTGTCCAAGCCCATGATGCTGAGATTATGTCTTATAATTCTTCTTTATTTGAGTCTTTTCATGCATCTTCTCATTTTCCAACATTTATCTTTCTTTATTCTTATATTTTTCCTATTTATCATAGAATAGAGATGGTGCCAACACCTCTAGTTTTTTAGAATACCTATAGGACTATGCTCATGGATTGTTCTATGATTAGGCCTTACCATTTTTCTGGGTTCCCTAAATCCTATCATTGGTTTACTCCTAAGGTTAGTGCATACCTTATATATTATTTTATCTTACCCATCCCATAGTGGAATCTATGTTATAACTAATTACTGTTTCTTCTTACACTACTAATCAACCTAGTTTTACTTCTTTTATTAGTACTCCCTCTATGTATCCTACTTTCATTCCTTCTCCCTCACCACATTCTTTGGTGATGGATTTATTAATTTAACCAAGATGGATACTTTAGCCACCCAATGGGATTATTCTCCATATAATTCTTCATCCACACCTATTACACCTTCTCCCATGACTGTTCCTCTTAATAATACTCACAAGTGTATTTATTGCTTCTATGGGATAGATATTCACTCTTCTAACCATTGTCATAAGTTATGAAAAAATATTGATAACTTGCATCCATCTTAAACATAAATTTACACTACCATACCTCCTCCAAATATTCAACCTGAACATATACCTAAGTATGGTGAGACGTATTATCTATGGCACTAATGCAACACACATCACACTGATCATTGTTGTATTCTATAACAATATCTTAAGGATCATCTTATAGTTATTCCTAGAACTTCTACCATTCCTACCATAGGTGATTATTATAATAAGTCTCCTCCTTATTCTCCCATAGATACACCTCTTGTGGTCCCTTCACCACCTTTTGTGCCTCCACCTATGGTTCCCTCTCCACTCATGAACCCTCCTTCATCCATGGATTATTCTCCACTAGTAATTATTGCATCTCCCATAGATCTCATTCCCACACATTATCTTGACCATAATTCACCTAATTCCCCTCCTCAACATGATCAAATGAGTATTCCTAATTTTTTAGTTGAGGATATTAGAAATGAAGTATTTGCCTAGTATTCAACAAAGATTGATGAGACATTAGTAGCAGTTCATATCCAACTTCATAGAGATTTCCCTAATGTCTTGGATAATGTGTGTGGATAGATTTACCAGTATTTATGATCACATACATGGTGATTTATCATTTACATTTGGATTGGACATATGTTTCAATATTATTTTTTATCTAATTGTTGATTACATCATTTGACACTATGCTAAATTATTTCCTATCTTATATCATATTTCTCCTTCTTGTTGTAGTATAGTTAGATTATGTTTTTATTTTACATTTCACATATACATATATTTTCCTTATCATTTCTATTTTTCACTTATCATTGCTTTCTTTCCCTTTAGAGTTTTTTCTCAAAACTCTTCTCTAGTATCTTCTTTTGTTTGTTTTATTATCTTTATTTTTCATAGATAGTTGTCATGGTGACTTGGTTATATCTACCCTATTATGTTTGGTTATTATTTATTTTTACCATGTGATCAATTAACAAAAAATATTTCTCATTACTGTTTCCTTTCATTGGTCCTCCTTTGGATCTCCTTTTTACTTATTCCTTTTTTATAAACTAAACATATACATGGCTAAGACATGATATCACATACATGTTCATTACAAAGCCTAAGTGTCCTAGTTAGTCTTTTGTCTTAGTTTACTTGGCTTCCTTTAGCCTTAGCCTACACCTCATTCATGTGTATCACTATCTCTCTCATGATTGGTCATTCCAAATCTATATGGAAGAGAAATATTAAAAAGCCTTCAAAATAAATTTATAATCCAAATCATTTAAACAAAAGGTTATGATATCAAAAAGGAAAAATATTCTCAAAAGTTTAATCACACTAAAATACATGACTAAAAACACATCTCCTTCTTCTAGTTGAAGCTTAAACTCAAAAATTAGCCTCATGATAGAGTTGAGGCCCTTTGAGGTGCAACAAACCAGTATGTTAGAAGAGGAGAATAAAAAAAAATCTTATTGGTACCTACTTTTTATAAAAAGTACCCAATCTTCATAGTAGATCAATGGCTCTGTAAGGGGTGCTAAAAAGTGGGAAACACATCATGGGGAGTCAGGTCCATTTTAATTTTATTTGTACCAATATAACTTCATGAGTTGATCTTAGTAGCACAATTATTTACCTTTGTACATAGATGACCACTAGTCACTTAGTGTCTTCTCATGTCCTGAGTATACCTCTTGCATCCTAAGGTCTTCTCATAAGATGCCCAAGTCTTTACTTTTTACATTCCATTTTTCATTCACATTCCTCTTATTTCTTCTTTGGAAATATTTTTTATCTTTTTTATCACTCCACATGGCATTTCATTTGTGAGTTTATTTGTAATATGGTGGATAGGACCTAGCATCCCTCATAAATTACCACCTTTTCCATCCTATTACCAAAATACTTGATTTATCAGTCTTAGTCCTTCTACTCACCAATGCTATTTTGGTACCCCTTGGGATTTGTTTTGTGAGTTTTAGTGTAATACTATGGATAGGACCTGACCCTCCTCAAAAAACAATAAAACAAATTATTTTATTAATAAACAAGTCATCATCTAAATTACATGTGTCAAGTAAGAGATAAGATTCGATTGATTATGAAGTTACATGTCATTTGACATACTTCCCATCTTGATATTTAGTATGTTTTATGCTTACTTCATTTTTATTTTGCCTTTTATTTTCTTATTTTTTTAGTGCATGTAAGATTACCACCATTTATTTAATTGGTCATACTTCACAACTTGAATTAGTATGATCAATCTATGACCAAATTTATGCAAATTTTGTTTCTCTTTTATACTTTCCATCATGAAATAGTATAATTGATTGACTTAATTTCAATTTTTTTTATTACCATTTGTTCCCTTTTCATCCCTTCCATTTTATTACTTTGTTTGTCATACTTCTTAACATGATATTTAGTATGATTTTACTTGTTTTAATTTGGATCCAAAATCTTTCACATTGGTTTAAAAATAAATCCTTCTTTTAACATCTTATTTTCCATTTTATTGGTTATTTATACTTAGTAATTTTTCATGTTATTACACATTTCCTAGCTTGAATTAGTGTGTACTACATTTTTGATTGATTATATTTTTCCAAGTCTTTTTTCCTATTTATTTTTTACCATACATGTGTTATCCATAATGCTAGAAAATAAACCACATCACATATATTTCCTATAGCATACACAATAAAAGATAAATAGATGTGATAGAAATAAATATATCCAAAGCATCGACAGCCTCAACCATAATGAATAAATACAACCATCATAAAGAAAACATACACAATCAACACCAATATGCCAAAATGATACATATCACACACACACACACACACACACACACACACACACACATACATAAATACATACATACATACATATATATATATATATATATATATATATATATATATATATATATATATATATATATATATATATATGTATGTATATATATGTATGTATGTATGTATGTATATTTGTATATATGTATATATCTATATATGTGTATATATATAATATATATATATATATATATATATATATATATATATATATATATATATATATATATATGTATATATATATATATATATATATATATATATATATATATATATATATATATATATATATATATCTACACACACACACACATATATAAAGAGTTTGATATAAAATATACAATCATATACAAAGCCTCAGTACTAGGGCTAATCCCCATCATGTCTATCTCATGGTCTAGCCACGCTACCTATTTAGGCCTCGATTTGACTCCTCCAAATAATATGATGTAATGAGGTAGTCCACTATCTCAATCCTTATACCTATCCTTATATATGTTCTATCTATACATGTGCTTGTACCAACTCAGTTTGGGTCACTACATGTGCCTGCATCAGCTGGGTCTACATTATCATATAGGCTTGCATCATCTATATCACTATCTATTAATGCATAGTTTTGTAATTGACTAGGACCTCCTAGGATTTCCTCTACCTTACACCCATCTCTACCAATGGCTATGCTCTCTCTCTCTACATCTATATCTACCTCACGACATTTCCTGCTAGTTTGAACTAGCTTGCTTGAGTTGGGGTAGATGTTACACTTAGATCATCCAGTATCATGGGGTTATATGTCTGTAGAGTTTCATCTAGGATGTCATGGAGTGCTTCCCTAACTTGGAACCCCCATATATCCTCCTCATCCTTAGGTACACTTATAACATCACACCAAATGGATATTAGATCACTATCATATCTCATAATATATATATATATATATATATATATACATATATATATATATATATATATATACATACATACATATATATATATATATATATATATATATATATATATATATATCTACCAAATAAAAACTTAAGTAATAAATTAATCATACTTTTTCTTACCTATCTATGTCTTGGATCTTATGATCTCACCTTCCATAAAACTACCTAACATAATCTCCCTATCTATGTGGCTTCCTAATACCTCATCTACATGTTGCCTCCTCAATTTGAACTCAACTATCATGGCTCACATCTATCTCTACCTCCATCTAAGTGGTCTCTCTATCCTTTCCTTTGGCTCCTCTACTAAATCACCAAGGATGATGATGGTTTTTACTCTCTCCTCCTACCTCTATCACTATCATGTCCTCAGTGGTCATAACTTATCTCTCTATTGAGTTAGTGGTGGTACATCTAGTATCTCTACCCTTGCCTCCACCTCTTCCTAATCTTCCCCTCATCATACCCAACTAGTCCATGGGAAATCTTGATGTGGCCTTAATGTCAATTTCACTATCATTGGTCTAAGTCCCCTATTCCCTCATGGCTCTCTCACATGCTGAGTTCATTACTTGAGCATGTGTATATATGTTTCTAGATGTGGTAGACCCATCTACCCTAACACTTGTGCCAATATATGTAGATCTCTCCACCATGTATAGTGCTCTATCACCTATTTCTTCTCTAACATTGGTCTAACTATGTGCCAGATTTCCTAGGTAGTCACTAGTTGATCATATGGCTTCCATACTATGTCAGTGCATCTTATCATTTATAGCACTAACATGTAGGGCATGGAATATTATACCTATTCCTTTGTCCATCTCCTCACCTAAGGTGACCTATTATTGATCGAATGGGGCAACCTAGCTGGTTGATACATAGGAAATCTCTTATATATCCATGTTGTCAATGGTATGATTAGTCCCATGGTCTAATTTCCTCTAGATTGAATCTCAAATAGATCACAAACAATCTGGACCTAGATGATAGATTCCAAATCATATATAAATCCTTCCTTTAGCATCATCTTAGTCAAGGATATCACATATAGTGATACCTTGCCATTCGACTTGTGATAGAGCACTCACTATGTCACAAGGCCTATCAAATCCTTATAAAGATCTAGAATTTTTGATATATACACATCATCCATACTCAATTTCCACCCTATAAATATCATTTATAATCTTATAGCCCATATGGATAAGGCTCTCCTCTCCTTTATTCTATCTGGTATTGATACAATCATTGGTGCTCTTACTATGGGTAGTCCAAAGATGACATGTACATCCTCTAATGTGATATCCACCTCTATCACATCACCATCTAGCCCCCATCTAAAGGTGTTGGTCAACCATTCCTAATAAGTAAGGAATATGAACAACACATCCATACTCAGGGGGATCCTACACATATCTACTATACCTCCTAGACTTATGGCTATTAGTCTAGCTCTATCTCTATCTATCAACCTCTCTAAAAAATCTATGAACCATGACACATCTAGTAACCTCTAGAATTATGGCCATCTTTATAGTCAAGAAACAACAAAAGATGTATTAGTTCCTCCATATCATGTATAATCACAATACATTCTTTATACATTATGTCTTTAATAAAAAAAGCACACTCTTTTCATTTTTATCTTATTTTGGTCTCTTTTCCCCTTGTTTAGTCATTTTAAGTTATTTTAGCCCTCCTTTGGATTTTTTCATGTTTTTTAGTGCTTATTTTGGCTACCTGGTCAACCTAATTTGACCAAAATTTCCATATTTTTGTCTTATTTCATCCTAAATTTTGTAATTTTCCACTTATCTTCTTCTCCCTAGTGTTCAAATTTCATTTTGGCGCTTACAAACTAACTAAACACCTTTTCACAAAGCTTCAACTACAATAATACACTAGGTCAACCTACACCTACTAGGTTGACCATATGGATTTTCCCTTGGATTGAACCTATTAGGTCGACCTAGTCAACCTAGTAGGTTTAATGTGTTGACCTAGTGTATTTTTCTATAAATTTGTCTTTTTATTAATTTTTCCCTATTTCCTTCCACCCCGTTTCTCATATTCCTATCTACTACCCTTATAACCTAATTTTTTTCATTTTTTATATGCATAAATGCTTAAAATCAAAATTTACTAAAAATTCACTTAAATCAATGCAAATTTCAAAAATTGGTTTGAAATTCTTGGTTACATACCTATAGTGCACCTGCTCTCGCTCTTGGGATTCTCTCTTGCCTATCATGTCATTATCTCACCATAATAGCTTCTTTTCTCTCCAGAGCTCATTTTATCCTTTCTTACAAATCAAAATAACAAAATGATTTCTCTTTTTCCTATTTAAAACCACTTTTTCAAAATTTAAAATTCTCAATTATTTTTCCTTAGATTCTTTGTTTTGCTCATATTTTTGTACTCATCCATTTTTCAAACAATAAAATGCATTAGATTTATGGTTATGTAAAGATTCTATTCTAATATAATATGTCTATCTTCCATTTTTTTTTATTTTTTGCTATTTTTTGCACTAACTTCTACAGGTTCACCTAGTGTGCTTTACATTGGACGCCTTCACTTCCTTGCATTCTACTTATTTATCTACAACACTTAGGTAAGTTATAAGTATGTGTTTTTAAATTATATCATTTAATTTATATTATTTTCTTCCTAATACATCATACTTAGCTTTAGTGTTATGTGTTATCATGTTTTATCTCCAAAACACCATCCCATGTTACACTTACATGACACATGATAAACTTGAGCTGGGGCATATGTATACACAATATTTTCAAACTTTTATTGATTACTAATACTTCATATCTTGTAAGAACTTTTTGAGACTCAATCTCTCTAATTTCATGCCTTAATGGGTGTATTGAGAAAGGGGTGGGTAGATCATTGGTGCTTTGAAATATATTTTTTCTTTTTGCCACTGTATATCTAGACAATAGCTTCATAAAGCCATGAACCCTAGGCTTATTATTATAATCTTTCCTATCCATTCTAGTCATTATCATGATTTACTCCATTTATTGCCTTATTTACTTATTTAGTACACTAGGCCAACCTAGTGTATTATGGGGACACTTTAGCTATTTTGACTTGTTTGCATCCTAACCAACCTAACATAGACTTTAGGCATTAGCCCAAGAATGTACTAGGTCATCCTGCTTGACCTAGTATAGATAACATGTCCAAATGGGTTTTAGGAAAGATACTACTATATATAGAAGGTCATTTACCACCACTTCATAAAATTTGAAAGAGAGAAAATAATTAAGTGAAGAATTTCTAGCAAACATCTGCTTATTGACCATTCTACTTGAAGAATAAAGCTTTAGAGTTGAATACTTTCTTTTGGAGTTTTGATCTTATCTTGTGGATAAGTATTTTGGATTATTAGGTAGGTCATGTATCCTAGAGCTGATTTATCTTTATTATCCTTACAATCCACAACAATTTCTTATGAATCACCTTAGCCAACAGAGAGGCTGAGAATCGATAGGTTCATCTTCAAAGGTAAGTATCCCTAATTTTATTTCTCCTTTGTAAGAGTAGATAGATAATGTAGTATTTATTCTTATCTTACATGTATTAGGATTCCATATACATTTATGTGAGTATATGTCTCCTATGCATGTTTAATTTAGTAATTTATTTATTTTGTTTTATCAACCACTTTGTGCCACAAGATTTGGTTCACACTAGATTAGTTTACTTTTATTATTATTAGAATAGTTTAATTTCTTGTTTATTACATAAGTGAACATCAAATCATAGGACTCTTTTAGGTTTTTTATGTGATTATGTTAAACTGTAGCATTTTGAATCCTTCATAACATGATGTGTTATGATAAAAGTTATAAGTGATCCCTTAATCAAGTCTAGTGGATCCCCATATTGATCATGCTCACACATAACAAGTGTATCCCCAATCAAAAGTGTAGGTGTGATCCATCTGATCAAATCCAAGATTAATTCATGTACATCATGCAATTTTATTGCATATAATAGAGGTCTGAAATATTCACCTTTCATTCCCCCTTTATCATTTCATCATCACACTTATCCTTATTTCATTGTCCTAATTACCTTCATCACCTAATCCTACCACATCCTCATCTTGAGAAAATTAGTCTAATTTCTTGAGCTAATCCTATCATCATTTCATCCACATCATCCTATCACTTATATTTTGGTCAAATATCATATCATAATCAATAGCTTGTTAGCATTTTGTCACTCTGTTGGTCTCAATCTAGTAAATCCATCAACTATTAATCATCCCTAGTCTAATCATCTCACCTTATACATAAATAACACCCATCATATCATCCTGTTTCTAGTATGAGTCTAGGCACCTATCATATCCCTAATAGTTTTTATAATTTTATAACTAAACATTATTGATATGTTTTTAGTACCTATTACACTATTGATCTAAAATTTGATCATAGTCCTTAATTCATTAGTATATCTCATCTCCATCATTACCTATCATATTAACTCAGTCCTTTCGATCTATTTTTATTTAAGAAAATTATCCAATCCTTATCCTACCTACATAATCCATCATCTGTCAACCATCTCCATGAAGTTATACCTTGCATTCATTGACCAATACATAGCTACTCATAAGGATGAGATCCTCTTGAATTTTATTATGATGGGTGTATCACTTCCTGAAGGTGTTGACCCCCTTTAACTCATATCACCTCCCATCTAATCCCCTTCATTTGAATCCCACACCAATCCTCCATCTGCTAGACATAAAACACCATCTACCCATTCCCATATTAGTAAAGGGAATTCAATCTTGGCCACCTCAAATCCATCCACCCAGTCATATCCACAACCGTCTAATTATAAGTACAATGCTTCCACATATAAATCGTAACATGAAGTAGGTCCTTATACTCCCATTACCATATCATTATAATCCCTTTTCAAATAATTTTTTTTTGTTAACATGATGGTTTATCCACTTGTCCAACATCTTGATCCCATTAAGCCAATGCTATCTTAGTACAAAGATAACCAATATTATGCATATCACCAAACTTGAGGTCATACCATTAATCAATGTCAAAATTTCTAATATTTTATCTAGGACCTCATTAACCATGGTGATATAGTAATTTATGATGAACTGGATTTATCTAGATCCCTAGGTGAATATAAAGAGGAATGCCAATATACCCTTTCCAATCATGATCAAGCCTTTTCCCTTCCAAGCCAAGGTCAAGACACCATATCCATCTTACATTATCCCCCCATCCTTACAAAATCATCCATCACAACTAAATATATTTCCTTTGATCCTAGTCCCCTCATCTATAAAAGGTCCCTCCATGAGCCTATCATTGTCAAACCTATCATTCATCTAGAATATCCCTCTCACCCATCACCTCAAATACCCATTATCAAGAGGTAAATAATGGAAAATACTTCTACAAACAATAAAATTATATCTTGTACATTAAATACATCCTAAAATTTATCATCTAAAGTCTTATCTTCCATAGGATCATGTTTAACACCCATATCCAAATCAAATTCCTCATTAGAAATGTCATCCCTCATTGATGTTGATAATGCCTAATTTTTAGAGGATACCTATAATCCAAATACCTCAAATTAATTACCAAGTATATCTTTTGATCCCATTCCAGATGATGACATCATAAATGAGTTCTTACAAGCTTTATCTATCAAATATTGTTTGAGTCTAATCCTCCTTTGGATGTGCCTACTATAGATAGTCTTAGTGATCCTTTTATTGATCTTGAGGAGGTTTTTTTATATGTTAAAACTAGGTCTCCTAGGAACCCATATGAAGACTATGTTTCCCCATCACCACTCATTTGCCTCACCATACCCTCACCACCATCTTCATCTATCTTGGACCTTTTTCTCCCCATCAATGATCATTTAATCACTTCCCTCCATAAGGATGAATATGATCATGCATCATCAGACCCTTCCTTGAGAAATATAATATGTGCCACATATACAAAGGTCTAAAACAATATTCTAAAATTCATAAATCATAATCAAGTAATCTTTGATCCTATCAATCAAAATCAAGTAGAGTCAAATCATTGGCTTTATCCAAAAATGTCTTCTTCTAGTGAAGCCTGATATCTACTACTAGGAGACTATCAAATTCAAAATAATCATTGTATATCAAGTCAAATATCAATATCCCCTAGTGAATCAAAAAATTAGGCACCAAGGGGTAGGTAGAATTTAAATAATGACTAAATCATGATTAATTATCCATAAAATAATTGGATCAAAGATAAACCAGAAAGTCAAAATGTCTTGGATCTCCTAAAGTCTTTTTTCAGTTGGCACCAATAAAATGAAGAATTTCCAATAACTCTAATAGTTTATATGACTACTAGTCCTAATCCTCCATCACTCATCACATCATCTTATCATAAATCCATAATCCCATCAGGTCTTATCACCCATTCATATCCCATACATTCCCATCAAGCTTTAATTGAGTATATAACTCATATCATCCTTTTAGGTATTATTATATCTCATATGGGTAACAAAGACACTAGGTATAGATATCTTGTGAGGTCATAATCAGTAATCATTGAAGGTCACACAAACCTAAACATATCTAATAGCAATGACGACATGATCCTACCATCACACATTCCTAGAATAGGTGTTGGATAAAAGATCCATCAAGTGTTCTCACCTTGTATCTTTATTGTCATCTAATAAATTAATATTCCCAATAAAATTTAAAAAAAAAGTAAAATTAAATTAAAAGTAAACAAAATCATTCATCCAATGGCTAAAACCAATCTTTTAGTACCTTGGGCAAGTACCATGATGAAAACCAGTTTCTAGCATCATGGTAAAATAATATATTATCCATATTGTTCCTCAACACTTGGGGGAAAATCCATCAATTGCATACCCTCATCCATTCATCCTACTTATCATATCCCTTGTCTACTTGGTCTATATCACCCATCATCTTATCCCTTGGTCCATTGTTCTAACCCATTATCTACCATCATATCATCCATCTGCTTGTATCTCTCATTCCTTCTCATCTTGACCTTTGTAAGGAATGGAAGGTTCCTTGAGAACTATCCTTACACCATCTTGGCATATCCTTCAATGAACACTTAGGTACATAACCATCTAGTTCCTTCATGATTTTGTCATTGGCTATTCCTAGTCCATTTATCCATTGTCCCCATCATCATCATCCTTTAGCATCCCATCCATATATCCCTTCATCCTTCTCTTAGTTTATAGGTTTGGTATTCCCTTTTCTAGTAACCTGATTTATACATTATATATATATATATATATATATATATATATATATATATATATATATATATCCTAAAAATCTCTAAAAATTGAAATATTCTAAAAAAACCCTTAAAATCATAAAATTGAAATAAGCTAAAAGACTCCATTGTTTCTTGTCTTATTCCAAATCCCCTAGTCACATCCATCTCCATCCATCTCATATTATCCCCCATATTTGGATACCATATTTAGTCTTTGAAACTAATCTAAGTGGTCACCCATAATTTCATCATCATTTTGGCTAAAAATTATTGGCACACATCACCTTGTCAAGATTTTAATCTGACACAGATCACTTCTCTATCAAGGCCTTTTCATACCTAGCACCCATCTAATTGCACTTTACCAGTATGTAAGGTAATTTTTCCCATCACTATCCTATCATTGCATCTTCATACCTATCCATCTAATTATTATTTACTAGTGTGAAAGGCATTTGATCCCATCATCTTCTAGTCATATTTCTAGATTGGAGTCCTTATAGGGCCTTGTCTATTGGTAATCCTTGGACATCACTTGTATAATCACCTTCCTTGATAACTTTTTGATTCAATTTCAAGACCAAATCAGTATTTAGAGACCTTATCATGTCATCCATCCTTCCATCCTAAACTAGGGGAAACATCCAAATCATAATTGTAATCATGATCATCCTATCCAAATCTAAGTCCATCCTAAGTCGAAAATCCCATCACACACTCACTCATCCCATCATTAAGAAAGATATTGGGTACTACACACACACACACATGTATGTATATATATGTATATATATACATATATATATATATATATATATATATATATATATGTATATGTATATGTATATGTATATATATATATATGTGTGTGTATATATATGTGTGTGTGTGTGTGTGTGTATATATATGTATATGTGTATATATATATGTATATGTGTGTGTGTATATATATATATATATGTATATATATGTATGTATATGTGTGTGTACATATATATATATATGTATGTATGTATGTGTTGCTTGTTTGTTTTTTATCTTATTTGTATGATTGTATATATCTTGTTTGTCTTATGTTTTTATTACATCATGTGTCTTTTTGTCTATTGGGAAATGAATGAGGATGCTATGAGGACACCTAAAGTTCCCTCTAGGATGTATATGTTAATACATTCCCATGCACTTTGGAACAATGTCATCTTGGTCATATCTATATCATATAGCATACTACCAAGTTCCATATTTTTGGATTACTTAGACTATGATGAGATTTATGACATTTGTGATGGCTTGATCTCATCATAATTTTCTCTATTACAACCCATCTATGTAACATCTAATCTTTTATCATCATCCCATCATCTAAACCATATCATATCTTCACTAATATCATCTTTTAATCCCTAATCATCATCATAATCATCATCGTCATCATCATTGCCCTCTATCCTCTTGTCATAACTACATTAGCTTGAGGTATTTATAGAATATTTAGGTAACACTTGGCCACTCTTTCATGCCCAAGGATAGCTCAACCTCTATTTTATCTCTCACTCTCTTACATGTGTCTTTACTAGGGGCATCATCCCAGTCTTTTTTGCCACTTGATCATATTGATTCTTCTCTATCATCACCTACATCATCTTGATCAATTTTTATTTGAGCTACACCCATACTTAACATTAATCCTATCATCAGTCTTATCCTAGCCAATAGCTCTCTCTTTCATTTGTCATTTCTTGGGATACATATAAATCTTGTGGCCTTTTAATCCTATCATCATCTTATTGTAATTGATTCCCCCTTGGTATGTGTTGACAACTGTAACACCCATCATCTTAAGTCCCTATACATGTGTCCTTAGTAGGGGAATCATTATCAATTTTTAGCTCATTACTCAACATTTACCTCATCTTCTTCATCTTCTATCCCACATCTGGCATCTCATCCCCTCATATATCCATCTCATACCACCCATTATTTCTTCTTTAAAGTGGCCATATAGCTCATTCTTCCCTACATGTCCCCTTGAGGGGGCATCATATCCACTAACATCATCTATGAACATTCATCCATGACATGGTTTTTATTTGAAATACCACTACTCTTCCCACTCTATCCACTCACAATTCACTTTCAAAGAGGGTCAAAATTTATACACCTAAAATCAATTGCTTCATTACAATCAATTAATATTCCTACTAATAGACACTAATTCCACTTAACCTATTTTATTCCACTAATTTATCCTATTTCTACACATAAATGTAATATCTCATTCTATTAATATACATTCAATAATTTTACCCATCCCCACTCTTTTATTAATTCCTCTTAAATCTCCCATTATCCTAATTTAATCCTAATTATCCATTATATGGGAATTTAAATTTCCCATAATCCCACCTACCTACTTACCTACACCCTAGCCTTTCCTACATCCCTATGTCTTTAATCCTTATCTAATCCCCTATGTAACCCCCACCTAATACTCTATTATCTCTTAGATAATGGAGAAGTCTCTAGAATTGGAGACTTCCCTTCAGGTTTCTAGAAACCTCTAATTCTAGAGGTTTCCCAAGAAATGCAATATTCATTAGATAATATAGAACCATTGATATCATCTCTTCAAATTAAAATTAAAACCCTTGATTTCCCTCCTAAAATATATATAATAAACCTCTCCCCCCACCCTTAAAAAAATTAGGAAGCCCATACCAAAATGATTCTAGAAATCACATAGAAAAATCTGTGTCCATACATCTATTGAATGCTCCATCAACAATCCAACATCAATCTATCATGGAGTTAATCTGAGTCTAATCATCCATTTGTAAATATTTAAAGGAGGGATTTAGTAATCTCTTTTATTATTCTAATTTATTTTATGCATCCTTTTTATTACATAGTTTGCATTTGAGTTGGATTTATCTTGTTTAATTTCATATATATCTCAAAATATATCTACAATACCAATCCCATTTAAGGTTTAACTTCACCAAATAACTTAATTCAACTAAGAAATACCCATTGTATTTATCAAAACAAATGAGGAGATCATCCTTTGGGAATATAAGAATGTGAAATACAAAAGTTTTGAATTGAGCCCAAGTAAGGCTTGAGAAACCTCTAAATTGATATATTCCAACTATAACAGCTTACATTGAGGGATACTATCCACATAGGACTAATATTATTTAGCTTTGATGCCCAAAGAAGCTTTGAACACTTTAGAAAGATTATTCTAGGGTTTTCTAAACACAAGGGGGTTTTGGAGATCTAGGGGTCATCCTAAAAGTCCACAGATTCTCCATTGCCTATTTACCACATGAAAATTTTCTAAATAATTTTCTTGCCACTAGAGAGGGCTTTAAAAAAATCTTAGAAATCATTGGGGTCCTCCTCCTAGAGGAATCTATCCTAATTATTACCTTCCAAATATTTTGCCATAATGATATGACTCCACTATTTATCTTCTTTTAAAACTTTTAAACCTATTTTTTATTAAGGATTTGTTCATACTTCTTAGCTTATAAATTCCAAACCCCCCATTAGACTTGGGGAGGTACACCTTTTCCCAATGAATAAGTGGGAATCTAAGTCTTTCTTTAGAGCCTTCATAGAGAACTTTGCATTGAATCTATTCTATTTTGTCATTTATTTTACTTGGAAACTTGAAAAATGATAGGAAAAAAATATAATGCTTTAGATAGTTCTTTTGAGAAGTTGTATCTTGCCTGCCTTGGTTAGTAGATGTCCTTTCCATCTAGCTAGTTTCTTTTGGTTTCTATGCACTAGGGGTTTTAGAAATCAACCATAAATATTCTAGTAAAAGGTGGTATCCTGAAGTGGTTATAAGGAAGATTACTTAATTGGTGCCCAAGTATAGAATCAAAATTCTTCTAAAGTACCGACTAGGCATTAATAAAAAATATTGATATTTTAATATAATTGAACTATTGGTTTGAGACTTTTTCCTACTCTTAAAGGATCCTTTTGATTATTCTATATTTAGTAACTAAAACCTCTCCAAGTAGGAATGTGTCATCAAAAAACTACTCATGAGTGACATGGCTAAATATTTTGGCCACCATAATGCCACTAATAAGTACTTGGGTCCTGGTAGCTTAAAATTTCTTCTTAGAATTTTAGCAAGTATAATGAAGAGATAGGGGATACGGGATCCCATTGTCTGAGTCCTCTACTAGTCAGGAAGTAGCTTTTGGGTACCCCATTGATTAGTACTAAATACTTGGGAGTAGATATATAAATAAGAATGAGATTTCAAAAGGAAGTATTTAACCCATATATTTTGAGGGTTATATATAGTAATCTCCAAGAGACTATAATAGGCCTTATTCATATCTAGTTTGATGAACATTCCATGTTTATAGGGTTGGTAATAAAGTGAATGGCCTAACAGATTGTGATTATTCCATCTATGATTTGTCTCTTAAAAATAAAGGATCCCTGATGTTTGTTTATAATTCTCTCAAGGATGGGTTGAATTCTTCTAACTAGATTTAGTGAGGAAATCTTATAAGTAATGGTGCATAAGCTTATGGATCTAAAATTTTTAAGCTAATTCACCCCTAGCATTTTGGTGATGAGAATGAAAAAGGTATTATTCATTTATTTCAAAAATTTCCTGATCTACAAAATTCCCCTACTTCAACCTCCACTTCTACATGTATAATATCCTAGAATTTTTGAAAGAATAGATTAGGGAAGTCATTGAGACCAAGATCTTTACATCCTTTAATAGAAAACACCATGTCTTTGATTTCTTTACAAAGGAGGGTTTATAAGATTTAAATTCTTAGGTTGTTTAATCATCTTGGGGACATTTTTCAAAAGTTTTTCTTCCATATTCTCATCATGGAAGCCATTTTCCTTCAATAAGTTCCTAAGGTAGTAGATAATGTGTTCATTAATGTCCTTTGGGTCCTTGCATTTCTTTCCATTTTCAAGAAATAGTTCAAATATGAAGTTTCTATTTCTATTTATAGAGGCATGTTGATGGAAAAACTTTGTATTTATATCCCTTCCTTAACCCACAATCATCATGACTTTTGTTTCTAAAAGTGTTCTACTTTGGCTTCAATATTATGGTATCTACTAAGAGATTTTTACATTGAGCTAGATTTCTCGTTAGACACATGAAGAGAGAAATGATCTTCTACCTATTGAAGTTCCTCTTCTATTTGTTTATTTTGTGTGAAATGTTTCCAAATAAATCCTTGTTCTATATTTTTAAATTTTCCTTCAGGTGATTTAATTTCTTTACTAGTATGAACATATTCAATCTGGATAATGACATTATCCACCAAGCTATTATGGATTCATAGAGATTGGGGTGGTGTAGCCATATATTTTTAAATATAAATGAGATATTTTTTTTGGGGATCCATTTATCCTTAAAAAATTATAGGGTTATGGTCTAATCCAATCCTGGGTAATGAGTAAAGTAAGATAGTATAATGTAGATCCTATTTTTTTAAAAATAGAAATCTATCTATTCATACATGAATTATATATTTTCCAATTATATTATTTTTCCATGTGAAAGTGTTTCCCTTGAGCTCTACATCCACCAAGATGACCTTCAAAATTAAATCATTTATCTCTACTATGCTTTAAGAGAAGTTTGTTAGTCTTCCTTTGTTTTCCAATGGGACAGAGGGGAATTGAAATCTTCAACCACCAACCATTTCCAATGTATATTGATCTTCTTAAAATTCACAAATAATCCCATATTTTCCTTCTAACTATTATTGAATTAGGAGCATATATTTTTGACAAAATCCTTTCATTTTTGGTCATTTTGTTTCTAAATAAAATTTCCATATTATTACTAATATTGGTAAGTTATTCCCCTTTAATATCTTATAGGTTACATAAAATAAAAATCCCTCTATAGGATCCCTTTGAGATTACACTAATGTTATTGGACCCTTTCCACATATTATTATAACATTTCTCAAAAAATTCTTTTGACATTTTAGTTTCTTGAAAAATTAGTAAGAAATGATCATTTATTTTTATTGGATTCTTAAATAACCTCTATTTTTTGGGGTTGTCTATGCCCCTTATATTCTAAGTGAGGATTTTCATTTATTTAATCTAGTGAAATGGATTTTAAGGCTTTTTTTATTGCCTTCATAAATTTCAATGGATACTTAATTTTTCTTCGCTATCTTGTTAGGAGTCCTACCTACATGTTTTACTCCTTCTCCAACTCTTAATTTCCTTTTACCTTTCATGGTTTTCACATAAATCTAACGTTATTATTCAACTTTTGAATCCTAGGAGGGAGTATGCATTGAATAATTATCTATTTCCTTTAAGGGAGAAATTGAATTCTTTGTTGTAGCCTCACAATTTAGTATTTGAGGGTCTTCAGTCAATCCATCCTTGAAGAAAGGACTCCTACAAAGGAGAGATTCATTAGGGATACGATCCATTAGATCTATAGAGGGAAAGATGATTTAAACTAGGCCTAAATCCCATAAGTTTCCCATTTATAATATATCATGCATGGTAAACATATTGTGTGGAAAAGGAGAAGGAATTAGGTCTCCTCTCTTCTTGACACTCAATTCCTCGGGACTAGCTAGATAATTTTTTGGTATTGAAGAGGCCATTGTTATGGTCTTGGGGAATTGATTTTACATAGATATAATTGTGTACCTGATAGGTGATAGAATATGGATTTGTATAATGTTTAAAGGTTCAAAATGATTAAGAATATACATAAAGAAATATTTATTGGCCTTCATGTTAGAATATTTTATGAAAACCCCTCCATTAGGAATGGTTTATGCCTATAAGTTTATCATAGGTGCTCTTAATTTTTAAATAACACTTATCATTTTAGAGTTCTAATAATTTAGAGCATGAGTAGTAGGTTTTGGTAATCTAGTTACCTATGGTGAAATAGAAGTAGAGAAAATTAAAATGTTCCACAAATTTATATTGATTGGTGGTTAGGAGCCACTTTGAACCTTAATCTTTTCAAATTATAAATCATCTATGTTGATCTTAGTGAATTATGATCAAATTTATACATTAAAGACTAACCTAAGTGAATATCTACAATGAGATCTAAACTGGAGTGATTTGATCAAAGAAAGAAGCAAAATGAAGGGTAGGGTACAAAGAAAGTATGTGATTATTTAAGTTTCCCTTAAAAACCAAGACAAGTTTTTAATTTAAACTGAACATGAATTTTAATAATATATAATAAAAAGTAATAAAAGCTCAAATCACACCATATACCAGTCAAATATTTGAAGAAAACATGAAAGAATACAAGTATGAACTAAATTTACCTTACATGTTTACTATTTCATTCAAATATCATTTGCACATATTAATGTAGAGAAAACAAAATAAATCAAATGCTAAGAACATTCAACTAATCTACCATCAGCACAAATTAACAACCTTGTATCAAAGATACACATTCAAAATTCATAGAAACCATTCAAATTCAAGGCTCAAAATAAGTAATTAAGAGAGAAGCCATGTAACAATTGATATAAACAAATTTTGGACAAACTTTTTAGTATTCCTTGATTTTATTAATTTCTCATAAGTATACAATTTTTAGCTCAAAACTCCCTCTCATTACAAAATGGTAAAACTACCTTTTATAAGAGACTCAAGTAGTAAACCGATCAATCATAAGATTACACATGTATAAAGATAAGGAATGTTGTCCTTCATAGTTATATAATTAATTTATCTCTCCAAAATGGAATAAACTATAGGCAAATATTATAAAAAACTAGCATATGCCTTTATAAAAGAATATTCCTCATTCAAACATTACAATTCTTTACATAAAATGGAATATCATTAATTATCTGGTTGGCCTTGGACTGAAGGGCTCCTATGTTTCTCTTAGATAATCTCCATAACTCTTTGATGTATTTCACTAACAAGATCTAAATAAACAAATATCTTTAAGAGACAATCATCTTCTTGATTAGCCAAGTCATCAAAGTCCCTATCATTTCTTTCCATCGCCTCCTTAATGCTCCTAGATTTAATAATCTTCTCTTCAATAGTGAAGATCATGCCCATGACTCAAATTTTATCACTTTAATATTGGCCTTGACTTGTTATCCTCACTTATTAGATTACTATATTGGATTTGTGATTATACTAATCATCATCAATGAAGCCTAAGGAGCTAGATTTTGTAGGGTTGGCTAACATGGTGCCAAGGATTTGTTTGATTATAGGTATTATCTCCTCATCATCCCTTAGGATTCTATCTAAGATTTTTAAATAAGTACTCAAAATCTAGATCTTATCAACAACTATCCTAAATATTACATTCAAGTGGTATAGGCTAATTTTTTTGAAGCCAAGAATCTTACCCTTATTTAGTATGTTGATAAGTTCCCTTATTTTGTCTTTTGAATCCTACTAATGGACCACCAATCCTTTAGATATTTAAATTTATTTGTTCAATACATCCTAACTCAGATTCATTGACTTTAAGGAGTCAAATATGTCATAGAAATATGCCTCTAACATATTTATTATTACCTGTAGGATTAATAAAATATCTTGTCTCTAGATTCTCCTTTTATTTCTCCAAGTTTTATATCTTTTGCTTCATGACTTTGATACCTACTTTGAGCTGAGATAAATGAGCATCAACTAGTAATTCTATGTCTTCCTCATGAATAGGGTGTTCACCAAGCATCTAACCTATAATGGGAGTTAAACCAACAAATGGTTCAACCTTTTGAAATGTGAACTCTTCACTTCCAACCATGGTTTTCTTGGTTGTTACCCTCTCTAATCCTACTAATTATGGATTGAACTACACATTAACCAATGAATCTATGACTTTAGGAGGCTTAGGATTTTCCACTTGTGTGCTACTTGAGACTCTTAGAGTGTCCATCTATGTTCCACTTGATCTTTCTATGAAAACTATTCTTCCCTCTTCCTCTTCCTTCATCAAAGACAATATCCATAGCTTGACTTCTTCATAAACCTTAATGTTGACTATTTAGGTCATGTCCCATGAGTGGGATAAAGTGGGAACCTTTTGCATCTTCTAATAAATGAACCATTTAGGGATAATTGGCCCATTAATGGTGTATTTATCATTGAATAAGTTGACCTCACTCATGGGATGGGTGAAGGTTAACTTGGGATTATTTTTCCCAATTGGGACTAATGCCAACTCAATTTTCCTTTTGTATGGGGGTGCTATTGGAACCAAATCCAAAGCAACTTCTTTCCCTATGTATTGTTTTACTTCCTCAACTTGGGCTTGGAGTTCTTCAATTTCTTCTTCTTCTTCTTCATCTGACCCATATGCCTTAGCAAGTACATTGAGGGAATCCTCTACTATCTAATTAGGTGTTGAGGTCAACATACCCCCATTTATAAAAAAATAGGGACCCTTGTGATTATTTTGAACCTCAACATTGAAATATTGATATTATGATTTGAATATCATCCACATTTGATGAAACTATCCCATTTCATTCATGGTTTTATTTTAACCTTGCCTAATATAGCTAATAATTGACTATCATGTCTTAATATTGTAGGTTTCATGGAGCTCCCTTAAATGTATCATTCTGGGATTTTCAAAAATTATCTCTATATAGGATTTGATAGCCTTGGGTTTGGAAAATCATGAATTTAGATTTATGTAATGAAACCCTCCTTTCAACAAACCCTAACCTAGACCCTTTTTTCAAATTTAAATTTGGAAGGAATAGATTTGGGATGAATGTTTTAAATTAACTTTGGACTTAAACATAATTTTTATGCCAAGGCTTTGTCATATTTTTCAACATGACCAAACATTAGATTAAAAATCATGCTTGTTCCACTTTTATTTTCCCATTTTCATTCCATATGTTTTTATCATGGTTTAATGTTTATGTTTGCAGGGTATTTTATTTTAGCATGGTCCCTTTGGTAGATGCTTAGCCTAAAGACTTAACCCTTAAGCTCCATTAATATTTATCAACATCAATGAAACCTTAGTCTTAAATCTTTAGCCTATGTTTCTTTACTTACCCACATCTTAACTTAAGTGCCTTGATTCTCCACAAATCTATTAACGCTTCATCAAAGAGGTTGATCTAATAGAAAATAGGAGGCTTGGTCAATCTAAGCATTTGATCCATCAGACTAATCTCACAAGATCACTAGGATCATGATCGATGTCCCATGTTTATGTGGGACCAAGGATCGAATGACATGAGATAATTGATAAAGTTAAAGTGCCCCTTTTATTAAGCATAAACTTAGCCTAAGTTTTACCCTAAGGTCTCATTATATTTATTAATATAATGAAACCTTAAGATAAATATTATGATATGATTTAAATATATGCAAAAGGGGGCCAATCAGATGTAAGTATTTAGACCAAGATCTACAGTTTGTGGCTTCTCTCATAGAATTAATCCAATAGAGTGAATAGGGAATTGAAAAGATAAAAGCTCAAAAAACCTTGAAGAATCATCACGTGGCACTTCCACATTCAAGCTTGGTAATAAAGGGCCCCAAACATTAAAATGAATTAATGGCATGTAAATAATTAGATCTAGATTAATGGTTTGTGATTCATCATAGAGATTGATCTAATGAAGCATTTCAAATCCAAGGTTTATAGGAAAAAAAGGTTTTATGAGCTTAAAATTAATGTTCTCATGACCATCATTTGACATCTATGAGGCCATCATTGAGGTCCATGAGAATGTCAACTTTAATCCCATCAAACCTAATGATCTACTAACTTAATTTTGATACTCTCATGATCATGATGTGATGTTCATGAGGCCATCATTAACATCTTTGAGACTATCAAATTTAAGCTAATCAATTATTTTACTTAAACATAAGAGCATGTTTCAAAATGTTGATAAAAGCTTATGGATTCCTTTTAAAATCAATGGGAACTATCGAAGGATGTTTAAACAATACTCTTTGAACTTTAATTAATAAAATGATCTTGTGATCTAAATATTTATAGACATAGCCTTAATATAAGTCTATTTCTTAAGTTTTCAATTGTGTTTATTTAGACGCAATAAACCTTAGGCTAGAGACTTATATCAAATCTTATTTCAAAAGGTCCTTGTGACATAAAAATTAGATTAAAATGCTTTTAATATAAGGTTTCATTATGTTTAATAATATAATAAAACCCTAGGTTAAAACCTAGCATTTGGTCCTTATATTATTTGGCCCTTTTGAACATGTTCTAAGAACTTAGCATAAATATCTTAGCCTAAAGTATATGTTGTGATTATTAACATAACATAAAACATAGCCTATGACCATTTTATATGGATTTTAAAATAAACTTAGGCTAAAATAATTTTGCCTAAATTTTATAATGTGTTTATTAAACATGAAATAAACCTTAGCCTAATGTATTTAAGACTAAGTCCCTTCTTATGTCATGATGCTGATTAATGTTCTCTCCCTTTACAAGATCAACAACCAATGCTTAATCATGGAGATAAATTAGATGGAGTGAAAAGACCTAATGATTCTAAAGAATTTGATCCATTAGACCAATCAAGTGCATATACTTAGATAAAGATCGATGGTCCATGTTTCATTATGAGAAATGATCAGATGAAGTGAAACTGTTGAGGACTTTTCAATGAAACTAGGGTGCCCACAAGATTGACACATGGTAAGAACACGTTCACTACATAGAATACAAAGCCTAGAGGGCCCATGAAGGCACCAAGTGGCATAATAATGGGGTTAAATAGAAATAAACCAATGATTCTTGAGCCCCGTGATCATGATAAATGGTACACATTGATCCATGAATAAGAATCTAGTGACATGAAGGAAAAGTTGGATTTTCAAAAGATAATGACTAGTCCCTTAAGGAATTTATCAAAAATACAATGAAAGTTCTCAAATAAATTCCACATGGGTGACACATAACCATAAAATGATAAAATTAGATATTTTTTGTGCTTGAAAATTCAATAGTATAAACGCTTAGGTCTCAATGAAATCTAAGACACAAATGAGCCTAAGTCTAGATTGCCATCACCATTAAAGCTGTATAAAACCCTAGCATCCTTAAAAGCCCAAATTTCAGCTCCAATTAATCATAATCAAACTAAGGAGAGTTAAATTAAAATTTAATCAAGAGAAAATATATCCAAAGACTACTTATAATTCATTGGTAAGTAGTTGTAACTTTTATAGCCATGGTAACTCACAGATAACAACAAAGGGACAAAACTAAATTATAATTGACCTCAAATAATGAGGGAAAAATATTTAAAGACATAGACCTAGATATTATAGCTTTGAAAAATAAAGGGATTTATAAATGGTTTGACATCTTTTGGGCCATCGAGGAGATGCAAGCTTTGATAAGTGATGAACAAAAAATGCAATCATCCTGTAGAAGTATAAATACCTAGTCTCCATCTAGATGGCTAGCCTCCATTAGCCTATCATAAAACCTAAGGTATTACACTAGATTAATGTCCTTACTCTTCTTTTTATTTACTATAACATTGATAATGATTAGATAGTCCATGAGAGAACATTCAAAAAAATAACATACATCTCCCACTATCTTTTGAGAGATATTATAAACTATGTAAGCCCCAAATTAACCTACCCACCATTACAAAGTGGATTGGGGAACACAACTTAAACACAATCTTGGACCCATAGTTGCTCACTAGGACCCATGTAGTCTAGGACCCCATATGCAAAATCCCAATTATCCAATTTAGTGAGGGAATTATGATAATTAAGACCTTGATGAATAGGTTGTGTAAATACCCCTCCACTACACATATTGATAAAATCTAGGTGTCCTATATTTACTTCATGGTGGATAAAGGACTCACTCCCCCACTAGGTGAGATTATTAACATCTACTTGAAGTCATAGTTCATAGCCATCAAGAAGAAAAAAAACAAAAACTTTTACATGATTTCATATTTACTTGATGCCCTTTTAGCCTCCACCTAGATCCCAAACATTAAGAATTGGTCACCTGATGGGAGACCCACTATCTCCCATCATTATTCCAAACTTCACATATTCAAGAATAGACACAATATATAGTTAATTTATGATTATGTCTATACATCTCTAGTAGAAGCCATCACAAGAATTCTTATGATTAGTGTCAGCCCATTGAGTAATAAATATGTGGAATTGATAGGGGACATATGGTTCTATCTAGACTACAATATATTAAGGATAGAGCCAACTTTGATGCAACCCTTTAGGTTACCCATCTATGTGCCAACTAAGATAGAAAAATAAGAAGTGGCTTACCAAATTATTCATAGTATAGATAGATTCTACAAGGACAAAAAGGAAAGGCCTCCCCCATCCCTTTCCTTTGACAATCAATAGAACTATGTTAAAAAATTGGGAGCATGTAAATGTTACTTCTAGACATAGAGACTCCTTTAATATTCATAAATGTGATTTGAGGCAATGGGACCCTAATGGGTTGATCACCAAAAATATGAAGTCTAAGACCATAAAAAAAGCATACGAGTACCATCCTAGTGTCCATGACCCATTATACATCAAGGACTTTAGTTTCCCAAAGGTATTAGCCAGACTAAAAAGGCATAACATCAAGATTCAGCCTAGGTTGGCTAAGGGAGATAGAAAACCACTAGGTGAGATATGGAAAAGGAGGCACCTATAGAATAACTTATTACCTAGACCCTCTTCTAGGCCCCCTCAAGAGAAACCACTATGACAAACCTAGGCACAAATAACATAGTGACCTAGAAAAGAGAAGTTAAAAGAGAGACTTGAGGAAGGTCCATCTTCTATCCCTTCTAATAGACTAAAATCTCTAATAGAATACTTGGATATGATTGCATTGGAATAAAATGAGATAGTGGAGGATGTAATTAAGGTGATTATTAAAGCATACAAGTTAGAGGATGAGGATGAACAAAATGAATAACCCTAGTCCTAGCTTGAGAAAATAGAATAGGATAGAGGAAAGGAAGTTGATTTGGACCTAGTTCCCATAACACCCCCATAGAAAATAAATAAAAAATTATCATTGGTCCCAATTGGGAGGAATAAACCCATGTTGACTTTCACCCATACCATGAGTGAGGTCAACTCATTCAATGGGGAATACCCAATTCATGGGCCCATCATCCTTAAATGGTTTTTTCATGGGAAGATGTAGAAGATTACCACTTTTTCCCATTGTTGGGCCTTGACCCAAATTATTAGCATTGATATCCATGAGGAAGTCAATCCATGGATACTATATTTTATGAAAGACATGGAAGAAAGAAGAATAGTTTCCATAATAGGATCAAGTGGCACATAGATAAACACTCCATGAGATCAAGAAGCACAAGGATAGAGGTCCCAAAAATTCTTAAGTTAAAAAAGTCATCAACCAATGTATAATTCAACCTATAAAAAATAGGGTTAGAGAGAGTCACCACCAAGAAGGCCATGGTTGGAAGTGAAGAATTCACTTTTCAAAAAGTTGAGCCATTTGTAGGCTTAACTCAAGTTGAAGGATAATAGCCTGGTGAACATCTTATTCATGAGGAAAACATAAAAAGCCTAGCTGAGGCTCATTCATCTCAAATTAAATCTAGAATCAAAAGAATGAAATAAAAGATATATAACCTAAAGAAGGAAAAGGAGAATCTATAATCCCAAGATATCTTATCAGTCCCAAAGGCTATAATAAATATGTTTGAGTCATATTTCTTTGATGTGTTTTATTTTTTGAAGTGAATGAAGTTAAGATAAGATGCACTAACCTAATAGAGTGAGATAGCCAAAGGATTGATGATAAAGTGGTAGGATAATGAGGAAAAAATAAGAGATCTAATCAACTTATTGATTAGGGGTAGGATTCCTAAATTCAAAACCATTATCTTAGCCCAGTTAAATGCAATATTAGCGATAATGGTTGATAAGATCCAAAGTTTAAGTGCTTGGTTAAAAATCTTGGATAGAATTTTGAGGGATGATGAGCAACTAATAGCCAGAGTAAAGTAATACCTTGGCACCATTCTAGCCAATCCTAAAAATTCTACTACCCTATGCATCATTGATGATGAAGAGTATAAATATAAAGTCACTTTGGTGATGTAATAACTATAGAGCAAAATCTAGGGCTAATTAGAGAGTGATAGAAGTTGAATCATGGGAATGATATTCACTGTTGATGAAAAGATTGTAGATGCCTAGAGAATCAAAGAGGCTATGGAAAGGGATGATAGAGACTTTGATGACTTAGCTGATCAAGAGGATTTTTGTCTCTTAAGTCTAGTTGTTAATTTAGAGCTTATTAAAGGGAAACATCAAAGAGCTATGGAGATTCTCCAAGAGAAATAAGGGAGCCCTTCAGCCATGGG
This sequence comes from Torreya grandis, assembly GCA_037957365.1. NCBI lineage: Eukaryota > Viridiplantae > Streptophyta > Pinopsida > Cupressales > Taxaceae > Torreya > Torreya grandis. The sequence goes on from JARHVA010004417.1 coordinate 1,344,549, forward strand.
CCTAATAGTTAATTAATATTCCATTTTATGCAAAAAATTATAATATTTGAATGTGGAATATTATTCTTTAAAGGCATGTGCTAGTTTGTTATCATATTTTCCTATAGGTCAGTCCATTTTAGAAAGAGAAATGTGTTCTAGAACTATAAAGAAGGATAGTTGTCCCTCCCCTTTTATATGTGTGATCTTATGGATGACTAAAAAATTACCTAAGTCTTCTATAAAAGGTAGTATTACTATTTTTTAAATGGAGAGAGTTTTGAGCTAAACTTGTATACTTTTGAGAAATTAATATAAGAAAGGAATACTTAAAATTTTGTCCAAGTTTGTTTATATCAATTTTTATATGGCTACTTTCTCAATTTATTATTTTAAGTCTTGAATTTGAATGGTTTTCTATGATTTTTGAATGTGCATCTTTGATATAGGGTTTCTTATTTGTTGTTGAGCTAGATTAGTTGAAAGTTATTAAACTTTGTTTCATTTTATTTTCTCTCTATTAAGATGTGCAAATGTTATTTGAATGAAAAAATAAACCTTTAAAAAAAAATTAGTTCAAACTCGTATCCTTTCATGTTTTCATAAGATACTTTCATGGTATATGGTGTGATTTGATTATATATTGGTTAAATACATGTTCAATTGAAAGTAAAATCTTTTCTTGGTGTTTAAGTCAAAGATCATCAATCACATACTTTCTTTCTTCCCTACCTTCTTTTTGCTTCTTTTTTATTACTAAATCACTTTAGTTTAGATCTCATTTCAAATATTCATTTAGATTAGTCTTAATTATATAACTTTTATCATAACTCACTAAGATCAGCATAGGTACTTCAAAACTCATAAGGACCATGGCTTCTCCCAACCACCAATCAATATAAATTTATGGAATAATTTAAATTGTTCTACATCTATTTCACCATAGGTAACTTACCAAAAATTGCTACTCATGCCATGATTTATCCAAATTATAAAATTATAAGTGTTATTTTAACACTAAGAACACCTGTGATACACTTAGACGCATCAACAAGATGAGCTCTACTAGTGCTAAAAGGAGGGACTCTTGGTAAAATTGATGAATCTTTGATAGTATTAGTATGTTTTTATCTAAGATTGGTGTCATACCTACACTTTCACATGATTATTTTATAAAAATAATAAATATCATTGATCTTTGTGGTCTTTGACCCTATTCGAGCTTCCTTTAGACAAAGATCAAATATCTTTGAGGTTGGATGCTTAATTCTAGTAAAGATAGTTTAAGATCTAAGAATCCATAGTATTTGATGTTAGAATAGCTTATTTTGATCAAATATTGGTGTAACATTTATATTTACAAGTTTATTTTGGATTAGATTGTAAATATTAACCATATTTTCATAATTAGACACATCTTTTAGCTAGTTTAGTTAAGATTTAATGCCCTTTGTTGTTTTATACACATATCTTTATGAAATTAGCTTAATGTGTAGATCTGGGCCCTATTCATTATAAAGGTTGGTTTGACACATTGTATTTAAAATAGGACCCAAAGTTCTCAAGCTGGAACTACCAAGAATCTAGACAAGATGACATTCAAAAACAAGGGAGCCTCTACTTGATTTGGAAATCTATAGGAGAGCTAGGTGAGACAAAGTTAGATGTAAGAATTCAAAGTCGTTGCCATCTTTACCACTCCAAGGTACTCCTACCTTCAACCTTTATGTATCTGTTTATTATTATCTCATCTCATCCCCTATCCTAATCTAGTCATATCCCACTCATCATTCTCACCTATCCTAATCATATCTTATCTCATTATCCATATCTTATCCTATTTCCACCTCATTTATAGTCCTAATCATCCCCATGCCATCTTGTCTCATTATCCCATCACATTATATATCCTTGTTTTACCTTCTTACACAAAATTATATTTAGTTTACATCATTTTAATCACATATTATCACTAGATAAATATGCCATTAGTCATCCCTTAATCAAATCCTAATCATACATCATCATCAACATCTTATCTTAATCACCCATCTAATCATCCCCTCATCTTATCCTAATTGGCTTCTAGGTCACATACGTGTATACACATAATATTTTCAAAACTTTATTGATTATTGACACTTATTATTTTGTAAGAGCCTATTGAGTCTCAATATATTTGAGTCATGCCTTAAGGGGTACACCAAGAAAGGGGTGGGTAGACCATCGATGCTTCGTAAGATTATTGTTCCTTTTGCCACTTGATATCTACACACTAGCTCTCTAAAACCATGAACCCTATGATTATTCTTCTCTTTCCTATCCATTTCAATTATTATCATGCCTTATTCCTTCATTTCTTACCTTATTTACCTTTTTACCAGTTCATTACAATAGGTCAACCTAGTGTATTCTGGGGACACTTTAGCTATTTTGACTTGTTTAAATCCTGACTGACCTAGCACATATTTTAGGTATTAGCTTGAAAATGTACTAGGTCAATCTAGTTGAGCTAGTATAACCAACATGTCTGAATGGTTTTTAGGCAAGATAATACTATATATACAAGGTCATTTACCACCATTTCATAAGAGTCAAAAGAGAGCAAAGAATTAAGTGAAGAAGTGCTAAAAAACATATACTTATTGATCATTTTACTTGAGGAATAAAGATTTAGGCTTTAAAAATTTATTTTGGATGCTTAGGTAGGTCATGTAGCCTAGAGATAATTTATTTTTGTTATCCTTATAAGACACAATAATCTCTTGTGAAGCACCTTGGCCAAGGGAGAGGTTGAGACTAGGTAGGTTCATCTTCAAAGGTCAGTATTCCTAACTTTATTTCACCTTTGTAAGAGTAGATAGATAATGCAGTATGTATTCTTCTCTTCTATGTATAAGGATTATGTATATATTGATGTGAGTATATGTCTCTTATGCATGTTAAGTTTAGTTGTTATTTATTTGTTTTTTTCTAATCCCTACTTTGTGCCACAATATTTGGTGTGCATTAAATTAGTTTACATTTCTTGTTATTAGAATAGTTTACTTTCTTTTTTATTACATAAGTGAACATAAAATCATAGGAATTTTTTAGGGTTTTTGTGTGAATGTGTTATATTATAGGATTTGGAAAACTTCCTAGTATGATGTGTTATGACAAATGATAGAAGTGATCCCCTAATTGAGTCTATTGGATCCCCATATTGGTCATGATCTTGATTAACAAGCGTATCCCCAATTAGAAGTGTAGGTATGATCTATCTTATCCGATCTAGGATTAATTCATGCACATCATGTAATTATAATTACATACATTCTAGTGAACCTGATATGAATCAAATCATTATTGGATGTTTTCACTTTTATTTCATTTGTTTCCTTAGTTTGTTATCATTTATATCATATATTTTGACATATTAGTTTGATTTTATTGACACAATTTTATTTCTCTTTGTGCACAAGAATAGGCAATTAGATTGAGTAGCTTGACCCAGTATCGGTTTTCAATACTTTTTTAGAATACTAGTTCAGCCTACTAGGTTGACCTAGTTGACCTAGTGTATTTTTAATCACTTTGTAGTATTTTATATATAGCCTAATTTATTAGATTGACCCAATATAAATTCTAGTTTACAAACTTTTAAATCATCCTATTAGGTTGACCAACTCAACCTAGTACATTTCTAAGATTCCAGTCCAACCAACTAGGTCCACCAAGTCAACCTAGTATATTTTCATCACTTTTTTAGTAGATTTTTGTATTACTTATCAACCACCTCAACCCAATTTTTAGGTTTTTGATAAAAAAATTCTATCTCTAAACCATCAAGGTGAGTTTATATTATTTTGTATCTGTATGTTTCTATATTTTCCTTTCAATTTTGGAGCCTTCAAAACTACTTTTTCACAACCAACTAGATCAACCTAGTCGACCTAGTTCTATGTCTTGTTTGCTATTTAAAACAACTAGGTTGACTTGGTTGACCTAGTAGGTTTTTTAGACCCTAATTTCAATAGTGCTAGCTTGACACTCTCGACCTAGTTCTGTTTATTGTATATATAGTGTTTTCACTCTACCTTGTTTCAAAGTTAGAATTAACCTTATATGCTAACCACATCTTTCATTTTAGCTATTTGCATTCTTATACTATTTCACATACTTTAATTAGGAGGTATTTAATTAAATATTTAGTTTCACTATTTATATTTTATGCACACACAACCAAATCACTTAAACATCAAAAATCATTTTAAACATTTGACTACCCTAGCCAACCTACTTGGATTTCATCACTAAGGGGGAAGTTTAATTGATACTTTGTTCAAGTATAAAGCATGGTTAATTGTAAATTTTTTCTAGAAACCAAAACTATTATTGCTACAATGTGTGAAGTGAGGGGGTAGGCCCCAATACAAAGCCTATATCATTGCCACTATAGTCCCTTTCATTCTAAACTCACCTAAAAACATCCATAGATTAATATTTAATACCTTATTTATATCATTTAAAATAATTCTTAATAATCTAACATTCTAGGTTGATTAATTAGCTAGCTTTACTTTGTAAGCTGTTTTCTTGCTCTTTGCTTAGTTGTGTGCATAAGAACTTACACTAGCTCATATTAGTGCAAAATTTTTGCTTTGGGTGAATTACTTAAATTGACTAACATAAATTCAATTGATTTTTTGCTTAATTTTAGTATTTATTATTCTTATCTTAACTACAAATTATCTCTCTCTATTTTCATAAATTAATTATTAGCTCCTTTCTCTTTTTTGATTATTGTACTAGGTTGATCGAGTTGACCTAGTATATTTTACAACCTTTGTAAACTGTACTAGTCAAATTGGTCAACCTAGTATTATTTTTAGACTTTTTCACCTTTTTTAGTCCTTATTCTCTGTACTAAGTCAATCTTATGGACCTATTTCAGTTTCATAGACCTAATTTTTGCACTAGGTTGACCTAGTTCAGTTACTATCACTTTTTGATTTCTTATTTATCTCATCTTACCTTTACCTCCTTTCATCATAGATTATATATTTAGTGATAACACTAAAAAAAAATTAGCAAATATGATGGAATTCACCAATATTAATAGGGTCTCCCATAGACAATGTAGGATTCCATTTGAGAATCTTAGTAATGTCCATATTATAACCCATTCAATGAATTAAGGGAATCCTCATAATACCTCTTTCCATCATAATTATCCATTATTAGAAAATAAATATTAGTTACAATATACTCTTAAAATTCTTTTATTTATCATAGAATTCCCTCAACATAGAGGGAAAGATCCTTCTACCATCTATAATCTCATGATTAGCCATCAAGTTAAAGAACCTCATTCTCCTAATTCCACTTTCTCAACTAGATTTGGGGGTATTTATTTATTTTCTTCTCAAACTCTTTCTTCAATATTGAATCCTTATGCTATGACTTCTTCTTCTCTAACTTCTTCTACCTTCATGGTTAGTATTTTAACTAACATCACTGGTTCTATGTCTAGTGGGACTCTTATAAGATCCACTATCCTTAATCCATCAACTAGCTCATTGTTTACCACCCAAGGTAATCATTCTTCTAGTGATTCTTCATCTCAACCATTTTTTAGTCCATCTTTTGCTTCACAAGAAAATTTTTCCCCTAGTGCTTCAAATTCTCATAGCTCTTATCAAACTCATGTTAACACTAATAATGGTACCCAAGCCACTAACACTATCTCAAACACGAACACTAATTTTAATAAAACTAATAAAAATCATCAACTATTATGAAAAAAGATCAATTAAATGAACACATTTCAAACTCATAATATGAATCAAATGATGAGAATGCAAAACCAAATTCTCAATCTTCAAACACAACCACAACCAATGGCTTAGGGCACACATAACCAAAGTGTTCCTCCTCACCCTTTTTGAGATTATCAAGGTAATCTCATTCTTTAGCCTCCATTAGTCAATAAAGTTATCAAGCATCTAAAAAATGAACCTCTTACTACTAAATTTTTTAACATTGATATTGGAGGTATAACACTTACCATCTCTTATAATGGATTCACTGATCCTACCCTTCATCTTAAAACATTTGGAAATATTTATAAGGATTGGGTCAAATTAAACACCTTTAATGATACCAAAATCTTTGGCAAGACCTTCACAGGTGATGCCTTAGATTGGTATAATCAACTCATATTTCATTCCATTACTAGTTTGGGAGACTTAGTCAATGCTTTAGTAAAATAAATTCAAACCAATGATCTTCCCAAAAACTCTTTGGCCCACTTCATCAATTGTAAGAAAAATGAAAATGAAATTGCTAAAGCCTTTGTTAAATGATAGAAGACTTTGTCAAACAAATGTGAACATAACATGGTATATGACAATATTTTTCATCTCTTTACAAATGCTTTATTTCCTAAATTATAATATCGAGTCCATACCCTTTGTCCACGTACCTTGGAGGAGGCCATTGACCAAGCTGAAAGACAAGATTTCCTTATGCATCAATTTAAGCCACCCAAACCTTCTATGGGTCCTCATCAGTTACTTAAGAACAAAAATTGAAATATTACCAATGATGGTTTTATCAATTCATATGATACCATTTAGAATTTTCAAGTTGTCATTCCTACACCTTCTTTCAAACCAAATCATTCTCAATAATATATTAATCCTCATTTATCATAGCCAATCATTGGTAATGTCCATAAACCTCTTTCCTTAGATAAATTGCTTAAGCATCTACCTAGGCCTCTCCCTTGAGAGATTGACCCTACTCATCATATGAAAACTTGGTATGATCCTAGAAAATTTTGTTGGCTTCATGCTAGTTGGGGTCACTCTCATGAGGCCTATAAACAACTTCATAATTTAGCTATGAATTTTCTTATTGGTCCTAATTTTTATCATGATACTATCACTAAAAAGAATCAAAAATCTTTTGAAGTTACTTTCAAAGATTAAAAAACTTATGATAAAACCCAAGCCTTGAATCAAGCAAATGCTCATTTAGCTATCTACAAAGATCCTTTACCTAAACATCAACCTATTCATGAAAACCAAGACAATCCCACCTCCTCTACCAATAATTTATAATTTTTTTTGAACCTACTTACAATTAAAATGTGGTTATCATGACTAATATGTGAAGGGCGGTGGCTTTCATTGATTCCCAACCTATTTACACCTGCCTCCTTCTAAGACATTCTATGTTATCCAAGATTATTATCTAACTCATTTAAATGAGTTGGGGAAAGAAGATATTATAATTTTTGATGATGATCCAATTTATGATTCTCCCTTGGATAACACATCTCATTCCATTTCTACTTTTCTTCCATCATATTCTAATAATAATGATAATCAATCTTCCAATGTTAATCCACCTTCTATTAACACTTCTACTTCTCAACATCAATCTAAACCAACTAATTCTTCATCACCAAATGATCTAAAAAATTCTTCTAAACCTTCTCATTCTTATCAATACAAATTTCAATTCTCTTTGATTCCTCATTCCAAACACCTCTTTAACCATTATGCACCTATATCTAACAATATTCTCATGGGTTATGGTGATTGTGATCTTATTGTGGAAATCACTAATCTACCATATCAAATTCCATTTATCAAGTTATGAGGACATATCCCCATCATAATTATCTTATGAAATTATTATTTGAGATGAATGCCCCTTATCCTCGCTTAGCAGGATGGGAGGTAGCCTTATCTAGTTCTGAGGATAATATCTTGCAACAATGTGAAGAGATGTCCATTAATGTTGATGAAACTATTTATACTTCTCTTTCTTTAAAATTTACCATCACATAGATGATTCCAAATAAGATTTTGCTTCATGTAGATTATCCTCCCTAATTTATTAGTATCCAAATAGGTGATATCCAAGTCAAATGATAATTGATTGATGAAGATTCTAGCACTTGTGTTTCTTCTCTTGATTTCATGAAAACCCTTAGATATTTAGAATGAAATCTTAAGTCTACATGTAGCACATACTAAGGATATGATAGAAGGAAATTTCCACTTCTTCGGTGTGTGTGGACTCCCATTACTATCCCACCTATTACCATTCATGTAAAGGTGATGATATTTATTTTCCCTCTTTCTTATAACATGTTACTTGGTAGGCCGTGGACTCATTGTATGTGAGTTATCACTTCTTCCACTTGCCAATGTGTCAAGTTACCTTATAATGTAGTCATTTATAAGATTCAAAGAGATACTAACCCTTAGAATTTTGAGAAATTACAAAATCATGGTGTTTTTAAGATTCCTACTCTTGAGACTTTACCTAGTATTCCATTCTATGAATCAATTTTTTTTAACTTTCCTATCAACTCAACCAGAGGTTATAATAGGCATCCCAATCTCATTGGTAACATTCCTCTTGACATTTTAGGCTCTGATGATGATGAGCCCGATGAGATTAAATTACATATTAAAACTTATGATCTCATGCCTTAACTAATCTCACAATTTTTAGCCTCATTGCAACCTTATTCTCATAAACCACCTTGTGATGAAATCCTTGTAGTCTTATCCAAGACTAGGCATTTTATTCACCATTTTATTTCTTCTTGGGAAATATTGTTTAGCTTTTTTATCACTTCCCATGGGATTTCATTTGTGAGTTTATTTTTAAGATGGTGGATAGGACCTAGCATCCCTCATAAATTACCACCTTCTCCATCCTATTACCCAAATCCTTGATTTATCAGTCTTAGTCCTTCTACTCACCAATTCTATTTTGGTACCCCTTGGGCTTTATTTTGTGAGTTATAGTGTAAGACTATGAATATGACCCGACCCTCCTCAAAAAACAACAAAACAAATTTTTTTCCAATAAAAAAGTCATCATCTAAATTACATGTGTCAAGTAAGAGATAAGATTTAATTGATTATGAAGTTACACATCATTTGACATACTTCCCATCTTGATATTTACTATGTTTTATGCTTACTTCATTTTTCTTTTGCCTTTTGTTTTCTTATTTTTTTATTGCATGTAAGATTACAACCATTTATTAAATTGATCATAATTCACAACTTGAATTAGTATGATCAATTTATGACCAAATTTATGCAATTTTTTTTCTCTTTTATACTTCCCATTGTGAAATAGTATAAATGATTGACTTAATTTTAATTTTTTTTATTACCATTTGTGCCCTTTTCATCCCTTCCATTTTATTACTTTTTTTTCATACTTCCTAACGTGATATTTAGTATGATTTTATTTTTTTTAATTTGGCACCAAAATCTTTCACATTGGTTTAAAAACAAATCCTTCTTTTATCATCTTATTTTCCATTTTATTGGTTATTTATACTTAGTAATTTTTCATGTTATTACACATTTCCTAGCTTGAATTAGTGTGTACTACATTTTGGATTGAAGATATTTTTCCAAGTCTTTTTTCCTCTTTATTTTTAACCATACATGTGTTATCCATAATGCTAGAAAAGAAACCACATCACATATATTTCTTATAGCATACACAATCAAAGCTAAATACACGTGCTAGAAATAAATATATCCAAAGCATCGACAACCTCAACCATAATGAATAAATACAACCATCATAAAGAAAACATACACAATCAACACCAATATGCCAAAATGATACATCGCGCACACACTCACACACACACACACAAATATATATATATATATATATATATATATATATATATATATATATATGTATGTATGTATATATATATATATATATACATACATATATATATATATACATATACATACATATACATATATATATACATATATACATATATACATATATCTGTGTGTGTGTGTGTGTGTGTGTGTGTGTATAAAGAGTTTGATATAAAATATACAATCATATAAAAAGCCTCAGTACCAGGGTTAAGCCCCATCATGTCTATCTCATAGTCTAGCCATGCTACATACTTAGGCCTCAATCTGACTTCTCCAAATAGTATGATGTAATGAGGTAGTCTAATATCTCAATCCCTATACCTATACTTATATATTTTCTATCTATACATGTTCTTGTACCAACTTAGTTTGGGTCACTACATGTGCCTACATTAACTGGGTCTACATTATCATATAGGATTGCATCATCTATGTCACTATATCTCAATGCATAGCTCTATAATTGGCTAGGACCTATCCGGATTGCCTCTCCATTACACCCATCTCTACCAGTGGCTATGCCCTCTCTCTCTACATCCATATCTACCTCATGACCTCTCCTACTAGTCTAAACTAGCTTATTTTAGTTGGGGCAGATGGTATACTTAGATCATCCAGTGTCATGTGGTTGTATGTCTATAGAGTTTCATCTAGGATGTCATGGAGTGCTCCCCTAACTAGAGACCCCATATCTCCTCCTCATCCTTAGGTATAGTTATAACATCATACCAAATGGATATTATATCACTATCATATCTCATAATATATATCTATCTACCAAATAACAACTTAAGTATTAATTTAATCATAATTTTTATTACCTATTTATGTCTTGGCTCTTATGGACTCACCTTCCATGAAAGTACCTAGCATAGTCTCCCTATCTATGTGGCTTCCTAGTACCTCATCTACATGTTGCCTCCTCAATTTGAACTCAACTTTCATGGCTCACATCTATCTCTACCTCCATCTAAGTGGTTTCTCTATCCTCTCCTCTAGCTCCTCTACTGAATCAATAAGGATGATGATGGTTTTTACTCTCTCCTCCTACCTCTATCACTATCATGTCCTCAGTGTTCATAGCTTATCTCTCTATGGATCTGGTGGTGGTACATCTAGTATCTCTACCCTTGCCTCTAGCTCCTCCTACTCTTCCCCTCATCATACCCAACTAGTCCATGGTCACTCTTTATGTGGCCTTAATATCAATTTCACTATCAGTGGTCTAAGTCCCCTCTTCCCTCATGGCTCTCTCACATGCTGAGTTCATTACTTGAGCATGTGTATCGATGTTTCTAGATGTGGTAGACCCATATACCCTAGCACCTATGCCACTATATTTGGTTCTCTCCACCATGTATAATGCTCTATCACCTATTTCTTCTCTAACATTAGTATAACTATGTATTAGATTTCTTAGGTAGTCACTAGCTGATCATATGGATTGCATACTATGCCAATGAATCTCACCATTTATAGCACTAACATGTGGGGCATGGCCTATGCTACCTACTCCTCCCTCCATATCCTCACCTAAGGTGACCTATTATCAATAAAATGGTGCAACCTAGCTAGTTGATACATAATAAATATCTTATATATCCATATTGTCAATAGTATGATTAGTCCCATGGTCTTATGTCCTCTAAATTGCATCTAAAATAGACCATGAACAAGCTAGACCTAGATGATAGTTCCCAAATCATATATAAATGCTTCCTCTAGCATCATCCTACTCAAGGCTATCACATATAGTGGTACCTTGCCATTTGACTTGTGATAGAGCACTCACTGTGTTACAAGGCCTATCACATCCTTATAAAGATATAGAATTTTTGATATATGCACATCATCCATACTCACTCTCCACCCTATAAATATCATTTATAAGTTTATATCCCATATGGATAAGGCTCTCCTCTCCTTTATACTATCTAGTATTGCTATAGTCATTAGTGCTCTTACTATGGGTAGTCCAAAGATGACATGTACATCCTCTAGTGTGATATCCACCTCCATAACATCACCATCAACTTCCAATCTGAAGGTGTTTGTCAACCATTCCTAATAACTAAGGAAATGGAACAACACATCCATACTCAGGGGTATCCTACACATATCTGCTATACCTCTTACACTTATGGCTACTATTCTTGCTCTATTTCTATCTATCAACCTCTCTAACAAATCTACTAACTATGACACATCTAGCAATCTCTATAATTATGGCCATCTTTACAATCAAGAAAAAACAAAAGATGTATTAGTTCCTCCATATCATGTATAATCACAATACATTCTTTATACATTATGTCTTTAATAAAAGACAAGCACACTCTTTTCATTTTTATCTTATTTTGGTCTCTTTTGCCCTTCTTTAGTCATTTTGAGCTATTATAGCTCTCTTTTGGATTTTTGCATGTATTTTGGTTCTTATTTTGGCTCCCTGGTCAACCTAATTTGACCAAAATTTCCATATTTTGTCTTATTTTATCCTAAATTTCTTAATTTTCCTCTTATCTTCTCCCTAGTTTTCAATTTTCATTTTGGCCCTTACAAACTAACTAAACACCTTTTCACTTAGCTTCAGCTACTAGAATACACTAGGTCAACCTACACCTACTAGGTTGACCATATGGATTTTCACTCTGATTCAACCTACTAGGTCAACATACTCAACCTAGTAGGTTTAATGTGTTGACCTATTGTATTTTGCTATAAATTTGTCTTTTTCTTAATGTTTCCCTATTTATTTCCATCCCATTTCTCATATTCCTATCTACTACCCTTATAACCTATTTTTTTTCATTTTTGATATGCATAAATGCTTAAAATCAAAATTTACTAAAAATTCACTTAAATCAATGCAAATTTTAAAAAATTGGTTTGAGATTCTTAGTTGCATACCTATAGTGCACCTGCTCTCACTCTTGAGATTCTTTCTTGCCTATCATGTCATTATCTCACCATACTAGCTTATTTTCTCTCCAAATCTCTTTTTCTCCATTATTACAAATCAAAATAACAAAATGGTTTCTCTTTTTCCTATTTAAAACCACTTTTTCAAAATTCAAAATTCTCAATTATTTTTCCTCAGAGTCTTTATTTTTCTCATTTCTTTGTTTCTACTCATCCATTTTTCAAATGATAAAATGCATTAGATTTATGGTGATGTAGAGATTATGTTCCAATATAATATGTCTATCTTCCAAAAAATTTGATTTTTGGCTTTTTTTGGCACTAAATTCTGTAGGTTCACCTAGTGTGCTTTACATTGGATGCCTTCACTTCCTGGCAATATACTTATTTAACTAAAACACTAAGGTAAGTTATAAGTATGTGGTTTTTTGGTTATATCTTTTAATTTATATTATTTTATTCCTAATACACCATACTTAGCTTTAGTGTTGTGTGTTATCATGTTCTATCTCCAAAGCACCATCCTGTGTTACACTTACATGACACGTGACAAACTTTAGCTGGGGCATATGTATACACATAATATTTTCAAAATTTTATTGATTACTAATACTTCATATCTTGTAAGAACTTGTTGAGACTCATTCTCTCTAATTTCATGCCTTAATGGGTGTACTAAGAAAGGGATGGGTAGATCATTGGTGCTTTGTAATATTGTTGTTATTTTTTCCACTTGATATCTAGATAATATCTCCATAAAACCATGAAACCTAGGATTATTATTATAATCTTTCCTATCCATTCTAGTCATTATCATTATTTATTCCTTCATTTCTTGCCTTATTTACTTATTTAGTACACTAGGTCAACCTGGTGTATTATGGGGACACTTTAGCTATTTTGACTTGTTTGCATCTTGACCAACCTAACATATACTTTAGGCATTAGCCCAAGAATGTACTAGGTCATCCTACTTGACCTAGTATAACTAACATGTATAAATGGGTTTAGGCAAGATAATACTATATATATAAGGTCATTTACCACCACTTCATAAAATTTGAAAGAGAGCAAATAATTAAGTGAAGATGTGCTAGCAAACATCTGCTTATTGACCATTCTACTTGAAGAATAAAGCATTAGAGTTCAATAATTTGTTTTGGATCTCTGATCTTATATTGTGGATAATTCTTTTGGATTATTAGGTAGGTCATGTAGCCTAGAGCTGATTTAACTTTGTTATCCTTACAAGCCACAACAATATCTTATGAAGCACCTTAGCCAAGGGAGAGGCTAAGAATCAATAGGTTCATCTTCAAAGGTAAGTATCCCTAAATTTATTTCTCCTTTGTAAGAGTAGATAAACAATGTAGTATTTATTCTTCTCTTTCATGTATTAGGATTCCATATACATTGATGTGAGTATATGTATCCTATGCATGTTTAATTTAGTTATTTATTTATTTTGTTTTATCAACCACTTTGTGCCACGAGATTTGGTGTGCAATAGATTAGTTTACTTTTATTGTTATTAGAATAGTTTACATTCTTGTTTATTACATAAGTGAACATCCAATCATTGAAATCTTTTAGGGTTGTTATGTGATTATGTTAGACTGTAGCATTTGTAACCCTTCCTAACATGATGTGTTGTGACAAATGTTACAAGTGATCCCTTAATCGAGTCTAGTGGATCCCCATATTGGTCATACTCACGCTTAGCAAGAGTATCCCCAATCAAAAGTGTAGGTGTGATCTATCTGATCTAATCCAAGATTAATTCATGCACATCATGAAATTCTAATTGCATATAATATAGGTCTAAAACATTCACCTTTCATTCCCCCTTTATCATTTCATCATCACACTTATCCTTATTTCATTGTCCATATTACCTTCATCACCTAATCCTACCACATCCCCATCTTAATAAAATTGGTCTAATTTCCTAAGATAATCCTATCATCATTTAATCTACATCATCCTATCACTTATCCTTTGGTCAAATATCATATCATAATCAATAGCTTGTTAGCATTTTGTCACTTTGTTGGTCTCAATCTAGTAAACCCATCAACTATTAATCATCCCTAGTTCAATCATCTTACCTTATTCATAAATAACACCCATCATATCATCCTCTTTCTAGTTTGAATCTAGGAACCCATCATATCCCTAATCCTTTTTATAATTTGATAACTAAACATTATTGATAAGTTGTTAGTACCTATTACACTATTGATCTGACATTTGATCATAGTCCATAATTCATTAGAATATCTCATCTCCATCATTACCTATCATAATAGCTCAGTCCTTTCAATCTATTTTTATTTAAGTACCTTATCCAATCCTTATCCTACCTACATGATCCATCATCTATCAAACATCTCCATGTAGTTATACCTTGCCTTCATTGACCAATACATAGCTACTCATAAGGATGAGATCCTCTTGAAGTTTATTATGATGGGTGTACCACTTCCTAAAGGTGTTTACCCCCTTCAACTCATATCACCTCCCATCTAATACCCTTCATGTGAATCCCACACCAATCCTCCATTTTATAGACATAAAACACAATTTACCCATTCCCATACTAGTAAAGGGAATCTAATCTTGGTTACCTCAAATCCATCCACCTAGTCATATCCACAACCATCTAATCATAAGTACAATGCTTTCACATATAAGTCATAACACAAGCACTTCATTATACTCCCATTCCCATATCATTAGAATCCCTTTTCAAGTAACTTGTTTTTGTTAACATGATGGCTTATCCAACTATCCAACATCTTGATCCCATTAAGCCAATATTATCTTAGTATAAAGATAACCAAT